>CM039511.1:18499158-18518274 GCA_022432975.1 Begonia masoniana
TTAAAAATGCCACTTTGTGAACTCTCTTTGTGGTGCTAGGATCCACGGGAACGTAATTGCAGTTCAAAACAATTCCTGAAACGCCCAGTAAGATGGTCCTTCTGTTGTTTTAGAAAAAGGAAAGCGAATCGAGCAGCAGCAGCTCAGAGTCCGATGGAATTCTGAGAGACAATGTAAGCTCAGAGGAAAAAAATCTTTTCCAATTGTTTTATGAGACAAGCATTGAAAACGTTCACCGATTGTTTAGTTTTCAATGCCTGTAAATCATCAATCGTCTGTTTAGGATGGCTAATATTATTATTTTCTGTAGAAGGCTCTATCAAAAAATTGTACTGCTGTCTGTTTCTAAACAAGGACAGACTCCGATGATAGTTATAGGGTGATTCAGATGAGGATATAGTGATATTACTGTGAAGAAGGTATTGGTACCCATTTTTTATTATGTAGGAATTGAGAGTGTTCTGATGTATAATACGGTATTTGTTACCCATTATGTTCTGCCATGTGGCTATGTCTCTTGCCCAATTTTAAATCAACCTCTATCCATAAAATCCGTTTTCAAAACTTTCCCTGAGCATGTGAGGCCTCTGATACCAATACAGGAATGGTCACAATTTTGTGTTAATTCAACTAACCAATTGAACACTTGCAAACAACTCTTACTTGATAAAAATATAAATACAAATAGTTTCGCAAGCATCGGGTTCTGTTATCTTCGTTCAAACTAAAATCTTAAAGAACTAGACGTGTCCAAAACTCCATTCCCCTCTAACTCCATTATTTAGTACTTAATTCAACTAGAAACTACTCTTGATTCAATTATAAAACACTCATAACATTTAACTTCAATTACCTTTATTACTACATTATTTTCCTTCTAACAACCTTTTACGGACAAGTTGTTGTTAGTCTACTTGCTTCGCTTGTTTTTTTTAATTCCTATTGATAGTTTGTCTTTTTTTATTATGCATATTTTTTTTTTTCTATTGAGATTTGTTATAGGTTCAGTCAGCCAGCAATTGCTAAACAAAAGCCACATTGAGTTCCTTATGCTCTTCTGTCTTTCCCTTTCACACACACCACAACCACCACACACACACACACACACACACACATAATGTTTATTTTTCTTTGCAGTTCTAAATGTTTGTTCATTGTGTTACAAGCTTTAGTTTTCGAAAAATTATATTTTATAATTTTGTTTCATACAAGTTCAAAGATTTTAAAGACTTTTGATTTGATAAATGTTCACTTGCTTAAGATTCTCATTTCATTATATAATTTAATATGAGGTTGCGTTATTCTAGTCAATTTTTATTGTGGCCTGATGACTTCATATTTTTTTTTCTGACGGTTCAGGTCTGCCTCAAAACATATTTCTCAAAAGACAACTTTTTGAGAAGTTTCAAATAGTTTGGCTTAGTTAAGAATTTTGGTCGCTTTTCCGTTCACATTAGACTAGGGGATTAGAATTTAGCTTTACTTATCTTCAGGATGTATGATTTGGTCTTATTTTTCTTAGACCGATATGTAGAGAGGAAATTTTAAGTTGGTTTGCTAATAGATCCTGGCAGTGAAGGATGTATCATATATCCGCATTGACTTTTGCTGATCTAATTGTATTATTATTTCTTGTGTAGCAGTTTTTATTGCTGACTATACTAACTTCATCTCATGCCCCTCAATTGTTGTAATTATTTTTTTTTTTCTTTTGTGTTTTACTGTTGAGTACTTATGAAACTATTAATTGCATAAGTGCTTACTTATCATAGCCAACATCTGCAGGGAAAAATGGACGTGGATACTGATGACCATGAAGTGGAAGTGATGGATGTTCTGAGAAGGTGAGGATGAGCCTCAACCTCAGAAAAATACTAAAGTGTATGTTTTTATGCTCAACAACAGACTCAGTGAATCTTTTGCATATTTACGGAGGAATTTGCAACATAGTGATGTTAATAACTATTATGATTTTTTGCAAATAGGTAATTCGATCTCCAAATGGTCGATGCTTTGTCACCAAGACAACCACTCTTAGCAGTCTGTAAAATCAAGGACACGTAATGTTACATTTATTTTGTTGTTTTGAGTGTCCCTTCTTCAGCTATTGTTAATTAATCCATCGAATTTTATCAGCCCACCACTTCGGCAACGCTCACGTTGAAAGTACCTTGCCACACTCTTTTTGTTGTCAACCTCTCTTCACTGGTTGAAAAAACCTGACATTAGTTGTCTTTACGTTTGTTTTCCCTTGTTTTATATTCTAGGTTTAACGCCCCAAATTCTATATTCCCAAGTTTAAAATCCTAATTGAAAATCTTCCAAATTTTTTTCCAGCTTGATTTTCGCAATCGATTAATTTCGAGCATTATAGACCATATTCTAAAATTAAAAACTTGAACTGAAAAGATTAAATGCCGCGGAAGCTTAAAGCCATGATTCAAAATCGTTAAATAACTTGGTCAAAATTGAAAATATTGGCCAGAATTAAAACCATCCATAAAACTTTTATAAATGGAGAAGTCAACATAAATCATGTCAAAATTCAAAATTGAAATATTTATTAAATATTCCTCAGAAAACATAAAACCATACTTAATTTAAATTCCGTCATCTTAACAACAAACATTGACTTCCTTCTGTATGTTCGCGATGTGCTTTTGGAAAGTTTACAGTCATTTCTTCCTCAAATAGAAACGCACCTACATCATAAACCTCTAAACTATGAGAATAACTCAGTAAACAAAAACACGTGCATTTCAAATTAACATTATTTTTCGATCTTGACTTAAACAGTTACATACTGGTTGAAACTCATTTTTCCACACTTTTCGTTCCGACTTATTCATCTACATGTTGTTCAAGGAGCTTTGTCATCTCATTTTGTTCAGGCGATAACCATCTCCATTGCCGTTCAGGTGTAGTCATCTCATTGTCGTCGCGGTTTATTCATCTCATTTTCATTCCCATAGCCATCTCATTGTCGTCCAGACGTAGTTATCCACATATTTTCCGTCAATTCCATCATCTTCATCACATATAAAACTGTCTTACCATTTTATTTTATTGCAATTCGTATTTATATTCTTAAACATGCTTAGTTAAATATCGGAATCATGTGCATAATATTTATAAGAAACTAATATAGATTTTTGAGATGGAAGGGCGGAGCCAAATGTTACAACCTAGGGTATTTCATTTACCTAGATTCCGAGAGTTTAGTTTATTGGAATTTTTCCAAAGATGAAACTAAGATCGTTTGGTTTGGAATAGAATAATTTGTGTATTAAAATCTATACTTAAATACTCATTTCAAAGATTGTGGTAAGATTTCTTACGTGTACACTTGTCTGATAGAGTCGAATTTGATCAATTAACGACTTTAAGGATTTTTTCCTTTTTCTGCTAAATTAAATAGGTGGTCATTAAATTTCTCACTTTAATAAATTCATTTCAAAAAGATTTATGTAAAAGTTCTTTACATGGTTGATTCTAGATCGGTTCGGTCGGAATTCATCAGATCGTTGTCAAAAATCTTTGGTCGAATTTGAAGGTTGGAAGCAATTTGGTTTGGTCTGAGCGTTCTGGTACGAATTGGGTCTGTTTCGTTCACGTTGACCGGATCTGATTCTTATTGATCGGTTCTGGTTTCAAGCGGAGCCGTTCGGTTTGGATCTGGTTCGGTTGGACCTTCTTAAGTGGACCGATTCAGTGTTACACGGTCGTCAGCTTAACCGAGAGCGGTGTTCGTCCTGAGCTCGGTTGCTTCGAGTTGGAGCTTGTGGCTGCGATTGGGCAACGCTCGGAGATCTGGAGGTTCGAAGGTAGACTTCTGACCAGAGAGAGAGAAGAGAACTTCCTGAGTGAAAGTCGGAAAGTGCGCTGTGTGCTCTTCACATCATTGACCTCTCAAATTATATAGAGAAGTGTTCGTGTTAGGATCCCCACCGCACTTCACTCGGTGGCACTTCACCGTTAATCTCCAAGCAGTCGGAACCCCTTCCGGTCAGAATCCTCGCTGGTCGAACCCTCGGCCGAGTATTTCCCACATGGTGGGTCCCATTCTCCACCCGCAACAAGATTTAATCCTCATAATTTCACCATGGGGGGCTTTGAACTCTTCAACCTCTATCTTGGAGGTAGAGGTCCGTAACCAGTGTTGGGCTATGTCCTGTTGCCTAGTGTGTATCTGAGACCCACCATGGTAGGAATACTCTGCCGAGGTTTCTGATCGCGGAGGGTTCCCGACCGATTCAGCAGATTGGCCGAGTGAAGGGTCACCGAGTGGAATGCGTGCGGGTAAATTCTACAGTTCGGTAACAATTATCTCTTCTTTCCCTCAAATCGAGATCCCTTCGGATTTTCTACTGGCATCATCAACTATTTGGCTTTTCTTCTAGGTCTCAGCATATCTGAATCCAAAACGGAATTTTCTACCCACAACACAGCAAATCCTATCCCTTCAGATTTGCCGAGAACATTTATTTCAACTATTATTTTAGGGGTTTTTCCAAATGAGAATTTAATTAGGAGTTGAACTTTGGATTTGACGTTCGGAATTCTTAATTTGATTTAGAATTTGAAACCCTAAATTGCTACCCATGTTCTTTTATATGCTAAATTGTTCTTGTTCGTGAAAACTTCTTTAAAGATGCCGGTAAGTTGTTGACATACCGCTTTGCTTCTGATGCCGGAGTGAGGTTTAGAGGTTTTGGACATGTGAATTTGAGACACCCTGAGCACCCAAAAAGGTACTATTCATATCTTTAATAAAGTAAACTACTCTAGAATTATCAACCGCACTTTTGGAGACAATTCATAATATATCATCAATTTATTTGTGCCTGATGATATTATGTCAAAATGTTGTATTAAAGTAGACACATTTAATGGATTCACTTATTTATGATTACATTGTTTATATTTGAAACTTTTTGTTCCAGTAGTTTGTGCTTGGAACTCATATGGAAACAATGTTCTAACATTATTCAGCTCTAATCTTTTTTGATTAATCGCCACCTTGCTGCTTAGGCCTCCTTTTTAGCTTAATTTGTTTATTATCCTGATCTAGAATTTCTGGTTTTCTTTAAAGGCATTAGCATTAAATGGTGAGTTGCTTTTACAATCGTGAAGTGAGACTTGATTTAGCACGGGAGAGGGTTCATATACCCCACATGACAGGTAAGTCTTTTATTTGAAGTTTTTTATGTGCTTAACATGACAGATACTTGTAACTATCTTTATACGTGCTTATTCTGCTCTGCTATTGAGTAGCTTCTGTTTCACATCTTTCTGGCTTGTTAAATATTTGTAGCGGAGATGGAAGCTCCTTCCAGAAAGGTAGACGATCCAGACAGTCTATGTTAGGGGTTTTGATAGATCCCTTGGAGAGGATGAGGTAAATACTGTGTTAAATATATCGCCTTTTTTTGCTGATACATGTTTCTGAAATGGTTAATTCGGAACTGTTCAGGCAAGGAATCTTTTGCAAGAGCATTTTGGTGCTTGTGGTGAGATCACCAGAATGTCCCTTCCAAAAGACTTTGAGACCGGCTCTACTAAGGGGTTCGACATATTAATTATATTTTTTTATTTTTTTTAAAGATGTCTACCATACATATGGCATGTCAAATGCAAAAAATTGTCTCTTCCTCCCTCAATCCTTCGATGGATTATGTGGTAAAGAACCAGCCTAATGTGCAAAGCTCTGGATTATTCTTTGTTTTGAGTTTGAAACTTTTGAGACTTTGAAAAATTGGGTTTTTATGCTTATGAAAATGACCTTAATTTCGTGTATTTTTGATGCAGGTATGCCTACATCGACTACCAGATGGGAACAGTTTTAGTCAAGCACTTGAACTTAATGGATCCCAACTTGGAGATGCGTACCTGACAGTAGAAGAGGCAAAACCACGAGGGGAAGGCGATAGTGGTAGAGGAAGAGGAAGAGGGGGACGAGGTGATCGTGGCCGTGTAGACCGTGGCCGTTTTGGGGACCGTGGGGGGCGTTTTAGTGGTAGAGGCAATAGCGGCAGAGGTAGAGGTCGGGGATTTAATAAATCGAGCTTCACTTCTTCTGGTAATATCTTTTAATTGCCTGTAGTAATTAGTCTCTTTCTTGTGCTTAAACTTTTTCCTGGAAGTCAATTTATACACATTGTTTAATTGCAGGGAAGAAGACAACTTTTAATGATGAGTAATTCCTCTGTTATCCCTGAACGAGGTGATTTTTTGGATCTGATTGGGAGCCTTGCTAGGTTTGTTTTTTGTGATGTTAGTATATATTTATGAAGTTATTGTTGGGTTTAATTTTGACAAATTTAACATTAAACATGTATTTCTGCAGTTTGATTGCTATTTTAGAGTTATGTTATTATTATTTTGCTTATTGATGAATTAATCTTTTGAATGGGCATGGGCAAATGGCAATTGAGGTTGAATTTTATTAACTTTATAGCATAATTAGCCTTTAATTCGAAGTATTTTAGTTGATCCAAGTTTTAAATTATCAGAAAAATATTTAGGATGGATTATAAATAAGAGTAATATTCGTTGATGTAATAAATAATGATTGGTGTAATTAATGTAATAAATAAAATATTTTTAATTTATAATATTATTTTTAATCTAATTGCTCTAATCGTTATTTGACTCGTCATTGAGTATTTGAAGAGAGTAGAATAAGAGGTTAAAAGTAAAATTATCCATAAATATATAGTTGAATGTATTATTGTGTTGTAGAAATATTGTCAATGTTTCGTTTTTATGCATTCAGAATGACTACAATTTTCTGCTTTTAAAAAAAGGCCATTCAGGTGCACTTAGTTATGGCATTAACGATGTGTAAATCAAACCCTTTACATTATTAAACACTTGGGAATTTATAAAATTTTAGTATCGATTCTGTTGTTTTTCATGATTTTACTATCTCAGCTTTTCCACATCCAATAATTAGTAGAAATCAGACAACTTTGTAATTGTCAAACTAAGTCAATATCTTGCACATCTTCATAGTTTTGAGTAATGTTTTTTAAAAAGGGTGGGTGAAAAATTCATACGAGTGTTGAATCCAGCAGTCTGAAAAGGCAAACATCGTAGTGAAAATAAGTCAAAAGCATATATTTACAAATAAATTGATAAAATGAAAAAACAATTCAAATGTAATAAGAAAATAAAAATATGGTTATCAAAATTCACTTTAGAATCCGTAAATTTAAAATTCATAAAAAATTATGACTCTTAAATAATATCATAATTAATTCAAAAATTTTGATGGAGATGCGGGGTATCGATCCCCGTACCTCTCGCATGCTAAGCGAGCGCTCTACCATCTGAGCTACATCCCCGTTACGACTACTACGTCTTTCTTTATATAAATATTTACACTATTAGTTTCCAGGGGAAGGAAAGGTGCATTGTGGGGAAGCCTAAAATATTGTTGTTTACTTCAGATGCTGGGGAAAGCTGGGAACGTATGTATACCGTTGAGTGCTCAGCTTCCTGGAGATATGGTAGGCTTCTAAATGAGAAAAGTACCATTGTATCTATGGAAATGTAATCATACATCTGTTATAGTGTGAATCTCTCTCTCTTAAGGATTTTATGATAGATATAAAATCTCTCTTTTCTGGATAGCACTATCATCAAGTATATTGCTTATCTAATAAAATGCAGGTCTATATGAAGGCAACTGGAGAAAAGCGTGCTGAGATGGTGACTGACCAAGGTGCCATATATGTTACATCGGACAAGGGATACAACGGGAAGGCTGCAGTTCAGGAAACTGTGTCCGCCACTCTTAATAGGCATGCTTCTATTGAAAAAAAATTGATTATCTTGAACACCTTTTATATTTGCTTAAAATAATCTTTTTTTACATTGTTCAACTTATATAATTTCTTCTCTAGTTTCTGTTCCGCCTGGAGCAAAAGGTTTTTTCTTATATTTAGTGTCATGACGGATGGGAGTGATGAATTTGTGAATTTGCATTTATAGCTAGATTGTTCTCTTCATGCAATTCTATCTTGTATTGATTATATTGCCCTCTAGGAGTTCTTGGAATAATTATAAATTTTATCATGATAGGCAATGATTAGTTTTAAGCTTATTGTCCCTGAACTGTCAAGTTGACGAGAAAAGATTCAAAGGTTTTTATGGCAAAGAAATACGAACTTTTCTATAGATTTTTTCAAGACTTTATTTAATGTTTGTATTCTTTAATTTCATGGAGAAGTAAAATTACACATTTCCATGGCTCTTGCAGAACGGTTTCTAGCGGAATTAGTGGTGCAAGCTACTAAACTGGAACTGTTAAATCGGGATTTGGTAAAAGTAATGTTAATTTTGCACTTGCACATGTTTTCGGTTACTAAATTATTCTCATAGTTTATAATTTTAGGATGTGGGTGAGTTTTTATCTGAGGAAGAAATGACTGTGATCGAGAGCCTTCCAGAGGCAAGCCAGTATACAGAAGAAGAAAATGCTTTTGGTTTGAAGGATGAGATTTAAACTATTATGTTCAGCGTTTCGAAGATATTTCATGTTTTTATTTAGGTTGAAACTTTGAATAAAATGTGTTGAATTTTATCGTTAAATAAAGTTTTATAAAGTGTTTTAATTCTGTATTTATTTTCAAAGTTGACCAAATATTTAATGTTTCAAATTCTGTTTAAAGCTTCCGCGCATTTAAAGTTTCAGTTATTATTTAAAGAGGTTTTCAACATTCTGAAAATTAAGGTTTTAACGCTTGGAATTTAACTTAAATCAATTTGGAATTTTTTTTTAGGATTTTCAAATTAAGGTTTCAAATGGGTGAAAATAAATTGAGAATTTAAAATTTGAGACGTTACATTTCAGGCCAAAAGGTATTTAGTAAAGTTAATCTAGATTACATTATAAGTTCTTCTTTCCTGGAAACACTTTGTTTTATTGGCTCTGAGATGCAAATGATGTGGGATTTCCTGGAAAAATACAATAGATTGGAATGAGAAGGAAAGATAGAGAGAATGTGAAGGGGACATGGAAGAGAAGAAGAAAAGAGGAGAGGAAGAAACATTCCGAATTGTATTCAATTGTGGAAAAACCAAGCCTGATGTGTTTGTAGAGATTTAGTTAATTTACAGGCTAATTACATGCAATTTAGAAATAAGAAGCTAATAAGAGGAAATAAGAAACTAATAATACGAAGTGACAATCGAAAACTAGGGAGTTTTCTAGAATCAAGGTAGAAAATTATCCCAAATTTATTTCTAGACATACCCCAATGATAAATTATGAATCTTGGCTGATTATCTAAGCCAGTAAATCTTATCATTTGTATATGATCTTCTTATACAAATTAGTTATCCGGATTAATGATTTCCTTTGTGTATAATTTTTCAGGATGAGGCGTGGGCTGCGCTGGAGGAAGTGGCATTTTGTTAAGAACTACTAATGGTGGAACAAAGCTGCTGATGATATTGCTGCAAATCTGTACTCAGTAAAGTAAGTTAAAGTACTACGCTTGTAAATCTGGTTTCTATTTTTACTATATGACCATTTCTTATTTTTATATCTGGAACCCAAAAAAAAAAAAAACAATGCAACAAAATAACACCTCTAATTCATACTCATTACAGTGAAAAGAACTTGAAAAATTATGTTTTCAAAGAAAATTGCAAAGAAGTAGTTGGACTGTAGATAGTAGATGTTTAAGTGATCAAGGATTTAGATCTCTTTAGCTTATATACTGATCCTTTTCAATGCAGGTTTATTAATGACAATAAAGGATTTGTTCTTGGAAACAATGGAGTCTTACTTCGGTACCTTGGATGAATATGTAATTTACATGAGGTAATTGATTTAAATCTCTTGTTGAAGTTGTTACCTAGATTAGGGACTTATAACTATGCATGAAGTTAGGCGCCAAATTAATAGGTAACAATTGCAAACAAATTTTCCAGTGATGTAAAAATAGTTTTCCTCGGCCGGGATTACAATTTTACAATCTGTAAACAAGGCCAAGAGTGGCCTCCTTTAATCTTGCTGGGGTTGCCATCAAGTAAGGTGTCGAGGTAATTTGTTGGATTTGCTCTAAACGGTGATTTTTTCAACGATAAGTTGTAGAATTTCTTGAATTGTCTCTATTCTGAGATTTTGATGCTTAGCTAATTTTCCGGTCTTCTGACGAGACGTTGCCATGGTTTTATGTTTGACGTCTTATGTTTTGTTAGGTCGCTGACATAATGGTTTGGTTACGGACCTTCAAATGTTTGCACTGAAGACTCTCCGGATTCCACTTCCTGGCAGGCCTCCTCCAACTCTTAGTCTATCAACTGGTTCTACTAGTGCAAGGTATTATACGTTGTTTCATCTCTTATTTTTCCGAGTCCTGTTTGTATTATGTTGTGTGATTCAATATAAATAATGGATATTGAGGGCAGATACAGTATTTTGGATTCCGGATCCCATCAATAAAGCCGCGAGTGATAGAAATTGTTGCATTGTTGGAGAGGATGATTGTAAGAGTTCAGAGCATCTTTCTTTTAGCTGTCTGTGGCCCTTGTATTACCTTCCATGGGATACTAGATGATAGGACTAGTGAAGACTGTCTGTAGTTCTTATATTTGGGGTTGTTGATTGTGAGAATTTCATCCTTGTCACTGAGATTGTTGTTATGACGGTGATTATAGGGTAAACACATGTTTGATGGAGCTATCCTAGTCTTTATTGTACTTCAAGTTCACGATGAACTTGCACGGCCGGAAAGAACACTAATATGACATTCAAGTTTGACAACTCTCTGACGAAAATTACCATCAAAACATGCACACTGAGGCATGATTTTTTCTTTTCCTGGCATTGTATCTTTGTTTAAAGAAGTCTCGGGAGCGATGGTTTACCTATGACTCTTGAACGTTGAAATATGCCTTCTATTTTACCTTTGAACTATAACTTTTTTAAGTTCGCGTAGCAATCAATGTGTTCGACTGTACCTATTCATTTTAGCATGTCTCTTCTATTAGCTTCATATGTAGGATGTTTATTTTCAATATTTTTACAGATAGGATGGCTCTAAAGAAACCATTATTTGCAGCGTGCGATCAGATCCATTCAACTCATTTCAGTCACTGAAATTGAAGTCCGGCGGAATGTTTCCCAGGCCATCAATTCATTACAACGTTATTATGGGCTACAACAAGCTGAGAAAAATATTTCTAGCGAAGTTTGTGAACTATATGCTTAGGTAGGACAGGAGCAGCTGAATGGGATGTTTCCCACCTGGGTTTCTTTCTAGTAGAGAAACGTTTTCTTATTTTGGTATATTAAAGTGTTGTAAACTCTAAGCACAAGTCAATTCACAGAAAATATCTGTAACTAAATTAGAAACAAGCAGTTGGTTTATATAAGCCTTACAATGAGACAAAATAGAAAATAAACCGTCCACGTTTTTACTTGTTCTAATAACGTGGTCAATGGCTAAGGAAATGGTCAGACCCTACTTACATGTTCTAAATAATAGGATTTATTAACTGAATGAACTTTGACAGCTTCAACTATAACTCTAATGACCCCAACAATTTCTTCCCTAAACTGATTGCAGTAATGCTTTCAGTTTATTCGTGGTACCACGTACACGCATTAACTCACGTAGCTTCAATAATATATCCAACTTAAGTGGTTTTGTCATAATGTCTGCAACTTGTTCTTGTGTGACACACTGCTTTAGCCCAACAACTCTAGTTCTAGTCAAATCACGCAAGAAATGAAACCTTACATCAATGTATTTGCTGTGTCCATATATGACTTGGTTCTTGGATAACTTAATGGTAGAACTGTTGTCACATAACACAGTAGTACACTTGCTTTGAGAATGACCAAGCTTCTCCAATACTCTCCTCATCCACACCCCTTTACAAGCACAAGATGTAGCTGCCATAAACTCTACTTCAGTAGTGGACAAAGTAACTACATGTTGTTTTTTTTAGGACCAGGACACAGCTCCTTCACTGAGTAGAAACACAACCAGAAGTGATTTTTCCGTCATCTACATCTCCTGCATAATCACTACATAATCACTATCTGTATATGCCATCAATTCTCCACTTACAAATGCAACTCGGTTGGACTTGTCATGAATCTATTAATGAGACACACCACATGCATCAAGTCTGGCCTTGTCGCAGTTAGATACATAAGACTTCCGACCAATTGTTTGTACATGGTAGCATTCACCTTGGCTCCTTTTGCATTCTTCATTAGTCTAACGCCAGGAACAATGGTATTCTTCACACTATTACTCTTCTCCATCCTAAACCTTTCCAAAACTTCTTTTGCGTACTTTCTTTGATTGATATGAATGCCTTTAGGAATTTATGAAACTTCCACACTGAGAAAATGTTTCATCTTTCCCAAATCAGTCGTATCAAATTCAAATTTCATAGAATTCTTGAACTTAACAAACATACTCTCATCATTACCAATAAAAATTAAATCATCAACATATAAGCTAGCAATCAAAATTTTACCTCCATCTCCTGGTTTTATAAATAAGGTGTGTTCACAGCTGCACCTCTCAAATTCTTCTTTGACAAAGTATGCTTCTGTAACACATCAAGATTTTATTCCTAAATTAAAGAAATCAATTTCTTTCATAATTTCACCTAAGAAAACAAATCAAACCCTAATTTACATTCATTAAGAAAATCTCCAATTTCAGTCAAACAAAATCCTAATTTCAGAAATTATTTTGAAATTTTTAACATAAAATCAGAAATTTATTTTCAAACAACACTTTGATCTTGAGTGTATCACAACCTGAAGAATATAAAAAATATTTCATTTCTAATACCAAACCTCTATATACAACCATTAAGGAAATAATCACAAAGGAAATTCCTTCCTAAACTATTCGATGAATCTGATCAAATTGGGTGGTCAGATTCGTATCATCCTTCTAAGGAAAAGAATTGAGATCGTTCTCTAGAATGTTAAGATGCTCTGTAGGAAGGAGAAATCACACTCAGGAACACAACAAATCTTTTTCTCATTCTGTAAACCACAGAGAAACCAGAGAACACCGCAAAAGCGTCGTACTCAACCTCCGATCACCGCAAGTTGCTCCAACCCAGCCGAAATCCTAGGACGAAGCATCAACCTCGCTCTGAACGGCCGAACGTTCCTCTGACAAATTTCCCCTTTCTCGGCCAAAGTCATTTTTGTGTCAACGCAAATTTCCTCTCTCGGCCGAACCTTTCTTCACGTGAACTGACTCCTCTAGGCCGAACTATTCTTCGCGTAAGTAGATCTCTCTCTCTCTCTCTCTCTCTCTCTCTCTCTCTCTCTCTGTTTCGCTAACTCTCTCTCTCTTATCTCATACACTCTCTCGACAGAACGCAACACAGCGAAGGAAGAAGAACAAAAAAAAAAAAAACATTGGTTCATATTTTAATTCTGAACCAAACCAAACCGGCCCAATTGACCAGAACCGATCCAAACCTAAAATCTTTCAACTAAATATTTTGGAACGTTAAGGACGCCCAAAATAGATATGAAAATCCAACGCTAGGATTTTTATTGGTAAAGAAATTTTTACCTATATTAATTTCAAGAATTGTTTTAAGATGAACATAAGAGTTGAAGTTTCCCTAATTTTTAAGCATGAAAATTATTCGAACGCTCAGGGAAATACCTAAAACTTTATTTTCTCTCTCTCTCTCTCAGAATCCAAGTAAATAAAAATATCACGTTTTTCAATGTTTTGGCTATGACCCTACATCACAAAATCTATATTATTTTATTACTGTTTTATTTCATATTTCTGATATTTGAGCACGCATGTTTACACATTGTCATAAAATTGTTTAAAAGATAAAATTGATAGGACATTTGTATGTGTATGAAAATGATGGAATTGACGGAAAGTACGTGATAGCAAAAGCCTAAACGACAATGAGATGGTGAGCTTGAACGAAAGTTGGAACAAGTTTTAACCAGTATGTGACATCTAAACGAAGGTTGGAACAAGTTCTAATTAGATGTGATATTTGAGCGAAAGTTGAAACAAGTTCTAACAAGAATGTAACTGATAAAACAAGATTCAGAAAAAAGTAAATATTGACACTTGCACATATTTTCACTTATTGAGTTTTCTTATAGTTTTTAATTTTGTGATGTAGGTGCGTTTTTATCTGAGGAAGAACTAGCTATGATCGAGAATCCTCCAGAGGCAGGCGAGCATACAGAGAAGGATGTGATCGTCGGTTTTGAATAAAAATTTAAAGTTATGCTTTTATATTATTTTAAAAAGATATTTTTATATTTAATTGCATTTAAATTTATTTTGTTTTAACTTTGAATAATTTATTGCATCAACTATTGGATTTTTATTAAGTACGCTATTGTTTTTAAAAAATTTATGAATGAAGTTTTATTTAATGTTTGTTTAGCATTTAATTTTCTAAATATTTATTGATATTAATTTCAAAGTTTCCGCTTATTAAATGATTTTTGTTATTTTCAATGATTTTGAATTAAGAAAATTAGAGATTTAACCTAATTTGCAAATCAATTTAGGAAAATTTTTTAGGGTTTTCAAATTGGGGAAAAATTGAAATTAAATTTTGGAGTCGTTACAGCTTCAATCCTGCTGTAGCATATACGAGGGGCTTGTTTAAGGCCATACAATGTCTTCTTCAATTTGTACACCTTATACTCTTCACCTTTCTTCTCATAACCCTGTGGTTGCTCGACAAACACTGCTTCATTTAGCTCTCCATGTAAGAAAGCGCTTTTGACGTCAAGCTGATACACGCTCCAACTATTTCGAGCTGCTAAAGCAATTATCTTTCAAATCGTATCCCACCGAGCCACAGGCGCAAACACCTCAGTATAATCTATGCCATGTTGCTGTGGATACCCTTTCGCCACCAATCGAGCCTTACACTTATTAACCTCGCCATTTTCATTTAGTTTGGTTTTGAAAACCCATTTTACTCCGATTTTTTCATTCCTTTAGGCAAATCTGTCAACTCTCAAGTCCCATTTCTTTCAATTGTTTCTATTTCCAAGTCCATGGTAGCTCTCCACTTGGAACTCTGAACAACTTCTTCAAATGTAGTCGGATCTGCAGTTGAGATAAACAGAACGAAATTGTTTTGCTCAGTTTCTTCTTCTAAAAATTCTCTCCCACTCACATAATCTTCTATCCAAAATGATACTCTTATGTTCCTCCCTTCTAGCAAGATTTCTTCAGATGTTAGAGAATTCTCTCTAGGTGATTCATCTGAAGATAAGCTAACCTCTTCTCTTTCTTCATATTCTTCTTCACTTTGATCATGTTCACTTCCTTCTTCATTACTATCTCCCCACTTGAGGATATCAAGTCTTGCTTTTTCCTTACTTCTCCCCTAATTCCAGCACTCATTTTCTTCAAAAACCACATCTCTGCTTACAACTATCTTCTTGGACGCTGGATCATAAAGTCTATATGCTTTAAACTCTTTACTCATCCCTAGAAGAACAACACTAAAAACTCTTATCATTTTCTTTTACTGTCTGGCACATGAACATGGCCAATGCATCCAAAAATAATCAACAGTGGGTTTGACACCACTCCAAGCCTCTTCAGGAGTCATATCTTTCACTGCCAATGTAGGACTTCAATTGAGCACATGTGCTGTCCAATTTACTGGTTCTGGCCAGAAATTTTTCGAAACTTGCTTCTCCGATAACATACTTCTAACCATGTTCATGATTGTCCTGTTCTTGCGTTCAGCTACTCCATTTTGTTGGGGAGTGTAGGCTGCAGTGAGCTGCCTGCTAATACCATTAGCTTTGCAAAAGGTATTGAACTCATGAGATGTGAACTCTCCACCCCTATCTGTGCGTAGACAACAAGTAAAAGCTCATGTCTCTTTTTCAACAAGGTTTTTGCAACTCTTGAAGATAGTAAAAGTGTAACAACCAGCACCTTTGTCGGGAATCTTTTCCTTGAATATTTATGGAGTGGTTGATGGAATAAGGAGTTTATAAAAGAAAAGTAGGTTTAATGGCAAGAATTGTAATTAAAGTGAACTGGATCGATATAAATAGAAAAAGGAAAGTCTAAAACCTCATTTAAACCCCTCATGTAGCCGACTTTCCCCTCTGGCGATTTCCTCCTTCAACAACCGATTTCTTCCTCCTCTTTCTTCAACAATTCAAAGCTCAGGTAAGGTTTAGATGATTCATTCTTTGAGTCTTCGGTTTAGGAATGGTTATTGGTTGATGTCATAAGATTGAGAATCGGTCGATGCCAGATTCACAGCCATATCTTCGAGTTCCCTTATTTAGTGGCATTGAGGATAGGATTCTAATGTTGTCGATGTTTGGACTTTGAGAAATTTGATGTTGGTATGGATCTGGTAGTATAGACGTTAATTCCATTAATGTTAATGAAGGTTAAACTCTGCACACTAGGTGCTCAGCGAAATGCCTTAGAGGTTTAAGCTAGATTCTATGATGATTTCTTCAGCTAAAATTTTACCAGCTTTGAGTTTAGATTATTCTATATATTTAACATTGATGTATGAAATGTCTTAGGTGGAGAATGATTCAAGTGAAGGCACGACATTGCTAAGGAGTCCAGGTAAGTGAGTGTATTAAGATTTCCGGCCATTAGGGCCCTACATCACAAGGATACTAGGTTGGTTTCGTCTCAAATGTTCGGATAGTGTTTATGAAATTGGCTATTCTGGTATGATGCTGGGGTTATATTATGATATGTTATCTGATGTATGACTATTTCCATAGTCTGATGATTTAAGTGCATTCTTTGGGGCGGTTTGACCATGTCACTGTCCAGAAAGGGACCAAGATTTCTTGTCCGAAAGGGGGCCATGTACACGCGCACTGCCTACCCCCTTCTGTAATATCCGGCTTGTACGGATTTTTGGAATTAATATATTATATTATTTTTTTATCATATAATGGCATTTCTCATAAATATGTCAAATCAAATCAGTTTCGCAAACAGAAAGCGTCATTACGATCCTAACGAATAATGGGAATTTTGAGGAATTTACGAGAGTTTCTGGAATAATATAGCTATATTTCGTGTAATTATTTCCACCGTAATGTAAATGGCGTTTTAATAAAAATAGTAAACGGGGCCCGAACTGCGAATGGACAGTTTTAATGTGTCCCAAATAATAAGTTGGACTTGTTGGTGAAATAAGGAAATTTGGTGAACCCGAATAGTTGGACGATTAACGAACCGAATGACGAAACAAATAGAAATAAGAGCTAAGGCAATTTGGTAATTTGCCAATCAAATTATTAAATAACATAACTTTCTCTCTTTTCCTCACTTCTTCTTCTTCTTCTCTGGAAATCACAAAAATGCCAGAGAGCTTTCTCTCTGTATTCAAGCGATTCCTTCACGGCCGATTCAACGTTTCACCTCCGTTTCTCCTCCGTTCTTCGTGATTCTTCCTCCTCTCGCTATCCTAGGTATGAATCTACGTTCTTAGAGCGTTATTTTGAGTTTTAACGAAGAATACAATTAGGGTTTCGTTAGGGTTTCGTCAAAAATGCGAATTAGGGTTCGTAATTAATAGGGTAGCCGTGATTAAGTATATATTCACGTATTTGACGTTATTGGGACGAAGTTAAATCAAATCGATGAAAAGTTAAAAATTAGGAATTTGTGGAAAAGTTCATTAATTGTAATTTCGAACCATCGAGCATGAATTAGTCGTTTAAGTATCTGCGATTTGATGAGTTAGAAGGTTTTAAGGAATTCCTTAGTTAAGGTTTCGTTGAATTTGGACGTGTAGAAAGTTTAAATTCATTTTAACGATAAACGCTTTGAATTGCTTAGGTGAACGACTCTCTTGGACGAAGCTCGAGAATCTGTGCGCTCATGGTAAGTTCTCGTGACTTACTCTGGCCGATTGGCCTACACCGTATTTCGATGTCGCGTCGAGGATGTTAGAAGGATCGTTATGTTTTATTTGCTTTGGTTGGGTAGTTAGGTTTAAAACGGTTTGTAGGTTATTTCATTTAAGCAGTCTTGATGGTATACAAGTGCTTGTTATTGTATGTTTATATTATGCTCATATCTGTTCATGGCAGTCACGTATTTCAAATGTCATGAAAATGAATTTCCGCACGGGTTTAAAAAAGAAAATGAACCCTCTGTAATGAATGAACGTATCTGTCTGTGATCTGGTCACGCGAGGTTGGGGCTCAGGCACGGCTGTGCGTGTTGCACAGCGTGTACCCCCTCCGCTAGCTGGAAAGAGTAGTCCGCCGCAGGATGGCTTTCTCCGGTTAGTGGGTTTGCGATCTCGGTGACAATCTGTTTGTCTGCGACGTAATGAATCTCGTATCTGAACTCTGATCTGCATGTTTTCTGAATGGCATACGCACGCATGCTCTACATTTACGAAGCTTACTGAGATTTCATTATCTCATAGGATGTCTGTATAGTGTAGGTGACTTCTAGGTGACATAGATCCAGGTGAGGACGACGTTCCTCCTTCGGATGTCTGAGGCAGTTGATGGATGATGGCCCGTGGGAGATGCGCTGGGCAGTCGGCAGCATTTTTGACTAGACCGATGGGGATTGTGTACGTATTTGGAACTATTAGAATGGCTAAGTTTTTTTGTTTGTATTTTTCTTTCTTTTCTTCCACCTTCGTACCCACACATTTCTTCCAATATTCGTGGCCTCCATAGCCGCTTCTTGCTCCTCTCTTTTCTTCCATCTTCCAGGTGCTTTTCAAGTAATCATGTGGGGTTTTGTTTTTTATACCTTAAGTGTTGAATGGTTGTTGAGTATTAAATGAGATATTTAGAGGGCTTTGGTTTGGGTTTGGACAACCCTAACATGAATTCGCAAATTGAGTTAGGGTTTGTTCTTTCCATTTGATTTTTTTATTTTAGTGAAGGGATTGGTTTAGGTAGATTTAGGATTAGATTGGTTTGGCAGTGATTTCACAAATCATTTTTTCACATATGGCCGATTCTTTCTTGGGAATTTTTCGGTTTGGCTACGTGGTTTGTTTGTTACTTTGAAATGTTTCAATGATAGTATACTTGTAGAGGTTTCTGAATTGGGGTGGCACGTCAAAATCCCTTAAAAACAAGAAAGT
>CM039511.1:18518374-18856694 GCA_022432975.1 Begonia masoniana
ATGCACGATAACATAGTCAATTGCATTAAATTCATACCATTTCTTCTTGCATTCACTCAATTCATAAACTTGAATCAGTACTCGTCCTCGAGTGATGCAAAACAAAAACGAATTTCCAAGGTAACATTGACAAATCGATATAATTTCAAAATATCAAACTAATTGTAATTATTGAAAAATTTCACTATCACAATAAAAGCAATCAATATAGATTCAATTCCCAATAAACTGTTAAAATGTGTGTGTGCTCAAACTCCATTTGAATGCTAAGTTCAATCATCAAAACTAGAAATCACAATACATATCATAGAATGTCAATTCTCTAATATCCTTCATAAATCCATTAGCATTCAAAGATCTTCTCTTTTTCTTTTTTTTTATTATTTTATTTTTATTTTATTTTATTTTATTTTATTATTATTTTTTTAAATAAGTAAGGGATTAAATTTTTTTTTTTTTTTTTTACATTGACTTTATCTATAAGTCACACTACCTTTTTACGCGTTGACAACATTGGTGATGAAGTCCTCCGTTTACTCAATAGTGTCACCTCAAGATAAATATACTCATATATAAAATAGAGGAGTAGATCCAATCACTATGCAACGTAGTTCCTCCCAAAGTTCCTCTAATGTATTTCTAACCATCGCGTATCCAAAAGGCTCACTCGAAATTGAAAGTAGATTAGGAAGTTGCACTTATTTCTTTTTTTTTTTTTTTTTTTTTTTTTAATATATATATATATATATATATATATATATATATATATATATATATATATATATATATATATATATATATATATATATATATATATATATATATATATATATATATATATATATATATATATATATATATATATATATATATATATATATATATATATATATATATATATATATATATATATATATATATATATATATATATATATATATATATATATATATATATATATATATATATATATATATATATATATATATAATTAATTGATTTCTATTAATATGTAACATTCACATTATTCAATAACCTACTAAATTAGAAGATATTAGGAAATTATATCAATTTTTGTTTCTCAAATAATCTAATATCCAGCAGCACACCTACTGACCAAACAAACAAATACATGACTAACAGAAGAGCAAATAACACCATTTAGCAGAAAGCAAATAACACAAGTTAAAGAAAAAAAAAAAAAATTAGGCAATCATGCAGCACATTAACAATATTACGAATATAACTACATGTTCTAAGCAGTTTTCAAACATTCAAAATTAAACAGACACAAAACACCCGTTTTAAACTTCAAGACATCCAAACAAGATCAAAGTTCATGCACCCCCAAACTTAAAATTGGCAGTGTCCCACTGCCAAACAAATAAGGTTTCAAAGAAGAAATAAATTAGTCCCATTACACGAAAAAAGAAACAAAATTGAAAATGCAGAACTTCCCTGGCGTTCAAGCTTCAGGTTCTGATTCATCATCCAATTAGATGACCCGTGCCATGTGCTGACTCATCATCTGAGTCTTGTAAAAGTGTGGTTGGAAAAGGTGGGAAGATAGGTGCTGGATCTTTCGGCTTTTTAGCAAAGCTGGCCGCTATTGCTAAATCACGGAGCTTGGTGTACTCCCAGAATATCCTGTTTTTTTTCCGTTTTAAACTTCAAGACATCCAAACAATAAACAAAAAAAAAAGACAGAAAACCGATCAAAGTTCATGCACCCCCAAACTTAAAATTGGCAGTGTCCCCACTGCCAAACAAAATAAGGTTCAAGAAGAAAATAATTAAGTCCATTAAAACGAAAAGAAGAGAAAAATTGAAAATGCAGAACTTCCCTGGCGTTCAAGCTTCAGGTTCTGATTCATCATCCGAATTAGATGACCTCGCTGCATGTGCTGACTCATCATCTGAGTCTTGTAAAAGTGTGGTTGGAAAAGGTGGGAAGATAGGTGCTGGATCTTTCGGCTTTTTAGCAAAGCTGGCCGCTATTGCTAAATCACGGAGCTTGGTGTACTCCCAGAATATCCTGTTTTTTCGTTTTAAACTATTCATAGATTTTTGCAACCTGGAAAGGTCCATCCTATTCCATTCGAGCTTCATGCGAACTGACCCCAAATAGTCGAGTAGTTGCTGGTGGTTGTTACTGTTACTGGATGTTGCTGCAGCTCCACTTGTGTCTTTATCTGCAGTTTCAGGTTCTCCTGCTCGCAACCCCTCCGAGGCAATTCTCCTGATAATGATAGGTGTCATCACTGGGCCGGGGGAGAGTTTGTCTTCATCAGCTTCAGACATTACCCCAGCTAGCTCACACAATCCAAAAATTAACGATGGAAACAGCAATTGCCCTTTTGGTTTTAAAGCATTGGCGCATAAATTGCGATATATCACCAGACCCACATTAATTTTCTTATTTGCCAAAATACAATAAAGTAGGGAGGCTCGTTCTCTTGTCAAATGTTGGCCGTGAGAAGAGGGAAATATTCGGAGTTTCAAAAAGTGATACCAAACCTTAGCTTTTGGAAGCAGAGCAAGCCGAGGAATAGTAAGAAATCCTGTTTTTGATTTCGCCCATTCTGTCCCAGGTACAGCTATTTCTTGCAACACCTCGTTCAGAAATTCCGGTGATAGATTGTCTGCATATTTATAGAACTCATCCTCCACTTCGTCCAGTTCGTAAAACTGATTAATTTCAGATGGTCCGAATCTCACTTTACATTTTCGAACCTGAATACTTTCGGGTAAATCTCCCTCAAAATTTGCATAGAATTCCAGTACAATATCCTTTACCACTGATTCTGGAGAAGCACAAAATTTTTCCCACTTTCGCTCTTGAATAATAGCTCCAACGTAACTAGGGTACCTGGATAATTGCTCGGCCTCTACCAAGAATCCTTTTTCTTGAGCGAAAGTGCGCTGATGTAAACTTCGCTCATATCTCAGTTTTGCTTCTTCAGAAATAAAATCCAATTTGTGTACCTTTTTGGTGGTCTTCTGTCCTTTCTGCTTTGGCCTCATTGTTACCGACAGAATCGTGTGTAATGCTGAAGCGTTAGTGGCAGCATCGTGGAGCAAAGGAAAAATTTGCCAAAAATTTCGCACGGAGAAAACTTTCACGGGGCGTCGGCAGTGGATTTCGAGCTGTAAATAACCCTAGTAACGACTTGAGGGAACTTTGGTGAGAGAGAAAAGTAAAAATTGAAATTCAAAATAACTTATTTAACTCTGAAAAATAATGAAAATGCAAATAACTAAAAATTAAAGGATATTAAGTAGGGCTGCCTCCCCATAGCGCTAAGTTTTTTGTATAAGTCTTCAGCCAGACTTCCTTCTGCTCATCATTCTTCCAGATTTTGTAGGGAAATTGACATGATTTTTGTCAATTTCTCTCCAAAATAATGTTTTATCCGTTGACCATTTACCTTAAAGTTCCTTCAACTCTTTTCATCATACAACTCTACTGTTCCGTATGGAAATACCTCCTGTATTTCAAATGGTCCAGACCACCTCGATTTTAGCTTGCCTGGGAAGAGTTTCATTCTTGAATTAAATAACAAAACTTTCTCTCCCTTCTCAAATGTTCTGGCTTGCAGCTTTTTATCATGCCATTTTTTTACCTTTTCCTTGTATAGTTTGGCATTCTCATATGCGCTTAACCTTAATTCTTCCAGCTCCTGTAACTGCAAAAACCGATCCTTCCCAGCTCTTTGTAAATCCAGGTTTAGGGTTTTTATTGCCTAGTATGCTTTATGTTCAAGCTCTACTAGTAGATGGCAAGCTTTCCCATAAATTAAATTATACGGTGTGGTGCCCAAAGGTGTTTTATATGCTGTTCTGTATGCCCATAACGCATCATCTAATTTTAATGACCAATCTTTTCTGTTTGGATTCACCACTTTCTCCAGAATTCGTTTTACTTCCCTGTTAGATACTTCTGCTTGTCCATTACTCTGAGGATGGTACGCTGTAGTAACTTTATGTCTGACTCCATATTTTCCTAGCAATCCAGTGAACATCCTATTGCAAAAATGAGAACCTCCATCACTTATAATTGCTCGCGGTGTTCCAAAACGTGTGAATATATTTCTCTGCAGAAATTTCAGAACACTTTTCCCTTCATTATTTGGAAGTGCCACTGCTTCAACCCATTTAGATACATAATCCACAGCCAACAAAATATATTGATTCCCGAAAGAAGTTGGAAAAGGTCCCATGAAGTCTATCCCCCATACATCGAATATTTCCACTTCTAAAATATTGGTAAGTGGTAGCTCGTGTTTCCTGGAGATGTTCCCTGTTCTTTGACACCTATCACATTTTTGAACAAACTCATTAGCATCCTTAAAAAGAGAGGGCCAGTACAAACCTGACTGTAGAACTTTGGCAGCTGTTCTAGTTCCTCCATAATGACCGCCATACGATGCTGCGTGGCATTGCTGCAGCACTGATTGTATTTCTTCTTCAGGAACACATTTTCTTAACAACTGGTCAGCACACTGTTTGAATAGAAATGGCTCGTCCCAGAAATAATACTTAACATCTTTCATGAACTTCCTTCTCTGCTGATAATCCAAATCAAACGGTATTATATTGCTTACAATGTAATTCACAAAGTCAGCATACCAAGGAGCTGAAGACATTTCCAGTTTCAGTATTTGCTCATCAGGGAAAGATTCTTTTATAATCCCTTCATTTTGCTGATTACCCATATTCTCCAAACGAGATAAATGATCGGCTACTTGGTTTTCGCACCCTTTTCTATCACGAATCTCCACATCAAACTCTTGAAGTAAAAGAACCCAGCGTATAAGTCTAGGTTTAGCATCTTTCTTTGCAAACAAGTATTTGATTGCTGCATGGTCAGTGTACACAATAACTCTTGTGCCAATTAAATACGCTCTGAATTTGTCGAATGCAAATACCACGGCTAACAGTTCTTTCTCCGTGGTGGTGTAATTCTTTTGGGCTTCATTCAAGGTTCTGCTAGCGTAGTAAATAGAGTGAAATAATTTGTCTTTCTTCTGCCCGAGAACTGCTCCTACTGCATAATCACTTGCATCACACATAAGGATAAAAGGTGAGTTCCAGTCAGGTGCAGCTATTACTGGTGCTGTGATCAGCTTTTGTTTGAGCAAGTTAAAAGCTTCCAGACAATTTTTGTTGAAGTTAAATGGTATATTCTGCTCCAGTAAACTGCATAAAGGTTTCGATATTTTAGAAAAATCTTTGATGAAGCGCCTGTAAAATCCTGCATGCCCTAGGAAACTTCTGATTCCTTTTACTGTTTTTGGTGGAGGTAACTTCTCGATAATCTCTATCTTTGCTTTATCCACTTCTAATCCTTTGTCTGAAACCTTGTGTCCAAGAACTATTCCCTCTGGAACCATAAAATGACACTTTTCCAGTTTAAAACTAGGTTAGTTTCCATGCACCTCTTCAACACTTTCTCTAGATTGTCCAGACACTTTTCGAAAGAATCTCCAACAATGGAGAAATCATCCATAAAAACTTCCAAACTTTCTTCGATCATGTCTGAGAAAATGGACATCATACAACGCTGGAATGTAGCAGGAGCATTGCATAAACCAAAAGGCATTCTTCTAAAGGCGAAAGTTCCATATGGGCAGGTGAAAGTTGTTTTCTCCTGATCCTCTGGTGCTATAGTAATTTGATTATACCTTGAATACCCGTCCAAGAAACAGTAGAATTTCTTCCCTGCTAATCTGTCCAGCATTTGATCTATAAAGGGAAGAGGGAAATGGTCTTTTCGAGTTGCTTTGTTCAGTTTCCTGTAGTCCATACAAATCCTCCAACCAGTTACTGTTCTTGTTGGAATTAGTTCACTTTTCTCATTCGCCACTACAGTCGTTCCTACTTTCTTTGGAACACAATGAATCGGGCTGATCCACGAGCTGTCAGAAATGGGGTAGATAATGCCCGCATCCAACCATTTGAGTATTTCTTTCTTCACCACTTCTTTCATAATCGGGTTTAACCTTCGCTGTTGATCTATGGTTGGAGTGATTCCTTTTTCCAATCTAATCTTATGCATACAGATGCTTGGACTTATTCCTTTTATATCCTTCACTGTCCAGGCTAAAGCTAGTTTGTATTTCTTGAGAACCTCCACTAATTCTTGTTCCTGTATGTTAGACAAAGTAGTAGAGATAATAGCAGGAAATGTTTCATTGAGTCCAAGAAATACATACTTTTAAATGTGGTGGCAGCTGTTTGAGCTCCATTGTTGCTGCTTCCTTGCTGGTATTTTCGCCATCTTCTTTCTCATCTTCTGCTCGAATTAATGCCTCGAACTGCTTTCTATACCCTCCTGAATATTGTTTTATTTCTGCTACTTTAGTTTCCTCAGAAATATTAAAACACTCTTCTTCATCATATGGACATTTCATGGCCTTTAGAACATTGAAGGTAACTTGTTGGTCGTTAACTCGCATCGTCAGTTCTCCTCTTTGAACATCGATCAGTGTTCTGCCAGTAGCCAAAAATGGCCTCCCCAAAATTATCGGTACTTCTCGATCGGCTTCATAATCAAGTATAATGAAATCTGCTGGGAAAATGAATTTATCCACCTTTACCAACACATCTTCTATCTTTCCTTGAGGGTGGGTTAATGATCGGTCAGCAAGCTGCAAAGTTACCGTTGTTGGCCGAGCTTCTCCAATTCCCAGCTTCTTAAAGATCGACATGGGCATCAATTTATGCTAGCTCCCAGATCACACAGAGCTTTCCCAAAATAATTGTTCCCGATGGTACAAGGGATGGTGAAGCTACCAGGATCCTTCAATTTTGGTGGGATCTTATTCTGCAAAATGTAACTGGTTTCCTCAGTCATGGCCACCATCTCATATTCTCCAAACCTCCTCTTTTTGGATAAGATATCCTTCATAAATTTAGTATAATTCGGCATTTGTTCAAGAGCTTCCACAAGAGGTACATTTATATGGAGTTGCTTCAAAACATCCAAGAATTTTTTAAACTGTTTTTCCTGATTGTGTTTTTGTAGCCTCTGTGGAAATGGTGGAGGTGGTCTCTGGAATTGTTCTTCTGCATTTCGCTGCTGTGGCGATGCTGCGGGCGAAACTGCAGCATTTGTATTAATTTCTCCAGAATTAGAACTATTCTCTTCAGCCTCTTGAGGTTTTTCTTTCTCAATCCCCACTTCTCTTTCCTGTAAACCCTCAGTACTGGGTTGTTGTTCTGCTTCTCTTTCTTGGTCATTCTTCTTTGATTTCTCTGCCTTCTGTGGTTTTTCTGAAATCTCCACTTCTCTACCATTTCTTAATATTATTGCTTTACAGTGTTCTTTGCCCGATCTTTGTGGAATTTCTGTGTCGCTAGGCAATTGTCCACTGCTTCTCGAGTTCGAAGATTGAGCTAGTTGCCCCAGTTGGGTTTCAATATTCTTTATTGAAGCTGCCAAATTTTGCAAAACTATATCTGTTTTTGCAGCATACTCCCTTGCGAAGTTGTCTGATTTTTCTTGAACTGCTGGCTTCTGGAATTGCTGATTGTAGTTCTGGAAATAGTTTTCAGCAGATCTTGCAGGTATAGCATTGTTCTGTTGTTGCGAACTCCATTGGAAGTTCGGATGCTGCCTCCATCCCGGGTTGTACGTTTGTGAATATGGATTATTGTTTCGATTAAATCCCACGTAATTTGCTGATTCGGGATTCGTAGGACATGAGCTTTCATCATGATGCTCCCCACAAAAGATGCATGAAAGCTCTCTTACTTGTGGCTGCTGTTGTTTGTTCATAGTTTTCATCGCGTTTTCTAATGAAGCTATTTTGGCATTAAGAGCAGCCACTTCATCTACATCATAACTTCCAGGTGCTCTCCTTGTAGATTGCATTCTGTCTGAAGGCCACTGATAACTATTTACTGCCATTCTCTCCAGCAGATCGTAAGCTTCGTTAAATGATTTAGAAAGCAATGTTCCATTAGCTGCTGCGTCGATGATTGATCGGGTTTGTCCATTCAACCCATTGTAAAATGTTTCCAGTTGAATCCAGTGAGGTATCCCATGATTTGGACATTGTCTCAGCAACTCTTTAAATCTATCCCAGGCTTCATATAATGATTCTCCATCCCTCTGTAGAAAACTAGTGATCTCGTTTCTCATCCGTGCATTCCTCACTGGTGGGTGATACTTAATAATAAATTTCTTTGCTAAATCCCCCCACGTGGTGATTGTATCTGAAGGAATACTGTTTAACCAATCTCTGGCGCGATCTCTCAAGGAATATGGAAAGAGTTTCAGCCTCAAAGCTTCTGCAGATACACCAGGGAAATTAAATGAATCACTGACTTCTCCAAAAACCTTTAAATGGCGATGAGGATTGTCTGTAACAGCTCCAGTAAATTGTCCAACAGTTTGGAGCATTTGGAACATCACGGGTTTCAGCTCGAATCTTATGGCGCGAAGGTCAGATCTGACTATTCCAGGATTAAGATCATTGAGCGTAGGAATTGCAAAATCCTGAATAGGTATATCTCTTTCGTCAATTATTCTTTCAGCATTTTCCCTTTCATTTGCTGCATGCGCCATATTTTCTCCCTCAATTTGTTGTTGTTGATTTTGTTGTCTTCTCCTTTCTCTAAAAGTCCTTTCAATTTCTGGATCTATGGGTACAAGATCCTGCTCGTTTTCTTCGTCCGGCATAAATCAAAATTATCTGAAAATGGAGGAACAAACTAAAATAAAATAACGCAAAATAAAATAAAATAAAATGATTATAGCAAAATAATCACAACTAAACAATATCCCCGGCAACGGCGCCAAAAACTTGTTAGTGATTTTACCACTTACACGCAAGTGCACGTGTCGCTAACGAAGTAATAGAATAAGTAAAGTATCGATCCCACGAGGATATTTTCAATTGGTAATAAATTGCTATAAAAATCTTATAAAAACTATTAAAAAGATAAATAAAATTAATTAAAAATAAAATCAGAATGATGCTGCAATAGAATAAAGCAAATTAAACGAGGTAAAATTAATAGATAAAAGCCTTGGCTAGGATCGATTTCTTCGTTACGATGGTTCTGCTACTGATGCTGTGGTAATACTCTGCAGCATTATCTAAAAAAAAAACAGCAAGAATAAAATTGATTTCTAGGATTCTTTCGAATTGCCTAGGTAAATTCAAATCAGAATTTCTTTCTACATTGAAAGAATGTGACTAAAATTGAATTTCATATATGTGCTATTCTTATCGCCAATCAAATTAATGTTAACCACGTTGTAACAAAGTAATTCAATTAATTATTCATGCATCTAAAATTTATATCTATCTGTCGATAAAATATAAATATGAATAGTCAACCTATCTATCGATATGATCTGACTTATCAATAAGCATCACAAATAATTGTTCAATAGATAAGCGCAGAAACAAACCAAGATCGTAGCAAAATATCGCAACAAATACTATCGTCCTAACCAAGATTAAAAAGTTTAGCTACTATGCATAATTAAATTAAAACTAAAAACAATTGTGTTCATAAAAATATGCAAGAAAAATAATAGAAGAAGGAGTTATCCAAGAAGAATGGCCGTCGTCCGTTTGGTCTCCTCTTCTGTTCAGAGATTTCTTCTCCAGCAAGCCGTTTTGTTACGCAGCAGAATACCCTTCATATCTCCAAGAAAAATATATTAAAATATGCCCCCCCTGGATCTACTCTTCTCTCCACGTAAGGAGTTGTACCGAAATTCCTTTTAAAAAATATCTCCTTTAATTCTCCATGCAATCTTCTCTTTCTCTCTCCAATCTCCATTATCTTTAATTGTTTTCCTTTTTATTTAGCTTTCCAGAATGTTGCTTTTTTTTCTCTCTCTCCAATTGGCTTCTCTTTCCACGTGTTTCATCCTTCAAATTCTTCTTCTTCTAATTGGATTTCCTTCCTTTTTGTCCTCTTTTGTATGCCATGTGTCTTCTCCTCTTTTCTTCTTTCCAAATTTCTCTTCCTTGATTCTTGTCTTCACTTTTTCTCCATAAATCTCAGCATTTGAATTCGAATTTCCCACTATAAAAATAACATTCAATTATGAAAATATAAAATTTAAAATAAAGAGACAAAATCTGCTTTTAAGAGAAAATCTGCATAAAATATATTAAATGCCATCAAAACACTAATGCTGCAACATAACATAGCAATTGCATTAAATTCATACCAATTTCTTCTTGCATTCACTCAATTCATACAAGTTTTATTAATTAAATACCATATAAAATAACTCTAATTTAAGAGTTATCAGTAAGTTGGTTACTGTTGAGCGGTAGAAGTTACTCTGTTAATGTCGAGTGTTACTGTTGATCGGTGGATGCTGGATGTATGAGTCATCTGGTTGACGTCATTGGTAGATGTTGAGTGTTACTGTTGAGCGGTGGATGCTGGATGTATGAGTCATCCGGCTGACGTCATTGGTAGATGTTGAGTGTTACTGTTGAGCGGTGGATGTTGGATGTATGAGTCATCCGGCTGACGTCATTGGTAGATGTTGAGTGTTACTGTTGAGCGGTGGATGCTGGATGAATGAGTCACCCGGCTCGGCTGGCGTCATGCGTAGATGTGAGTGTTACTGTTGAGGCGGAGGATGCTGGATGAATGAGTCACCGGCTGACGTTATCGGTAGATGTTGAGTATCTGTTGAGCGGTGTGAGCGGTGGATGCTGGATGTATGAGTCATCCGGCTGACGTCATTGGTAGATGTTGAGTGTTACTGTTGAGCGGTGGATGCTGGATGTATGAGTCATCCGGCTGACGTCATTGGTAGATGTTGAGTGTTACTGTTGAGCGGTGGATGCTGGATGTATGAGTCATCCGGCTGACGTCATTGGTAGATGTTGAGTGTTACTGTTGAGCGGTGGATGCTGGATGTATGAGTCATCCGGCTGACGTCATTGGTAGATGTTGAGTGTTACTGTTGAGCGGTGGATGCTGGATGTATGAGTCATCCGGCTGACGTCATTGGTAGATGTTGAGTGTTACTGTTGAGCGGTGGATGCTGGATGTATGAGTCATCCGGCTGACGTCATTGGTAGATGTTGAGTGTTACTGTTGAGCGGTGGATGCTGGATGTATGAGTCATCCGGCTGACGTCATTGGTAGATGTTGAGTGTTACTGTTGAGCGGTGGATGCTGGATGTATGAGTCATCCGGCTGACGTCATTGGTAGATGTTGAGTGTTACTGTTGAGCGGTGGATGCTGGATGTATGAGTCATCCGGCTGACGTCATTGGTAGATGTTGAGTGTTACTGTTGAGCGGTGGATGCTGGATGTATGAGTCATCCGGCTGACGTCATTGGTAGATGTTGAGTGTTACTGTTGAGCGGTGGATGCTGGATGTATGAGTCATCCGGCTGACGTCATTGGTAGATGTTGAGTGTTACTGTTGAGCGGTGGATGCTGGATGTATGAGTCATCCGGCTGACGTCATTGGTAGATGTTGAGTGTTACTGTTGAGCGGTGGATGCTGGATGTATGAGTCATCCGGCTGACGTCATTGGTAGATGTTGAGTGTTACTGTTGAGCGGTGGATGCTGGATGTATGAGTCATCCGGCTGACGTCATTGGTAGATGTTGAGTGTTACTGTTGAGCGGTGGATGTTGGATGTATGAGTCATCCGGCTGACGTCATTGGTAGATGTTGAGTGTTACTGTTGAGCGGTGGATGCTGGATGAATGAGTCACCCGGCTGGCGTCATCGGTAGATGTTGAGTGTTACTGTTGAGCGGAGGATGCTGGATGAATGAGTCACCCGGCTGACGTTATCGGTAGATGTTACTGTTGAGCGGTGGATGCTGGATGAATGAGTCACCCGGCTGGCGTCATCGGTAGATGTTGAGTGTTACTGTTGAGCGGTGGATGTTGGATGTATGAGTCATCCGGCTGACGTCATTGGTAGATGTTGAGTGTTACTGTTGAGCGGTGGATGCTGGATGAATGAGTCACCCGGCTGGCGTCATCGGTAGATGTTGAGTGTTACTGTTGAGCGGTGGATGCTGGATGAATGAGTCACCCGGCTGGCGTCATCGGTAGATGTTGAGTGTTACTGTTGAGCGGTGGATGTTGGATGTATGAGTCATCCGGCTGACGTCATTGGTAGATGTTGAGTGTTACTGTTGAGCGGTGGATGTTGGATGTATGAGTCAATTAAGAGCACTACTAGCATGGAAACTATGACTTGGGCATGGTTTAAGACGGCCTTCTTTGACAAGTACTTCAGCCGAGCGGTTCGGGCTAGCAAAAAGATGGAGTTTATGCAGCTACGCCAAACCGCAGACTACATTTGTAAGTTCGAAGCATTATCACGATTTGCACCCCGTTTGGTGGATGATGAAGAAGACAAGATTCACTAATTCGTTCAAGGGTTGAGACCAAACCTTTTTAGGGGAGTGAATACTGCAGGGATCCACAACATACCCTATTCTGAGGTGGCAGCTAAGGCTTTAGAACTGGAAGAGGTTGAGATAGCGGTGCAAGGACAGCGCGAGCCGCCAAGGAAGATGGTCGATAATGTGCAGTCAAAACCGCAGCAAAACAAAGGGGAATGGCAGCATCAACAAAGAGGCATTAAAAGGCCCTATAACCCCAATGACGATCGAGGAAAAGGAAAGTGGCCACAAGGGACTTCTCAAGTTCCTCAAGCTCCTCAGGCCCCGCTATGTTCCACCTGCCAGAAGAACCATTATGGCGAATGCAAACTATACTCGGGCCGTTGCTATAGGTGTGACAAGATTGGCCATGTTGTTAGGGATTGCCCAATGCCGCCGGATACGAATCGTATGAGAGTAGCACCTAGAGTTTTTGTCATAATGGAAGATGATAATGCAGTGCATCATACGGTTATAACAAATATGATTAAGATTTGTGGTAAACCTGCATGCACACTTATAGATACCGGTGCTACTCATTCTTTCGTAGCAACTACAATTGTATGCAGGTATAATTTACGGTCTCTTCTAGCTGATAAGTCATATAGTATCATGTTATCGTCGGGAGAATCTTACATTCTGAACAAGTAGTAAAGGGTGAAATTGTATTAGTAGGGGACAAAAAGTTATATGTTGAGTTAATTATAATTGATATGAAAGGATATGAAGTCATTTTGGGTATGGATTGGCTATTCAGACATTATGCCACAATCATTTGTAGGACTGGTCTAGTTGAATTCCGACCCCCGAATGGGGACTGGTATTATTTTCAAGCCATTCCAAAATCAAGTAAGATGCCAATTATATCCTCGTTAAAAACCCAGCGTTTATTGAGAAGTGGCTGTGTGAGTTATCTAGCTAGCATAATTGATATACGGGTGAAAGATAAGGTAGAACTTCAAGATATTCCCATGGTCTGAGAATTCTCTGTGTGAGTTATCTAGCTAGCATAATTGATATACGGGTGAAAGATAAGGTAGAACTTCAAGATATTCCCATAGTCTGAGAATTCCTTGAGGTATTTTTGGATGACTTGCCCGGGTTACCACTCGATAGAGAAATTTAATTTGTGATTGATACGTACCCTGAGGTATTGCCTGTGTCTAAGAATCCCTACTGAATGGCACCGGTGGAATTGAAGGAACTAAAGACTCAATTACAAGAGTTAGTAGACAAAGGATTTATTCGCCCTAGCTGTTCTCCCTAGGGTGCACATGTTTTGTTTGTTAAGAAGAAGCACGGATCCCTTCGGATGTGTATTGATTACAGGGAGTTGAACAAACTGACAATCAAGAATAAATACCCTTTACCCCGAATTGATGATTTATTTGACCAGTTACAAGGGGCCAAAGTGTTTTCAAAAATCGATTTACATTCGGGCTACTACCAATTGAAGGTCAAGGAGGGAGATATACCAAAGACAGCATTCAGAACCCGATATGGACATTACGAATTTCTTGTAATGTCGTTTGGACTAACGAACGCACCTGCAGCTTTTATAGATTTGATGAATCGGGTGTTCCGTGAATATTTTGACAAGTTTGTGATTGTATTCATAGATGACATTCTTATATACTCACAGACTAAGGCTGATCATGCAGAACACTTAAGGGTAGTTTTGACAACTTTAAAACAGCAACAACTCTACGTCAAGTTATCCAAATGTGAGTTCTGATTGGACAATGTCAACTTTTTGGGTCATGACATTTTAGCTGAGGGCATTTCAGTGGATCTGACCAAAATTTAAGCAGTTAAGGACTGGCCTCAACCAAAGAATGCCAGCGAGGTCCGTAGTTTCCTTGGTTTGGCAGGTTATTATAGGAAGTTTATTAAGGAATTTTCTATGATAGTCAAACCCTTAACAAGTTTAACAAAGAAGAACACCAAGTACTCTTGGACTGGAGCCTGTGAAGATAGTTTTCAGACATTGAAACTAAAGTTAACAACAGCCCCTCTTTTGACACTCCCAACTGAAAGAGGAAAAATTCAGTGTTTATTGTGACGCATCCAAAGTTGGTTTGGGGTGTGTCTTAATGCAAGAAGACAAGGTTGTAGCGTATGCTTCCAGACAGCTAAAAAGTTATGAGCAGAATTACCCCACCCACGATTTGGATTTAGCCACTGTTGTTTTTGCATTGAAAATTTGGAGGCACTATTTGTATGGTCAGCAGTGTGAAGTGTTTTCGGACCATAAAAGCCTGAAGTACCTTTTTACTCAAAAGGAGCTAAACATGAGGCAGAGGTGTAACGCCCCGAATTATATAAACCCGGTTCGTTACACATAATACTAAACCGAACTATGAGACTTTGCAAAAATTTTAAAATTTCTCACCACCATCAAATTTGACCTTCAAAACGTTAAGACTTGCAGCGGAAATACATTTGTATAAAACGACATTTATTAATTAATTAAAACATTAAAGACAATTGGTTGAAAGAAAACAAAACAAAACAGAACACGTCCACCGCTGAACAGTTCCAGCGATAGAAATATAAACAAAAAGGCGTCCACCGCTAAACAGTGTCAGCGGCAGAAGCAGAAACAAAATGGTCTCAGCGGTATTCTACCGCTAAACAGTGTCAGTCGAATGACATGTTGACTACCCACAACCACCGCTCACGTCCACCTATCAAAAAAATGACAAATTTTACTACTCGCATCCACCGGTCACAAAACGACAAAGTCTACTACTCACATCCACCGATGGACAACATCCACCGATAGACGATAACACTCAACGTCTACCGGTGGACTACATCTACCGATAGACAATGACACTCAACGTCCACCGGTGGACTACATCCACCGATAGACTACATCCACCGGTGAACAGTAACACTCTAAACAAACAGACAACTCTGCCTACTAAAGAACTTGTAAATTTTAACAGTAGCTATTCAAACAACATAAATCTACAATTTTATAAATCCAGAATAACAACCTACAACTAAAACCAAGTTCGTGTTTTCAAAATCAGAAAAGCTCCAAAATCATTAAGAACATTAAACTCCTACTGTCATTAACATTCTCAGTATACAAAAACTGAACCATTGACAACAAGACTTTCACACCTACTGACATTCGTTAAACCACCCCATCAGATTGTCAAGTCGATGCATGAATGAACGCCTCCAACCAGCCTAGTTCTCAACATACTCAGAGAACACACCTGCTGGAATTTCTTCACCTACATCACAAAACTCATCTATTAGCCTAATGCTAAGTAAGTAAAGCAATTATGAAATGATATGCTGAAACATAAATCCTAGTCATGTAGTTTCTACTTTCACATCTCAGTTGCATTCACGTTCTTTCTCAGATCTGATCCCTCGGTTCCATTGGGAGTTGGATCATTTTTCCCAAAGTCATACATCCTCTTCATAAATTAAAGGGCGGATTAGTTCCCTTAACAGCTGATCTGATCCTAAATTCCATTGGGAGCGGATCAATTTTCCCAAAGTCATACATTATCTTCATAAATTAAGGGGCGGATTAGTTCCTTTAACAGCTGATCTATTACATTCTGTTCATACCTTGCCATGCCATACATGTAAATTCATTTTCGTGTTCTTTCCAAAACATGATACATGACATACAGAAAACATTCAAACAAGCATAAACCTACTGTTTTGTGATGTAGACCCGAAGGCACACACATACTCTACTTACTTGGTTTCCTGGAAAAAGTTGGGTTGCAAGCTATCTCGGGATTTTGCTCACCTAAAATCATAAACAGAGCGTTAATTCAATCTTCACTATAACTCATTCTAAACCATTCAGAAACCTAAGGAAGGTAACTTAGAACTCTATTAATCGTGCATTCTCGGTTTATCACCTAAACCCGAACCTACTCTCATTCACAGCATTCCCAAAACACACATTGTACTCTCTCTGCTATCTAGTCACTAAAACTCAAGAAAACTCACCTAGGTTGAGGAATGGAAATCGGAGAGGAAATCACCTGGAGTGCTCTGCTGAGCTTGAGCTGAATACCGAAAGAGGAAGTATCGAAAATAGTGACGGCTATAGTGCATTAATCGCAAAACCTCTTTCCTTAAATAGGTTATCACTATAAATCTCTATTTACCCTTATGCCCTTGCTTAGTCTCTCATTAACCTAATCAGTAATTCTCCCAATTTCATCCATAATATGTACACTATTAGTTGACAAGGTACAATCGGTTCAATGGAACTGGGTGTTACAAGAGGCGTTGGCTTGAATTCGTAAAGGACTATGACTTTGAAATTAAGTATCACCCTGGTAAGGCCAATGCGGTTGCCGACGCATTAAGCAGGATGTCGAAGACGATGCAGCCTGCAGTGTCAGCCATGTCATTACCCTTGAGAGTGGAAGTTCAGAAATTTGAGTTAGAAGTAGTTCCAGAACTATCGGCCTTGCTTTCAAATTTGTCTATTCGGCCAACTATTTTGGAGAAGATTAAAGAGGCACAACAGAAGGATTCAAAAGAAAAGAATAACGTAGTGAGTAAGTCGAAGGACGCTTCCTCTGAGTTCGATCTTTCTGAGGATGGAATTTTGAAGTTTAGAGATCGATGGTACATTCCATGTGATGAGGAGTTACGTAAGTTAATTTTGGCTGAGGCGCACTCGTCACCCTTTTCTATACATCCTAGAAACACCAAGATGTATCGGGATTTAAAGTTACATTATTGGTGACCAAATCTAAAAAGGGATGTTGCCAAGTATGTAGAGTCGTGTTTGATATGCCAGCAAGTCAAAGCAGAGCATCAACGGCCAGGAGGTACCCTTCAACCCTTACCGATCCCTGAATGGAAGTGGGAAAACATTGCCATGGACTTCGTTGTGGGATTGCCGAAGACGACTAAAGGCCACGATAGCATTTGGGTTGTAGTTGACAGAATGACGAAATCAGCTCACTTTCTACCTGTAAAGATGACTTACACGATGGACCAGCTTGCGAACCTGTACGTTCAAGAGATTATCAGGTTGCATGGAATCCCGGTATCTATTGTCTCCGATCGTGATCCCAGATTCACTTCTTGATTTTGGAAAAGTCTGCAAGGCACGCTAGGTACAAAGTTATCTTTCAGCACTGCATTCCACCCACAAACAGCTGGTCAATCAGAAAGAACCATTTAAATACTAGAGGATATGTTGAGAGCGTGCGTGCTGAAGTTTCAGGAATCATGGAGTCGATATCTGCCTCTGGTTGAATTCTCCTACAACAACAGTTACCAGTCCACCATTGATATGGCACCTTATGAAGCACTGTATGCCAGAAAATGTAGGTCACCGTTGTACTGAGATGAAGTTGGTGAAGCGAAACTCTTAGGCCCCGAGATTTTGCAGCAGATTTCGGACAAGATCGCCATTATTAGAAAAAGGATGATAACTGCACAAAGCCGACAGAAGAGTTATGCAGATCTGAGAAGGAGGAGCCTTGAGTTTACTGTCGGGGATGAGGTTTTCTTAAAGATCTCACCGTTCAAAGGAGTTATGCAGTTCGATAAGAAAGGAAAGCTTAATCCACAATTCATTGGACCATTCCCTATTTTGGCAAAGATTGGTAATACAGCTTATAAGTTACAGTTGCCTTCTTCGCTGGAAAAGATTAATAATGTCTTTCATGTGTCTATGCTAAGAAAATGCATACGTGACCCGACGCTTTTTGTTAAGCCAACAGAAATCGAAATTCAGCCGACCTTAATGTATGAAGAGAAACCGGTACAAATTTTAGAGTTTGCAATTAAGACCCTGCGAAATAAGAAAATTCCACTAGTAAAGGTTCTGTGGACGAATCATGGTATTGAAGAAGCCACTGGGGAACGACAGCAGGACATGTTGGACAAATATCCAGAGTTATTCGCCTGATCAATTTTTTAGGACAAAAATTTTGTTTAAGGAGGGGTGGATGTAACACCCGACAACTTCGGGCAGCTGAATTTTTTTTTTTACGAAACAGAATTAACTGTCATCTATGCATATATTTCTTTGGTCGAAAATTTAGGCGTCAAGGTTAATCAATCCTCTTTATAGAAGTTAGGTCTAGTGGCAAACTTGTAATTAAGCCTACCTTATTAAGTGTATAAATAGAAAATGAAAATCCTAAAACCTCACAAAAACGTCCACCAGCCGACTTTCTTCTTTCAGCCGACTCTCTCCCCTCAGCTCTTTTCTCTGTTCTTCCTCCAGCGATCAGCTTCCTTCTGTTTTCTTCAGATACTCCAAGCTTAAGGTAAGTTTTGGACAATGTGTTTGCCAATCAGTTATTTAGGAGTTGATTTTAGATTAGAGCTTGAGATTCAGGTTGCTGAGGGATTTATAGTAACATAGTATTAATGGTTAATAACACAGTATTTTGATTGATAATGAGTAGAAATAACAAACGTTGGCAGAGATCGAGTAGTTGGTGAACCCGAATCCCATTATTGTAAGTTGAGGTTTCTATGCACACTAGGTGATTGATGCAATGCCGAAATGAAATAAGTTAGACTTCTAGGAAATATACTTAGTTAGGAAACTACCATTCCTAAATTTAGATTGTTTAGGATTTGTTTTCTTACATTATTACATGAAATGTCTTAGGTGGAAAGGGCTCCAAGTGAAGAAAAGACGTTGTTGCTAAGGAATCCAGGTAAGTGAGTGTGTTAAGATTTCCGGCCATTAAGGCCCTACATCACAAGGGTAGTAGGTTGAGTTTGCTTCTAATGATCGATTATGTTTGGGAAGTTGTCTGGTTTAGTAAAATGTTTGGATTGGTGTATGCTCTGTTTTTTGGTGAACGACTCCTCCCATGGTCTTATGTTTCGAAAATGTTTATGTCCATGCATTCATGATTTATTTACCGAGTAAACAAAATGTTTTACATGCATACTCTTTATGAATGAAATAAGAACGAACGTATGGTTTTTTTTTTTTTTTTTTTTTTTTTTTTTTTTTTTTTTTTTTTTTTTTTTTTTTTTTTTTTTTTTTTTTTTTTTTTTTTTTTTTTTTTTTTTTTTTTTTTTTTTTTTTTTTTTTTTTTTTTTTTTTTTTTTTTTTTTTTTTTTTTTTTTTTTTTTTTTTTTTTTTTTTTTTTTTTTTTTTTTTTTTTTTTTTTTTTTTTTTTTTTTTTTTTTTTTTTTTTTTTTTTTTTTTTTTTTTTTTTTTTTTTTTTTTTTTTTTTTTTTTTTTTTTTTTTTTTTTTTTTTTTTTTTTTTTTTTTTTTTTTTTTTTTTTTTTTTTTTTTTTTTTTTTTTTTTTTTTTTTTTTTTTTTTTTTTTTTTTTTTTTTTTTTTTTTTTTTTTTTTTTTTTTTTTTTTTTTTTTTTTTTTTTTTTTTTTTTTTTTTTTTTTTTTTTTTTTTTTTTTTTTTTTTTTTTTTTTTTTTTTTTTTTTTTTTTTTTTTTTTTTTTTTTTTTTTTTTTTTTTTTTTTTTTTTTTTTTTTTTTTTTTTTTTTTTTTTTTTTTTTTTTTTTTTTTTTTTTTTTTTTTTTTTTTTTTTTTTTTTTTTTTTTTTTTTTTTTTTTTTTTTTTTTTTTTTTTTTTTTTTTTTTTTTTTTTTTTTTTTTTTTTTTTTTTTTTTTTTTTTTTTTTTTTTTTTTTTTTTTTTTTTTTTTTTTTTTTTTTTTTTTTTTTTTTTTTTTTTTTTTTTTTTTTTTTTTTTTTTTTTTTTTTTTTTTTTTTTTTTTTTTTTTTTTTTTTTTTTTTTTTTTTTTTTTTTTTTTTTTTTTTTTTTTTTTTTTTTTTTTTTTTTTTTTTTTTTTTTTTTTTTTTTTTTTTTTTTTTTTTTTTTTTTTTTTTTTTTTTTTTTTTTTTTTTTTTTTTTTTTTTTTTTTTTTTTTTTTTTTTTTTTTTTTTTTTTTTTTTTTTTTTTTTTTTTTTTTTTTTTTTTTTTTTTTTTTTTTTTTTTTTTTTTTTTTTTTTTTTTTTTTTTTTTTTTTTTTTTTTTTTTTTTTTTTTTTTTTTTTTTTTTTTTTTTTTTTTTTTTTTTTTTTTTTTTTTTTTTTTTTTTTTTTTTTTTTTTTTTTTTTTTTTTTTTTTTTTTTTTTTTTTTTTTTTTTTTTTTTTTTTTTTTTTTTTTTTTTTTTTTTTTTTTTTTTTTTTTTTTTTTTTTTTTTTTTTTTTTTTTTTTTTTTTTTTTTTTTTTTTTTTTTTTTTTTTTTTTTTTTTTTTTTTTTTTTTTTTTTTTTTTTTTTTTTTTTTTTTTTTTTTTTTTTTTTTTTTTTTTTTTTTTTTTTTTTTTTTTTTTTTTTTTTTTTTTTTTTTTTTTTTTTTTTTTTTTTTTTTTTTTTTTTTTTTTTTTTTTTTTTTTTTTTTTTTTTTTTTTTTTTTTTTTTTTTTTTTTTTTTTTTTTTTTTTTTTTTTTTTTTTTTTTTTTTTTTTTTTTTTTTTTTTTTTTTTTTTTTTTTTTTTTTTTTTTTTTTTTGAGTTGGGGTGGTTTTAGCCATGTCACTGTCCAGAGATGGACCATGATTCTTGCCCGAAAGAGGCCATGTACACGCGCACTGCCTACCCTCCTTCGACACAAACTCCTCCTTAATCCATGATATGAAATTGATGAACAAGTATATGATTCCCACGATATGTATATGAATGTGAACATAAACATGATTCCCGAGCTGAATGAAATATACGAACATGATTATATCAAGTATGCATTCATGAGTATTCATGCATTTGTTGCGCTCCTTACTAAGCAAGTAGGCTTATAGTTTTACCTTATGATGTAGGTGACGAACTAGCAGGTGAGGACTTCACTCCTGAGGATAATGCTTAAGTCGGGTTGCTGGATAGTGCTCATGGTATGAATTTTGTGCTGGGTGATGATTCGACCTGAGGATGGCGTTCCTGGTCTGTTATGGTATAAGACAGTGATATGGAGGAATAAGTAGGAGAGAACTTTTCTTTATACGACGATAATTATTGACTTGTTCAGTATTATGTGTTTTTAAAGAGGATTATAAGACTAAATGTTTTATGAGTCTTTCTGGAAATGAAGTTTGAAATCTTTAGAGGATAAGAAGTAAGTAGATTTGAGCGGTGGATGTGTTTGGTAGATGTATTCGGAAGATGGGCGGTAGAAGTGTAGCGGTGGATGTAAGTTGGTTACTATTGAGCGGTAGAAGTTACTCTGTTAATGTCGAGTGTTACTGTTGATAGGTGGATGCTGGATGTATGAGTCATTCGGTTGACGTCATCGGTAGATGTTGAGTGTTACTGTTGAGCGGTGGATGCTGGATGTATGAGTCATCCGGCTGACGTCATCCATAGATGTTGAGTGTTACTGTTGAGCGGTGGATGTTGGATGTATGAGTCATCCGGCTAACGTCATCGGTAGTTGTTGAGTGTTACTGTTAGCGGTGGATGCTAGATGAATGAGTCACCCGGCTGACGTCATCGGTAGATGTTGAGTGTTACTGTTGAGCGGAGGATGCTGGATGAATGACTCACACGGCTGACGTCATCAGTAGATGTTGAGTATTACTGTTGAGCGGTGGATGTGAACGGCAGAGGTTAAATCGATTGTCTGTTAATTTCCTCCTTCATATAAACATACAGATGATTTTCCAAACGATTTTTAATGGCCTTGAGTTGATTTAGAGTTTCACAAGAAAGAAAAAAAAAGGAAATAGATATATGGGTCAAGAATAGGCTTACGCTCATGTTTATGAAATTCTCGACCTGTCGGGTTTTGGGTTGTTACAGACAGGGCGAACACGTAACAAAAATCTGTCGTACGGGACATTGATTTGGAAGATCGTGGAGCGATCTCAGGTTTAGCTGCCCACTGGAGAGCAGCGGAGAGCTCCAAGATCCGTCGATGTGTTTGACAAGCTTCATTTGAGTCGAATGGGCCTAGTCGAATTCGCCGGGTCTTGGATGTTGAATGGAGATCCTGGGTGTAGGAACGTGATTGTCTAAGAGGGGGTAAATTAGATTTTTTAAAATAATTTAGTTAACCTAATCGTTTTCTCTCCTTGTATGCAATTACTACGATTTTAGCGAACAAGTCAGCAGATTAAAGTAAAAGAGAGACAGAGAAATCGACACCAAAGTTTTTAACGTGGTTCGGCCAAAACTTGCCTACTTCCACGCTTCAAGGCTCCTCCTTGAAGATTCTTTCCTTCTCCTCAAAAGAAATCTAGATCGCACTTCACGGGCGTCGATCTACTGCCTTTTACAAATTTGGATTGAACTTCCTGGACATCAATCCACTGCCTTTACACTTTTACAAGATGAAAATGATTCTCAGCACAAAGCTACACTCTCTCAAATTCTAAATCTCAAGTTCAGATCTAAAGAGGTAAATACAGAGTTTTTCGCTAAAGCTCGTGGTAGCACAAAGTTACTGTTTCAAAAGATTGGCAAAAGCTCTTCTCTCGAGCTTCATTTTTCTTTATATACTCTGTCTCTAATCCGCGTCTCATTCAAAAGACTCCTTGTTTCCGTACAAAAATATTACTATTGGAGAACATTCGAACGCAGAAAAATAGCTATTGAGATCTGGAGTCGCTATCGCTCGTGGGCGTTTAATAATCTGGACAAAGTGAGATTTTGGACAAATGAGCTTGAACTAATTCATTCGGTCTGAAGTTGTTCTCACTTTGGAAAAGTAAGTTTGGACGAGTGAATTTGGACGAGTGCGTCTGTCTTTAACTTTGGACGACTGCGTCTGTCTTTTAACTATGGACGACTGCGTCTGTCTTTTAACTCTGGACCATTGCGTCTGTCTTTTGACCTTGGACGACTGCGTCTGTCTTTTGACCTTGGATGATTGCGTCTGTCTTTTAACTCTGGATTACTTAGACTATAACACTTAACCAAAACCGTCAGAAAACATAATACCCTTTTCAAAGGGCATTTCCAGATAAATACTATAAGCACAATAGTCCAATATTCAGTTCATGTATTTCCTATATAATCATAATCATCAGTTCATCTATTTCATATAAAACATAATCATCAATAACATATTTAAACTTAAACTCTATTTAAGTCAACAATCTCCCCCTTTTTGATGAGGACAAATATATAACTGATTCACCATTGTATCTACATTTAAGTTTAAACTTATATACTCCCCCATAATCTATGCAGTATTCCTTATCATAAGTCCTTAACAAAGATCAGTATGCATTCAGTAAAGTAATTCTATAGTCACTCTATATCCTCTCACCTTGCGTTTGACCTTGGACGACTGCGTCTGTCTTTTGACCTTGGACGACTGCGTCTGTCTTTTGACCTTGGACGACTGCGTCTGTCTTTTGACCTTGGACGACTGCGTCTGTCTTTTGACCTTGGACGACTGCGTCTGTCTTTTGACCTTGGACGACTGCGTCTGTCTTTTGACCTTGGACGACTGCGTCTGTCTTTTGACCTTGGACGACTGCGTCTGTCTTTTGACCTTGGACGACTGCGTCTGTCTTTTGACCTTGGACGACTGCGTCTGTCTTTTGACCTTGGACGACTGCGTCTGTCTTTTGACCTTGGACGACTGCGTCTGTCTTTTGACCTTGGACGACTGCGTCTGTCTTTTGACCTTGGACGACTGCGTCTGTCTTTTGACCTTGGACGACTGCGTCTGTCTTTTGACCTTGGACGACTGCGTCTGTCTTTTGACCTTGGACGACTGCGTCTGTCTTTTGACCTTGGACGACTGCGTCTGTCTTTTGACCTTGGACGACTAATCATCAATAACATATTTAAACTTAAACTCTATTTAAGTCAACAATCTCCCCCTTTTTGATGATGACAAATATATAACTGATTCACCATTGTAATCTACATTTAAGTTTAAACTTATATACTCCCCCATAATCTATGCAGTATTCCTTATCAATAAGTCCTTAACAAAGATCAGTATGCATTCAGTAAAGTAATTCTATAGTCACTCTATATCCTTCTCCCCCTTTGACATTATCAAAAATAAACACAGATAGGAGAAATGTCATTCAACACGATCATTGTATAGACGACAGAGTAAAATGTTCACAGATTGGAAAAATAAATGGTAAGGAGTCACAGTGTACAAAAAAGAGTAAAGGATAAAGAAAGATTGCTAGTTCTCAAGGGAGGAGGTATTCTCCCAGTTCAGGATTGACCATAATTGATCAAGGAAATGATCCGGAGCAGGAAGGGAGTCGGCAGGAGGATCAGTGCCCTGAGAGGAACAGTTGTGAGAGGGGGGTCTGAAGCCATAGAAGTATTGAGCATGACTGGTGAAACAGCAGGAGCAGACAAAGGTTCTGCCTCACAGACAACATCCCCTGAGGCAACAGCAACCTCGACGGCACCTGAGAGAACAGCAGAGGGAGCTGGACGAGCTGACTCAGGAGACTCCTCACTGGCATCCAAGTTCTTAGCCGCATTAGAGGGCTCACCAGCACTCCGAGTCATAATTGTGCTAAGGTCTCCAATATGAGAGAGAACCTTGGCACAACCCGCTGCAATTGCTCGATGACAAGATTGGCATGGAATTGAACTGAGGAGAAAACATCATCAATGGCTTTGCTTTAATTTGATTCCAATAAATCGATACGTTGATGCAGTCTTTGAATGTTAGCTTCGAGAATGTAATGCCGAGAGAGGGTGGAGGCTTCGAGATGTTCGAGTTGGGACAGGACAAAAGCTTCAAACTGATCCTGTCTTGATAGATACAGGGACTCAAATGATTCCTGACCACTGCCAAGACTAGCTATACTCGCCGAAAGCTCATTATATTGCTCCTCAAAAAAGGAATTCCTCTGGAGGAGTGGGGCAATTTTTAGGGCGAGGACGAACACGAGCTAGCAATGTAGGCACTAGAGATGGAGAGGGAGTAGGAAATGGACTGAGTGGGCGTTGGAGATCAGCTTGGACTGGACGAAGGTCATGAGCACACATATGCTCTTGAGGGTGAAGTGAAACATTATTGACCTCTGCAGGAGCTTGGAGAAGAGAACTGGAGGTGGCAGAGGGTCAAGGACAGGAAGAAGAGAGTCATCTGGGGCACTGTCTTCCTCTTCTTCGTCGGTAATGATTAGGCGCCTGGAAACACCTCTTCGACCATCTTTGTCAACAAGCACACCTTGATCATTTCGAGTAATTCCCATTCTTGACAAGGTGGATGATGAAAAGAAGTCGGATTTCTTCAAGGATAACAACTTGTCAGACTCTAGAAAGATGACTCCATACCGTTGAAAAATCTTCATAAGTAGAAGATTGTAAGGCAGAAACTTGGAGACATTGCATACAACTTGGAGCATTCGGTTCAAAACAATGTATCCAACATTAAAGGGTTCCCTTTTGAAAAACTGACCAAGCAAGAACAGATCTATTCTATTGACATGGTCGCGATGACCATCAACAGGCAAGATGTTGTAGTGGATCATTTGGTGGAAGACTCGAGCCCTGCAGGTCAAATCCTTGCTCTTCAACTTCAGGGGAGAAAAGTTGGGATCCTTGGCAATCAATTTAACTAAATCTTTGCCAGCTGGTTTCTCAAGAAAAGACGGAGTCTTGGCTGCCTCAAAGAATCTCCGGGAACCATTCAGAAATTCACAATGGAGGATGTCATGGATAGCTTCCTGAGTGAGCTCAATATGTCGTCCATAGACATAACTCCTAATTACCAGAGGACGCATAGAATGTTCAAGATTGGCATAAAACATTCTAATAGAGGTTTCACAATAATGAGACTCAAGATTCAAACAGCCCCATCAAGCCCATCATAAGTAAAGGTTCTTCTAAATCCAAACCAGTTAAGTCGCGAAAAACAACTCCTCTAGAACGAATAATAGGTTTGATTTCTAACCTTCATAATACCTATTAAACGCCGCTTGATTAATGAACTCATGATTGGGCCATTGAAGAGGAGAAGGAACGGTGACAGACTGAGCATCCGCCGGATGAGAAGTCTTTTGCTTTTTCCGTGAGAAGACTTGCTCTGCGCGGGAAGAAGATGCCATTGATCGGAGTTTGGTTTTTTAGCGAAGATGAAGAGCAGAGAAAAGTAGGAATCGCCAGACGATCGAAAGAAATTGAGAGGTTTTAGAAGATTGTTTGAAAGTTAGGGTTTCTGTAACATTTCGAAGGAATTTATAGTCCATTTTGTGAAACGTCCATTTTGACAACGTCCATTGTCAACGTCTATTGTGACAACGTCCATTGTCAACGTCAATTGAATTCAGAGAGAAATATCTCGGAGATCATCCATTTCTTTATTGACCACACTGCTTATTGGTCAATTTTCTCCAACATAAAAACAGAACATTAATTTTTTTCAATCCTAATGAGACCTAACCTAATTCTAATATTATTGAAGGTCTTCTCATCTAAAGGCTTGGTAAAGTCTTCTGCTAATTGATCAACAGAGTTGACAAATTCTAGTGTCATATCACCTTTTTGAACATGATCTCTAATGAAGTGATATCTAACCTCGATGTGTTTGGTTCTTGAGTGCTGAATGGGATTTTTGGATATATTGATGGCATTGGTGTTGTCACACCTAATTGGAATCCTATCATAGAATAAATTGTAATCCTCTAAAGTTTGCTTCATCCAAAGCATTTGAGCATAGCGATTGCCAGCAGCAATATATTCACTTTTGGCAGTTGAAAGTGCTACAGAATTCTGCTTCTTAAAGTACCAAGATACAAGAGATTCACCTAGAAATTGACATGTTGCACTGGTACTTTTTCTATCTACGAGGCTTCCAACATAATCAGAATCAGAATATCTTATTACATCAAATGAAGTACCGTTTGGATACCATAATCCTAAATCATAAGTTCCACTTAGATATTTGAATATTCTCTTAACTGCACTTAAGTGAGATTCCTTAGGGGAAGCTTGAAACCTAGCACACAGGCACACACTAAAAAGGATATCGGGCCTGCTAGCTGTTAGGTATAACAGAGAACCAATCATACCTCTATACTTCTTGATATCCACACTTATCTCATTTTCATCTTTATCCAATTTTGTAGTAGTGCTCATGGGAGTTCTAGAGGACTTAGAAGAATCTAATCCAAATCTTTTTAGGAGATTTTGATGTATTTTTCTTGACAGAAGAAAATTTCATCTTGTTTTTGACTAATTTGAAATCCTAAGAAGAATTTTAACTCCCCCATCATACTCATTTCAAACTCACTTTGCATAACAGTGGTAAACTCATCACAAAGTGAAACATTTGTAGAACCGAATATGATGTCATCAACATAGATTTGAACTATAAGAATGTCATTATCCTTTTGCATAGTAAAAAGGGTTGAATCGGTATTACCCTTTTTGAACTTCATTTCCTCAAGGAAATTCTTCAACCTATCATACCAAGCTCTATGAGCTTGCTTAAGTCTGTATAGAGCCTTTTTGAGCTTATAGACATGGTCAGGTTTGTCATAGACTTCAAATCTTAAGGGTTGCTCTACATAAACTTCTTCCAAGATATAACCATTTAAAAATGCACTCTTAACGTCCATTTGAAAGAGTGTGAAGTTTAGCAAGCAAAGGCTAAGAGCATCCTAATAGATTCTAGTCTAACTACGGGTGCAAAGGTTTCTTCAAAGTCTATTCCTTCTTCTTGATTGTAACCTTTGGCAAATAATCTAGCTTTGTGCCTGACCACAATCTCATTTTCATCCATCTTATTCTTAAATACTCATTTTGTTCTAATAATAGGATGGTTATCGGGTTTTGGAACAAGTTCCCAAACATTGTTCCTTTCGAATTGGTTTAATTCATCTTGCATAGCAACTATCCAATTTTCATCTAATTCGACTTCTTCAAACTTCTTAGGCTCTATTTGAGAGATAAAGGCTACATTTGCACAGAGATTTCTAATGGAGGCTCTAGTTTTGACTCCTAATATTGGATAACCTAGAACTTCATCTAAAGGATGATCTTTTACATGTCTCCAATCTCTAGGAAGAGTAGCAAATTCATCATTGACTGGGACAATGTCTAGAGAATTCGAAGAAGGTTCTCGGCAATTTACTCCTTGAATAGTTTCAGCCGGTTTGTCTAAGGAGAGAGAATCCAGTTGCTTTTCTAAAATATCTTCCTCGTCCATATTAATTGTGAGTTTAGGGGTTTCATCAAAATTGACATGCATTGATTCTTCTACAACTAGTATTCTTTTGTTGAAGACTCTATAAGCCTTACTGGATAGGGAATAACCAAGAAAAATTCCGAGGTCAAATTTGGAATCGAATTTTTTCAAGTTATCCTTGGTGTTTAGAATGAAACACTTACAACCAAAGGCTCTAAAGTATTTGACAGTAGGGATTTTTCCATTCCAAAGCTCATAAGGTGTTTTCTCTATAATAGGTCTTATGGAGACCCGGTTTAGCACATAGCAAGTTGTGGAAACAGCTTCTGTCTAGAAATACTTTGGAAGAGAGTTCTCATTGAGTATTGTCCGAGCCAGCTCTTGAAGAAACCTATTTTTCCTCTCAACAACTCCATTTTGTTGAGAGGTTCTAGGGGAGGAGAAATTGTACTCAATTCCATATTTAAGACACAAGAGTTCAAATTTTTCATTCTCAAATTCTCCACCATGATCACTATGGATATCAACAATGATGAGCTCCTTTTCAGTTTTGAACTCTCTTCCTAAAGCTAGAGAAAGTATCGAAAGTTTCATCCTTTGACTTTAGAAAGAATACCCAAGAAAATCTAGAAAAATCATCAACAATGACAAAGGCATAATGTTTGCCTCCTAGACTAGTAATATTTGAATGACCGAAGAGGTCCATGTGAAGTAGTTGGAGAGGCTTGGATGTAGAAATTGCATTCTTTGATGCAAAGGAACTTTTGATCTGCTTGCCTATTTGGCAAGCTTCACAGACTTTATCCTTCTCAAAGGATATCTTTGGAATCCTTCTAACTAGATTATTCTTAGTGATCTTAGCTAAGGTATCCATACCTACGTGTCCTAATCTTCTATGCCAAGTCCAACTATCAACCAACAGATTCACAGCAAGGCATTTTTCATCAGTATGTTCAAAGTTATCTAAATCAATAATATAAACATTTTCTTTCCTATACCCTTTAAACAGAATTTTGCTATTTGAAACATCCTTAATTATACAAGAAGTTGATTTAAAAGTCACTTTATATCTTTTATCACACAATTGGCTAATACTAAGTAAATTATGTTTTAACCCTTCTACTAGCAACACATTTTCAATAATAGGATTAGAGCTGTTACCTATGTTATCGATGCCAACAATTTTACCCTTTTAGTTTCCACCAAAAGTGACGTTTTCTTTCTTCTTGTTGACAATAGTAAATTTTGTTAAGTCTCCCGTCATATGCCTCAAGCATCCACTATCGAGGTACCATTGATTCTTTCCGAGAGAGCACTCAACCTGCAAAATAGAAATCAAGTTCTCTTCTTAGGTACCCAAATCTTTTGGGTCCTAGTGTTAGTTTTAGTTCCTTTAGAAACCCACTGTAAATTACTACTTGATTTCTTTCCAAGCTTCAAAGGACATTCATATGATTTATGTCCTACTTCATTACAAGCATAACAAGTGGATGATCTAACAAAGAAATTTTTATAGACTTTCTTTCTATTAGATTTTTCATATCCTAACCCTTCCTTGTCAAATGTAACTCTCTGACTTCCTAACAGCATGTTTAAGTTCTTGCTACCGTTAGTAAATTTAAGAAATATGTTATTCAAGTTCTCATTTTTACTCTTAAGATCATTTATTTCCTTTTCCTGCAAATTGCATTCCTTAGCATGCTTTTCAACCAAGTTTGCATTTTCCTTCTTTAGCAGGTTGTATTTAGTCTTTAGCATACCAAATTGCTTTACTAAATCATTAAAAGTATCAACTAGATCCCCTTCATCATCTTCACTATCGCTAGAAGAATGACTAACCTCACCCTCCTTAGCCATGAAGCACAGATTGGCGACTTCTTCATCTTCTGAAGATGTGTCACCCTCACTGTCATCCCATGTAACTTTCATGGCCTTCTTCTTGAATTTCTTGGGTCCCTTCTTTGCTTGTGGACACTCGGCCTTGATGTGTCCAGGCTTCCTGCATTCAAAACAGGTGATTTCCTTATCCTTCTGAGATTTATCTCCCTTTGAGAACTACTTCCCTTGCATCCTCTTTCTCTGGAGAAACTTGCTGAACCTTCTAGTAATGAGGGCTATATCCTCATCATCATCATCTTCCTCGGATTCTTCTTATTTGCTTGAAGAAGCTTTGAGAGAGATATCTTTCTTTCTGTTGATCTCTTTCTCTTTGAGATATTCCTTGTCATTGGCTCTCATGGTTATCTCGTGAGTCATTAGAGAGCCAATGAGTTCTTCTATCTTGAGAACCTTGAGATCTTGAGCTTCTTGTATAGCTGTTACTTTCGCTTGCCAGGCTCTTGGTAGGCACCGAAGAATCTTTTTCACAAGTTCTTCACCTGAATATGTCTTACCAAGAACTTTTAAGTCATTAGTAATGTCAGTAAATCTAGTAAACATTGAACTAATTAATACTTATTTTTCTATAGAAAATAGTTCATGATCATGGACTAACATGCTAATTTTATTCTCTTTTACTTGGTTAGTCCCCTCGTGTGTAACTTCCAATAAGTGTCATATTTCCTGTGCACTATCACACCCTTGAACTCTGTTAAACTCATCTCTGTTGAGTGCACAGTATAGTGTGTTTATTGCCTTAGCATTTAGGCTCAAATTCTTTTTGTCTAAATCAGTTAGTTCATGTGATGCTTTAGGAGTACTAACACCATTCTCAGTTTTTACAGCTATGTATGGACCATTTTCTATAATATTCCATAACTCATAGTCCATGGCTTGAACAAAGATTTTCATTCTAGACTTCAAGTAAACATAATCAGTATCATCGAAAAATGGTGGCATAGAGATGGACTGACCCTCTATGTGTGTGGAGTTTGTGTTGAATGTCATTGCAAGAGTATCACAATATTTTCTAAATCACAGTTTAGACAATATTAAACCTTGCTCTGATACCAATTGTAGGAGCGTGATTATCTAAGAGGGGGTGAATTAGACTTTTTAAAATAATTTAGTTAACCTAATCGTTTTCTCTCCTTGTATGCAATTACTACGATTTTAGCAAACAAGTCAGCAGATTAAAGTAAAAGAGAGAGAGAGAAATCGACACCAAAGTTTTTAACGTGGTTCGGCCAAAACTTGCCTACTTCCACGCTCCAAGGCTCCCCCTTGAAGATTCTTTCCTTCTCCTCAAAAGAAATCTAGATCGCACTTCACGGGCGTCGATCTACTGCCTTTTACAAATCTGGATTGAACTATCTAGGTGTCAATCCACTGCCTTTACACTTTTACAAGATGAAAATGATTCTCAGCATAAAGCTACACTCTCTCAAATGCTAAATCTCAAGTTCAGATCTAGAAAGGTGAATACAAAGTTTTTTGCTAAGGCTCTTGGTAGCACAGAGTTACTGTTTCAAAAGATTGGCAAAAGTTCTTCTCCCGAGCTTCATTTTTCTTTATATACTCTGTCTCTAATCCGCGTCTCATTCAGAAGGCTCCTTGTTTCCGTACAAAAATATTACCGTTGGAGAACATTCGAATGCAAAAAAATAGCCGCTGAGATCTTGAGTCGCTATCGCTCGCGGTCGTTTAATAATCTGGACAAAGTGAGACTTTGGACAAATGAGCTTGAACTAATTCATTTGGTCTGAAGTTGTTCTCACTTTGGAAAAGTAAGTTTGGACGAGTGAATTTGGACGAGTGCGTCGGACTAATAACTTTGGACGAGTGCTTTTGTCTTTTGACCTTGGACGACTGCGTCTGTCTTTTGACCTTGGACGACTGCATCTGTCTTTTAACTCTGGACGACTGCATCTTTCTTTCACGAATGTGACTGTCTTTCAATAATACTTTGGACGATTGACTTTGGACTAATAACACTTAACCAAAAACCGTTAGAAAACGTAATACCCTTTTCAAAGGGCATTTCCAGATAAATACTATAAGCACAATAGTCCAAATATTCAGTTCATGTATTTCCTATATAATATAATCATCAGTTCATCTATTTCATATAAAACATAATCATCAAAAACATATTTAAACTTAAACTCTATTTAAGTCAACACCGGGGACTCTACATCTCGGGATGTTCCGATAGAGGAGGACGCCTCTGCCACCGCGACTGCGCCGCCATTGTCCCCTCAGGTTAATAATAGCTAGGACATGATGCAGCATATGTATGAGATGCATCAAGTGCAGCAGCAGCTGGATCAGAGGTATCAGCAGATGGAGCAACAGAGGATGAAGTTCCTCATAGGTAGGGTCGAGGAGCTCGTCGTGAGCTATCAAAAGGTGATTGAGTCACAAGACTATCTCCGTGAGTCCCTTAAAGAGTTCACTGAGAGGATGGGGGATTAGATGCCGGCCGGAGATGAGGATGTCCCCGGAGTAGTATAGTTTAGATTATATATTTCATTTTATGTACTTTACTTTTCGTCTGTAAATTTGATGTACTTTAATTTTATATCTTGATATTTATTATTTGTACTAGAATCTGACTGTTGAGTACATATTTGTGATTTAAATTTACAGGTACTGTTTGAAGATAGATATGGATGAGTCATAAAACAAACGAAACTCTGTCTATTTTTTTAATTTTTTTTGTTTTTTTTTAAATAAACTGAAAGAAAGAAATAATTATAATTTGAATAACCTCAAATAAATAAGTATTATTAAAATAAACTACAATAAATAATTATAATTTAAATAACTTAAAATATATATGTAATTATTTATAATTTATTTAAATATATATTTATATACAAAAATTGTAACACCCGGTATTTTTGACCATGTAATTATCCCCCGAATTATTAAACGAGATTAATTTGATATTAATACAATGAATGTTTTAATGGAATTTGTCGGGGTGTTTAATAGAAAAAGGGAGTTTCGGAGAGACCGAATCGACGAACTAAATAACAATTTAGTAAGAAACCAATGGAAGGGCATCATGGGAAAGCAATTAAGGTGGTTGGGAGGGAGCCAATGAGGGCTTGACATATGTTCAACTTGTTGAAGAAGCCATGTTCTTTCTCTCTCTTCCTTTCTTCTCTTCCCTCCTACGTGAAACACTTCTCATTTTCTCTCTTCTCTATTTCTCTCTTTCACGCAAACCAGACAACCTCCTCTCCACGGCAACGATCAACGAATCTCTTCCTTTCTTCCGATTTCTCCGTTTAAGGTAATCCTCTACGCTAGTTAACGAGTTTTGACTAGTTATACGTGAGTTCCGTTGAAGTTTTAGGGTTAAGGTTTTGGAGAAAACTTATCATTTTTGTACAAAAAACACGCTAGAATGTTATCTAAGGGTTTGAATGGAGCTTAGAGATAGTTCTACTAAGTTTGTTAGTTAGCATTTTTCAACATGGTTTATGTTCGATCGTGCATGATATAGGTTCGTGAATCGCCAAGGACGTACGTGCGCGTTGCAACTCTACGGACATCAAGTAAGTTCATGCGTATAAGTTGGCTCTTAAGGCCCTATATCACGGAGGTACTAGGTTTTTGATTGTCGGGTAGTTAGGCCGTAGGTTACATTTTAGTTGAAATGTGTTTTGTTTCATGTCTTGCTTTGTTATCCTGTCGCCTGTTTATGTTACGTTTAAGCACTGTATAGGTTAATGCATACACATTTTCCTGAAAGTCATGTAAATGTTTTATGCACGTAATTTGAAGTTAAGAAAGATAAAATGTGAATGTAATGTACGGTTAAATGTGGGATGGGGACTGGCATCCTGTTATCCTGTTATGTGCCTGAAGTGCACCTCTGTTATATACTTGAAGTGTACTCCTGTTGTGCCAGTTCCTCTATAAGCCCAACTTATACCTCTGTCCACTTGAATGTAATGTTCATGTATTTCAAAAGTTCATGCATAGCATATGCATCACTGCATTGTATGTTCTTACTGAGCTCTAGGCTCATAGTTGAACTCCCTGTTGTAGGTATGAATCCTCCGGATGAGGACTTTGTGCCTCAGGCTGATGAGTAGGTGCAGTTGGCGGGACAAGCTCGTGGGGTTGGTTGCGGCAGTCAGACGCATTTTGACTTGTGGGGTGTAGTTTTGAAGTGTATGTAGAGTTTTGTACAGTTTTGGGATTCTTGTGATGTATAGGAATTGTGTTGATGTTTTAAAACCTCTGTTCTGACAGTTGTAATTTTCTTGAAATATACTGGAATTGTTTGGAATCTTGTCCTCTTAGGTTGTGCATGGATTGTCTTGAGTTTTAGAGCTATCCATGCAGTTAGATTTCTTGAACTCCTGTCATGTTTTTTAATACGTTTAAAAATTTTGTTTTGGATCGGGTTTTGGGGTTTAGAAGCATTTTTGTGTCTAAAGAGGTTGAGAAGAAGTTTAATAGTGAGTTGTGAGGTTATTAGGACATGTAGATGTGAAACAGAGAGGTAGCCGATCGATCGGCTGGGGTAGCCGATCAATCAGTGGAGTGTTGAATTCTGTTCTTTAAACAGTCGTCCATTCTGTTCTGTAAACAGTCATCCATTCTATTCTTTAAACACTCGTCCATTCTGTTCTTTAAACAGTTGTCCATTCTGTTCCTTAAACAGTCATCCATTCTGTTCTATAAATAGTCGTCCATTCTGTTCTTTAAACAGACATCCATTCTGTTCCTTAAACAGTCATCCATTCTGTTCTATAAATAGTCGTCCATTCTGTTCTTTAAACAGACATCCATTCTGTTCCTTAAACAGTCGTCCATTCTGTTCTGTAAACAGTCGTCCATTCTGTTCTTTAAACAGTCTTCAATTCTGTTCTTTAAACAGTCGTCCATTATGTTCCTTAAACAGTCATCCATTCTGTTCTTTAAACAGTCGTCCATTCTGTTCTGTAAACAGTCGTCCATTCTGTTCTTTAAACAGTCGTCCATTCTGTTATGTAAACAGTCGTCCATTCTGTTCTTAAACAGTCGTCCATTCTGTTCTGTAAACAGTCGTCCATTCTGTTCTTTAAACAGTCGTCCATTCTGTTCTGTAAACAGTCGTCCATTCTGTTCTGTAAACAGTCGTCCATTCTGTTCTTAAACAGTCGTCCATTCTGTTCTTAAACAGTCGTCCATTCTGTTCTGTAAACAGTCGTCCATTCTGTTCTTTAAACAGTCGTCCATTCTGTTCTTTAAACAGTCGTCCATTCTGTTCTTTAAACAGTCGTCCATTCTGTTCTTAAACAGTCGTCCATTCTGTTCTTAAACAGTCGTCCATTCTGTTCTTAAACAGTCGTCCATTCTGTTCTTAAACAGTCGTCCATTCTGTTCTTTAAACAGTCGTCCATTCTGTTCTTTAAACAGTCGTCCATTCTGTTCTTTAAACAGTCGTCCATTCTGTTCTTTAAACAGTCGTCCATTCTGTTCTTTAAACAGTCGTCCATTCTGTTCTTAAACAGTCGTCCATTCTGTTCTTTAAACAGTCGTCCATTCTGTTCTTAAACAGTCGTCCATTCTGTTCTTTAAACAGTCGTCCATTCTGTTCTTTAAACAGTCGTCCATTCTGTTCTTAAACAGTCGTCCATTCTGTTCTTTAAACAGTCGTCCATTCTGTTCTGTAAACAGTCGTCCATTCTGTTCTTTAAACAGTCGTCCATTCTGTTCTTTAAACAGTCGTCCATTCTGTTCTTAAACAGTCGTCCATTCTGTTCTTTAAACAGTCGTCCATTCTGTTCTGTAAACAGTCGTCCATTCTGTTCTTTAAACAGTCGTCCATTCTGTTCTTTAAACAGTCGTCCATTCTGTTCTTTAAACAGTCGTCCATTCTGTTCTGTAAACAGTCGTCCATTCTGTTCTTTAAACAGTCGTCCATTCTGTTCTGTAAACAGTCGTCCATTCTGTTCTTTAAACAGTCGTCCATTCTGTTCTGTAAACAGTCGTCCATTCTGTTCTGTAAACAGTCGTCCATTCTGTTCTTTAAACAGTCGTCCATTCTGTTCTTTAAACAGTCGTCCATTCTGTTCTTTAAACAGTCGTCCATTCTGTTCTTTAAACAGTCGTCCATTCTGTTCTTTAAACAGTCGTCCATTCTGTTCTTTAAACAGTCGTCCATTCTGTTCTTTAAACAGTCGTCCATTCTGTTCTGTAAACAGTCGTCCATTCTGTTCTTTAAACAGTCGTCCATTCTGTTCTGTAAACAGTCGTCCATTCTGTTCTGTAAACAGTCGTCCATTCTGTTCTTTAAACAGTCGTCCATTCTGTTCTGTAAACAGTCGTCCATTCTGTTCTTTAAACAGTCGTCCATTCTGTTCTGTAAACAGTCGTCCATTCTGTTCTTTAAACAGTCGTCCATTCTGTTCTGTAAACAGTCGTCCATTCTGTTCTTTAAACAGTCGTCCATTCTGTTCTGTAAACAGTCGTCCATTCTGTTCTGTAAACAGTCGTCCATTCTGTTCTGTAAACAGTCGTCCATTCTGTTCTTTAAACAGTCGTCCATTCTGTTCTGTAAACAGTCGTCCATTCTGTTCTTTAAACAGTCGTCCATTCTGTTCTGTAAACAGTCGTCCATTCTGTTCTGTAAACAGTCGTCCATTCTGTTCTTTAAACAGTCGTCCATTCTGTTCTTTAAACAGTCGTCCATTCTGTTCTGTAAACAGTCGTCCATTCTGTTCTTTAAACAGTCGTCCATTCTGTTCTGTAAACAGTCGTCCATTCTGTTCTGTAAACAGTCGTCCATTCTGTTCTTTAAACAGTCGTCCATTCTGTTCTGTAAACAGTCGTCCATTCTGTTCTTTAAACAGTCGTCCATTCTGTTCTGTAAACAGTCGTCCATTCTGTTCTTTAAACAGTCGTCCATTCTGTTCTGTAAACAGTCGTCCATTCTGTTCTGTAAACAGTCGTCCATTCTGTTCTTTAAACAGTCGTCCATTCTGTTCTGTAAACAGTCGTCCATTCTGTTCTTTAAACAGTCGTCCATTCTGTTCTGTAAACAGTCGTCCATTCTGTTCTGTAAACAGTCGTCCATTCTGTTCTGTAAACAGTCGTCCATTCTGTTCTTTAAACAGTCGTCCATTCTGTTCTTTAAACAGTCGTCCATTCTGTTCTTTAAACAGTCGTCCATTCTGTTCTTTAAACAGTCGTCCATTCTGTTCTTTAAACAGTCGTCCATTCTGTTCTGTAAACAGTCGTCCATTCTGTTCTGTAAACAGTCGTCCATTCTGTTCTGTAAACAGTCGTCCATTCTGTTCTGTAAACAGTCGTCCATTCTGTTCTGTAAACAGTCGTCCATTCTGTTCTGTAAACAGTCGTCCATTCTGTTCTGTAAACAGTCGTCCATTCTGTTCTGTAAACAGTCGTCCATTCTGTTCTGTAAACAGTCGTCCATTCTGTTCTTTAAACAGTCGTCCATTCTGTTCTGTAAACAGTCGTCCATTCTGTTCTTTAAACAGTCGTCCATTCTGTTCTTTAAACAGTCGTCCATTCTGTTCTGTAAACAGTCGTCCATTCTGTTCTTTAAACAGTCGTCCATTCTGTTCTTTAAACAGTCGTCCATTCTGTTCTTTAAACAGTCGTCCATTCTGTTCTTTAAACAGTCGTCCATTCTGTTCTTTAAACAGTCGTCCATTCTGTTCTGTAAACAGTCGTCCATTCTGTTCTTTAAACAGTCGTCCATTCTGTTCTTTAAACAGTCGTCCATTCTGTTCTGTAAACAGTCGTCCATTCTGTTCTGTAAACAGTCGTCCATTCTGTTCTGTAAACAGTCGTCCATTCTGTTCTTTAAACAGTCGTCCATTCTGTTCTTTAAACAGTCGTCCATTCTGTTCTTTAAACAGTCGTCCGGCGGGCGGGGTCGTCACAAAAATAACATAATTAATTATTTTTTAAATTAGTTATATTAATAATGTATTCAAATTATTTTATAGTAGAGGTTTTTTTAAGCGAAGTTTAATTTGAATAATTATATAAACTAAAAGAAATATATAATTATAATTTGAAATAACCTAAAATAAATAGATATTATTTAAATAAACCAAAATAAATCATTATAATTTAAATAATCTTTTAATTACATGAAAATGAAATAATATTATAATTTTGATTATGTTTGAAAATGAAAAAAAAAAAAAAAAAAAAAAAAAAAAAAAAAAAAAAAAAAAAAAAAAAAAAAAAAAAAAAAAAAAAAAAAAAAAAAAAAAAAAAAAAAAAAAAAAAAAAAAAAAAAAAAAAAAAAAAAAAAAAAAAAAAAAAAAAAAAAAAAAAAAAAAAAAAAAAAAAAAAAAAAAAAAAAAAAAAAAAAAAAAAAAAAAAAAAAAAAAAAAAAAAAAAAAAAAAAAAAAAAAAAAAAAAAAAAAAAAAAAAAAAAAAAAAAAAAAAAAAAAAAAAAAAAAAAAAAAAAAAAAAAAAAAAAAAAAAAAAAAAAAAAAAAAAAAAAAAAAAAAAAAAAAAAAAAAAAAAAAAAAAAAAAAAAAAAAAAAAAAAAAAAAAAAAAAAAAAAAAAAAAAAAAAAAAAAAAAAAAAAAAAAAAAAAAAAAAAAAAAAAAAAAAAAAAAAAAAAAAAAAAAAAAAAAAAAAAAAAAAAAAAAAAAAAAAAAAAAAAAAAAAAAAAAAAAAAAAAAAAAAAAAAAAAAAAAAAAAAAAAAAAAAAAAAAAAAAAAAAAAAAAAAAAAAAAAAAAAAAAAAAAAAAAAAAAAAAAAAAAAAAAAAAAAAAAAAAAAAAAAAAAAAAAAAAAAAAAAAAAAAAAAAAAAAAAAAAAAAAAAAAAAAAAAAAAAAAAAAAAAAAAAAAAAAAAAAAAAAAAAAAAAAAAAAAAAAAAAAAAAAAAAAAAAAAAAAAAAAAAAAAAAAAAAAAAAAAAAAAAAAAAAAAAAAAAAAAAAAAAAAAAAAAAAAAAAAAAAAAAAAAAAAAAAAAAAAAAAAAAAAAAAAAAAAAAAAAAAAAAAAAAAAAAAAAAAAAAAAAAAAAAAAAAAAAAAAAAAAAAAAAAAAAAAAAAAAAAAAAAAAAAAAAAAAAAAAAAAAAAAAAAAAAAAAAAAAAAAAAAAAAAAAAAAAAAAAAAAAAAAAAAAAAAAAAAAAAAAAAAAAAAAAAAAAAAAAAAAAAAAAAAAAAAAAAAAAAAAAAAAAAAAAAAAAAAAAAAAAAAAAAAAAAAAAAAAAAAAAAAAAAAAAAAAAAAAAAAAAAAAAAAAAAAAAAAAAAAAAAAAAAAAAAAAAAAAAAAAAAAAAAAAAAAAAAAAAAAAAAAAAAAAAAAAAAAAAAAAAAAAAAAAAAAAAAAAAAAAAAAAAAAAAAAAAAAAAAAAAAAAAAAAAAAAAAAAAAAAAAAAAAAAAAAAAAAAAAAAAAAAAAAAAAAAAAAAAAAAAAAAAAAAAAAAAAAAAAAAAAAAAAAAAAAAAAAAAAAAAAAAAAAAAAAAAAAAAAAAAAAAAAAAAAAAAAAAAAAAAAAAAAAAAAAAAAAAAAAAAAAAAAAAAAAAAAAAAAAAAAAAAAAAAAAAAAAAAAAAAAAAAAAAAAAAAAAAAAAAAAAAAAAAAAAAAAAAAAAAAAAAAAAAAAAAAAAAAAAAAAAAAAAAAAAAAAAAATGACTCGCACAAATTATTCAAGCCCATTTCACACTTGGAGATCAAAGAGAAGGCATGACTAGCCAAATATCTAGGCTCTTCTTCTTGAAGCCATGCGTGTGCATCCGGGTTAAACTGAAGTAATTTCCTCATTTCTATTTCAAAATAATACATTGTGGTTGTCATGGTCGCATTCCACATCGCATTTATGTATGCTCTGCCCCGAAATTGATTTTTGAAATTTGCATACATATGCCGGAGGCATTAGCGGCGTTCGGCTTCTTTAAATTAATCTTCCACAGCCTTCACCAAACCCTAATATTTGAAAGAAAAACAGAGTCAACATAAAACAATATAACGACCACAATGCCTCAATATTTGTGTTAGGAAAATAATAAAATTGGTAGGAAAAATAATAATAATAATACCACCGCTATAAAATGTGAAGAGTACTGATAAGATAATTATCAGAAAAGACTGTACTTGTAACGCCCCGAAAACCCAGCCGGGTTACCGGTACGCACAAGGACTACTCTGATACCATAACTGTAACGCCCCGAGTCACCACGACCCGGTTCGCTACAGGGACTACTCTGAGCTAAACGACTCCCTTTAACTACTATCTCATCCACTTAACTACTAACGCAAGGAATCCATTTTAATTAAACGGACGCAGCAGAATTAAAACTAACTTCCCGAAGCTCTCTTATGTCTTACCTAGCTGCATAGACTCACTAATTTCCCTTAATCCTAACCGTTAAGCACCACGGCGTCCTCCCCGAAAATTTTGGCAGAGTAACGCCTGAAAATGGCACCCCCAAAAATTCTAAGTACTTGTAAAATAAATCCTCAACCAGATCCAAAATAATTCTACTTATCTAACCAACATACAAAATCCTCAAATCATCATCATATTAGTAGAAAGATTGTACCATCAACCAGAAATAAAGAAAATTCACAGTATAGGGTGACCCATCACCCTTAACTATGACTAAATACAACCACTACACAATGCCCCACAAAATGAAAACAAAGAGAAGCCCTACTCCCCATCAATACCGAGTCACAGCTCCTTCCCAGGTCGGGTCACCCTAACACTGCCATCAGCCGCGGCCCTGGTTGCACGCCACCAACTGCCATCTACTCCTAGTCAGGCTATCGGTAGTCACCCTCCCGCTCAGCAGTACCTATACCACAGAACATACTATAAGCTCAAAGCTTAGCAAGTAGAGTGCTAAAAATAAACATGAAGCATAAAAACCGGTTATGCAATCCTAACACATGCACGTCTCTACACACGTTGTCATCACCTCACCGCATCACATCTCACCAAGGTTTGGAATGTAACTGCACCAGGCAGTCAGTCCTTACACCGCACTGTTTACCAGCACGTCACCGCCGTCCCAGTTCCTCCAGGAACGGGGTCCATGAGTCACACCTGAACCTACTGTCGCCTGTCCACACCGTACCTTACATCCACTACTCTCTCGCGCTTACAACATGCTCAAAACTTGTTTGCGTAACTTTTAAAACATGACGCACGCTAACTATAGCCAACTAACGACGACTTCACATACACACCATATCACATACCACCTCCTCCCATACCCGCACTCCTTTCGTTCTCGTTCAATTTGTTCATTCGTACCCCACCTCCGGCCCGAGTCCAACCCAGAATTCACGGAGTACCCCACCTCCAGCCCGAGTCCCACCCGAAATTCACGAAGTACCTCACCTCCGGCTCGAGTCCCACCCAGGATTCGCTGAGTACCTGACCTCCGGCCCGAGTCCAACCTAGAATTCACAGAGTACCTGACCTCCAGCCCAAGTCCCACCCGGAATTCGCGGAGTACCTGACCTCCGACCCGAGTCCAACCTGGAATTCGCGGAGTACCTGACCCGGCCCGAGTCCAACCCGGAATTCGCAGAGTACCTGACCTCCGCCCGAGTCCAACCCGGAATTCGCGGAGTACCTGACCTCGGCCCGAGTCCAACCCGGAATTCGCGGAGTACCTGACCTCCGCCCGAGTCCAACCCGGAATTCGCAGAGTACCTGACCTCCGCCCGAGTCCCACCCGGAATTCGCGGAGTACCTGACCTCCGGCCCGAGTCCAACCAAGAATTCGCGGAGTACCTGACCTCCGGCCCGAGTCCAACCCGGAATTCGCGGAACACGTCACCTCTTAGTTAATTACGTACAACTGACCCACAACCTGTACAAAACCCATAACATACATACAACTGACCCACAACCTGCACAAAACTCACAACATACGTACAACTGACCCACAACCTGTACAAGACTCACAACGTACGTACAACTGACCCACAACCTGTAAAAAACTCACAACATACATACAACTGACCCACAACCTGTACAAGACTCACAACATACGTACAACTGACCCACAACCTGTACAAGACTCACAACATACGTACAACTGACCCACAACCTGTACAAGACTCACAACATACGTACAACTGACCCACAACCTGTACAAGACTCACAACATACGTACAACTGACCCACAACCTATACAAGACTCACAACATACGTACAACTGACCCACAACCTGTACAAGACTCACAACGTACGTACAACTGACCCACAACCTGCAAAAAACTCACAACATACATACAACTGACCCACAACCTGCATAAGACTCACAACCTACATACAACTGACCCACAACCTGCACAAGACTCACAACCTACATACAACTGACCCACAACCTGAACAAGACTCACAACATACGTACAACTGACCCACATCCTACACAAGACTCACAACCTACATACAACTTACCCACAACCTGCACAAGACTCACAACATACATACAACTGACCCACAACCTGCATAAGACTCACAACCTACATACAACTGACCCACAACCTGTACAAGACTCACAACATACGTACCACTGACCCACGTCCTGCACAAGACTCACAACCTACATACAACTGACTCACAACCTGAACAAGACTCACAACATACGTACAACTGACCCACAACCTGTACAAGACTCACAACATACGTACAACTGACCCACAACCTGTACAAGACTCACAACATACGTACAACTGACCCACAACCTGTACAAGACTCACAACATACGTACAACTGACCCACAACCTGCACAAGACTCACAACCTACATACAACTGACCCACAACCTGCACAAGACTCACAACATACGTACAACTGACCCACATCCTGCATAAGACTCACAACCTACATACAACTGACCCACAACCTGTACAAGACTCACAACATACGTACAACTGACCCACAACCTGCACAAGACTCACAACATACGTACAACTGACCCACAACCTGTACAAGACTCACAACATACGTACAACTGACCCACAACCTGTACAAGACTCACAACATACGTACAACTGACCCACAACCTGTACAAGACTCACAACATACGTACAACTGACCCACAACCTGTACAAGACTCACAACATACGTACAACTGACCCACAACCTGCACAAGACTCACAACATACGTACAACTGACCCACAACCTGTACAAGACTCACAACATACGTACAACTGACCCACAACCTGTACAAGACTCACAACATACGTACAACTGACCCACAACCTGTACAAGACTCACAACATACGTACAACTGACCCACAACCTGTACAAGACTCACAACATACGTACAACTGACCCACAACCTGCACAAGACTCACAACATACGTACAACTGACCCACAACCTGCATAAGACTCACAACCTACATACAACTGACCCACAACCTGTACAAGACTCACAACATACGTACAACTGACCCACAACCTGTACAAGACTCACAACATACGTACAACTGACCCACAACCTGTACAAGACTCACAACATACGTACAACTGACCCACAACCTGTACAAGACTCACAACATACGTACAACTGACCCACAACCTGTACAAGACTCACAACATACGTACAACTGACCCACAACCTGTACAAGACTCACAACATACGTACAACTGACCCACAACCTGTACAAGACTCACAACATACGTACAACTGACCCACAACCTGTACAAGACTCACAACATACGTACAACTGACCCACAACCTGCACAAGACTCACAACATACGTACAACTGACCCACAACCTGTACAAGACTCACAACATACGTACAACTGACCCACAACCTGTACAAGACTCACAACATACGTACAACTGACCCACAACCTGTACAAGACTCACAACATACGTACAACTGACCCACAACCTGTACAAGACTCACAACATACGTACAACTGACCCACAACCTGTACAAGACTCACAACATACGTACAACTGACCCACAACCTGTACAAGACTCACACTTAGGCATTTACACCCACACTACTACTTACCTAGCACTCTAGCTCACTGAGGATGCTCGGTTCCCTGTCCACCTACGGCTCGACCTAAGTCAAAAATTTAAACTTCATTAAAATCAAGCTTACATTCACCAATTCACTCTCAAACTACTATTTCTAGCCTAACCCAACTAAAACCCAACTAAACAGGCCACTAATTTGGGTTTGGTAAAAACTGTCCCAAAACTTCAGATGCGCGTAACTTTTGTATCGGCTGACGGAATCGAACGATTCCAGCGGCCATGTACTCCTCTAATAACCTAGTTTAACCTGCTAAAAGGAAATTTAAAATAAACGGCCGCAGCTAGGTCAAAAATAGCAAAACCCGAATCTGCCCTAAACCAGAAATTTTCCCTTCCCGGTTTCCAATCAATTCCACCCGTTTCCTCACCAACCACATTTACCCTCAATTAGCATAATCTAACCAAAATCCCGAGGCTACATACAGCAAAAATCGAAATGCCCAAAGCGGGCTTGCTGATTTTTGCCTAAATAGGGCTCTTCGCGGCCAGGCGACCATAGCCGATCCAAGGGTCGGCAAACCCACGTCGAAAGCAACCAATTTCGACCGTTGATCGAGCTCAAACCAGCTCGTCACCCTCGGCCACGAATAGAACCGAAACAGGGCAAAAAGAGGACTTACTGTTCGGTCCTGTGCCCGAAGACGGCCGAAAATGGCGGCCCTAGAAAAGCTAGAATCGCCGACATCGTCTGGCTGGAGAACGTCAGAAACTAGGGGTGTTCAAAACCAGTTTCGGTTCGGTTTTGGGGAGGAACCAAACCGAACCGATCGGTTTTGGTTTTGGATTTGCCAAACCGAAACCGGTTTTGGGGCACACCAAAACCAAACCTAAACCGAATCGAAAATTTCGGTTCGGTTTCGATTCTACAACCTATTTTTGTAAAAATATATTCTGAAGATAACATAATTTCCTAGAATCAAATGTCAAATAAAGTAATAAACTCAGAAATTATACTTGTTCATAAGCACTCCTCGTCTGCAATGTCCTTTGAACACACTCTTCTTGGTACTTTGTTTCGACTGCCTCTAGTGCAGATTTCAACTAAAGCACCTCAAATCTCAGAGAGTTTTGATCAGGTTTTAGCTTCATTTCTTCATTTCCTTCATTTTCCACAAGAGAAGGATCCTCCAAACTTTTGCTGCCACCATTGGGCAAATCAGCCTGAAATTGATTAAGAAGTTCCTCCAATAATCTGACTTGGGCTTTAGATTGCTCTAACTCCAAAGACAAGGAGTTATAAGCCTCCATGGCTTTGAGTCCATCTGTTTGGAGCATTTCTACAGTCGCATTCACTGTTTCAAATTGAATTTGTGTCTTTCTTAAAACATCTAAAGCCTGTGATTCAGATTCCTTTCCCTTACTGAGTTCATCTTTCAGTTTCTCAACTAAAGAGAGAGTGTCAGCAAGTTCTATTATCAAGCCCTGGATCTCAGCACGCGCAGATTCAGCATGCTTACTCTCTGTGGCTTCAAATTGAGAAACAGCCTCAAGTTGAGCCTTGAGCTTTTGAACTTCATTAGTAGCAGAGGCCAAGGCAATAGAATCACTTGAATGTTGTTTCCTGATAGCTTCAAGCTCTGACTGCCATGCTTCATCTCCACCCTGAGGGAATTCACGAACCTCCTGAAAGTGATTTTTCTCAGAAGCAGAGAGCTCGAGCATCTGCTTCTGAGATTCCTCGAGCAATTTACTCGTGGCTAAAAGCTTCTTCTTTGCTTCTTCAGCCTCTTCCTGAATCTTCCTCTGACATGATTCAGATGAGATGAGTTGGTCATTCGCCGCCTTCAGTTCCTTTTTGAGCTGAGAAAGTTGGGACTCCAGTTCAGACACCCTGTTGAGGCGTTTCTTCTGAATCTAAGCACAAAAAAAAAGGATAATGGTTCGCTCTTCTGAGAAAGTTGGGACTCCAGTTCGCTTCGCTCTTCACTCTTCAGTGAATTTTAATCAACAATGGTTTGGTTCGGTTTGGATCGGTTTCACCAATCCAAACCGATAACTGAACCGCATTAGCCGGTTTTGAGAAATGCCAAACCGAAGTTCGGTTTCCAGTGGCTCAAAACCGGTCCGAACCGAACCTAATTCACCGGTTCCGGTTCGGTTCGTCGGTTCCAGTTCGGTTTGAACACCCCTATCAGAAACCACGGTGGTCGACGGAGGAGGGACGTCGCTCGGGCTCTCTCTCTCGTCTGGAGCTCGAGCTGAAGAAGCAGAATGGCTTCTTCGTGAAGCCATTCTGTTTCTTTTAAAAAATTAATTATTTTTTTTATTTTTGTTAACCAAATTACTAAATCACCCTCACATGTTTGAACTTCTGTATTTCCGTTAAGTTCGCGTCCCCCTCGTCCTAAAATTTTAGAAATCCTATTCCAAATAAAATCTTAAGTTTTAATAAACTAGCTAATCCGTTAAAATCTCACGAAAATTCTAACAAGACTTTTAATTTACTAGGTAAAAATTTTCGAGTTATTACAGTAACAATCTCCTAGACATAATTAGATTTCCAAGTAAGTTCCCAAGAAAGGCTAGAGGGGTCACAAACGGTCCCACTTAAAATCCAGTCTCCTAGACAGAACTTCCTTACACAGTACAATTACACCACTAAATAAGCGGTACAAGAAACAATAGCATATGTGATCCCACGGCGTAAATGCATTATACCTTTTGTCGATTTGAAATAATTATTCATCCGTCTCCCGATCCGGTGTTTAGGTCTCACTTCAAATATTAGAAAAGCCACATCCATGTGTCCGTGCACTTTTTTTCGACGTTGGCAACAGCAACGGGATATATTGTATCGTTGCTATCAATACTGACGGTTGTGAGTAATTGGCCGGGACACAAGCCCTTCAGATGACAACCATCCAAACAGATAATCAGGTAACCGCACTGCATAAAACCTTCCTTGCAAGCAATCATACACATATACATTCTTTAACATATCAATCAATGACACCTCATCTCGTAAGTATGTATTTGTAATGTGCTACCCGGATTAGATCTACATATTTCTACTGCATACGAGCAGACTAGTTTGTATTGTTCATCGTTATTGCCTTCGTTAAGTGTTCGAACTATGCTTTTTGCTCTTCTGACTTGATTTGGTGTAATGTTGACAGTAAAATCTTTCCTCATTGTCTAGATAATGGAAGACATTTCCCATGTAGATTAACTTTTGAACTTATCTAGATAATGATTTGCCACCCATTTTGCTCTAGCGTGTCGATTCTCAATTTTTTTTGAACAGCTGTGAGAATCGATCAAATTTTTTATTTGAAACATATGCTCGTCTTGCATCTTAGAAGCATGCAGTCGCAACTCACACCCGTCTTTACACTCAGCCGTCAGTCACTGATTTTCACTTTTGGTGAATTTGATCCCATAACCATTTTTTAAAGAATATTAGACTATTTTCGCTCCAATTTCCTTTAAATAACTATATTTTTTCACCAAGAAATCTCATTGAGATTTTTTCTCTTACCCGTATGTTTTCCACCTCGTCATCCCCCGAACTGACCGGTATTCGAATTTCATCATCTAGAGTTCTGAAGGTCAAATGCACCTCTATTTCTTCATTTCCATCTAAGTGATCGAATGCTCGAAAATCACCATATGCAGGCGTGCGTACGAATACCAATTAATATCGGCATCACAAGTTGTTGTCTCATCTAAATCAACCGATCGACTTGAATCAAAATCCATCATCGTCGCTAATACAGAGAAAATTTATCGGATCAAGAAAATATTTGCGAGGTTTTAGAGTTTTAGGAAGGTGTGGAGTGAGAGTGGAGGGCTGATTTCCTTAAATAATCAAGGAGATCGCCCTCCCATTTGCCAGACTTGGCCCCCTGCATTCTCCGACCCGTTATCAATAATTGATCACGAGCCGGAGCGCGGGGGCCCGTTTGTCAGACTCGGCCCCCCCACATTCTGCTGCCCGTGATCAATAATTGATCATGGGTTGGAGAACGGGAGGCTGTGTCCTGAAGCATAACTTCCCATTTTAAAATTGTTTTGTAACACGCGAGCTCAAATGAATGCCTGTGTTTTTTTCACGTGCAACGCACAATCGCGGGGGGTTCTACACTGCCACGTCGACCCTTGGATAGAACGGGGGGCCATTCTTTTTAGATCGGTCCCCTGTTCTACACGTGCAGTGGACGTGGAATTAGACCCTGGACAGAACGGGGAGCCACGCTTGTAAAACGGTCGCCCGTTCTCTTTGTAAAATGCGGTACGGGGGGTTATCATGCATCCGTCGAGATTTAAATTGTTAAGTTTTTTTATAGTTTAAAAAAAAAAATTGTTAGGGTTAATACTTTAACAATTTTTTTTGAAAAAAAATAGATAGCTTAAGGTTAAAAATAGTTTTTACCTTAAAATATATATAATGGGAAAGAAAATGTGCGTTGAAGTGGACAGTTGGACCTAGTGCACAACGACCAAGTCATATCCTAGCATGGTAACCAAATATTTAACTGAATCAAACTATAATTTTTGGATTTCCAACTTATTGATCATCACGTCGCCATCATTTTTGGTTGTACTTTTCAGGTCATAATTAGAATATGTGATTTCAGACATTGAATCTTCCACCAACGAACTGTTCTACTTCTAGTTTTCATGCCGACCACTATCCTCGTCTTTCTCACTCTTCCATGGGTACGCTCCAAGAGAAAACCCACCAATCTAAACCAAAAACCCATTACTTTCTTTCTTGTTTTGGACTTTCCCGGAAACCTCACAGCAGAAAGTTCTCAGAAACCATGAAATCCGATCGCCGGAGAAGAATACCTTCCTTTTCTCTGTTTAGGCTGAAAGACAGGAGATCCATAACCGGGAAAACTGTGCCGCTGGAAGCCGCCCCCGCTGTACTGGAGGAAGAGGATAATAATTTTTCGGCCACTCCTAGGAAGTCAACGTCAAAATCAAAGCCCCAGCCGCTCGCCGGAGATAAACTCCAACAACCGCTGTCTGGTTTGAAACCAGTTGCATCAGATCAGACCCTTGATGAAAAAGATAATGTACTGATTTCTTTTTGTTCAAGACATTTTGATAACGACAACTGGTATCTTTTACGACAACATATGTAATTTTTTAGGTTTTTTTTACAGACAAACTGGTCGGAGCATGTTCAAAAAGCCGTCCTCGAAAACGGAAAAATCCCTCAAAACTCCCATTCTTTGAAATCAAGTACGTATCAGACATCGGAATCCTTCGGCCGGAGAATCGAGCCCATCGGAACAAAAAAAGTCATCAGCCAGCCGATCCTACCTGTGGAGATCATTATCAATCGTAAACCCACCAGGCAATCTCTCTCTCGTCCTACACTCCACCCAAGACCGGAGAAAAATCCGACGGCGGACGATTCATCATGCAAAAAAATTTTTGCTCCTATGATGGGAATGTTTATTCTTACTCTAGCCCTATTGATAACGTTGCTATGGGGAAAATTATGCGCCATTATATGCACATCTGCGTGGTTATATATGCTTCCTCGTTTGAGTTCGTCATCAGAATTAAAGAAGAAGATTGAAGAGAGAAGCCAGAATTTGAAGATTACAGAAATGAATTCCGATCCGTACAGGAAGAAGAAGATAGTTTTTGAAGGGTTTCTGGAAAGGAGTCGCCGGAGTAGACTAGAAATTCACAGTCATAGGATGGCCAACCTTGGTCAAGAAGACGAAAAGTAAAACTAGTATTTTGCTGTCTCACGTTTTGTTGACTTTAATTTTTCTAAATTTAATTTGGATTTTGTTTTTTTAATTTGTGGAAAATCACTAGTTTAAACTTTAAACTTTTTGATAAAAGTAATCCTAAATTTATCGTATAATTAATAATTTTACACTTTAATTTTACATCATAATATGATGCTTATATATTTTCATTAATTGATGTAGTAATTAAGATAAATAATTAAAATAACATATTTATTAGATTAAGTAAAACTAAAAATGTTCTAACATCAATCTTTTGTTAGTTTAATACATTTGCCTCGAGTTTCTCGAACACTTATCGAAGAAATATTTGTTAGTTTTTATGCAACCAGATCTCATTCGAAAAAAAAAAGCACAGGAGAATTTTAATGAAAATAGTTTGAAAATATGTTTTGACAAATTCTCCCCGAAATTCTGCCGTTCCATTCATAATAATGATGTATATATATTACAAAAAGTTAACTCTAATCCTTGTTATCCAAGGCTCGATTGATCTCCTAAAAACTTCCTAATTTATCAAGATATATTTACATAAAATACAAAGCCTAAATTAAGGAAACATATTCTGCAAAATAACTTCCTATTTTAGACACAATAATATCGTAATATCCCCCCTCAAGTTGGAGCGTGAAGATCTCGAATACCCAACTTGCGGAGTAGAAACTCAAATTTTGCTTTCCCCAATGCTTTTGTAAAGATGTCTGCCAATTGAACATTGGTGGAAACATATGATGGACAAATTATCCCTTCATTCACCGCATCTCGAACAAAATGACAGTCAACCTCTATATGCTTCGTTCTTTCATGAAAAACTGAATTTTGAGCAATGTATAACGCCGACTGACTATCACAATATAACTTCATACCTTTCGGATGTCACACACCCAAGTCACCTAAAAGTTGTTTAAGCCACTTTAATTCACACACTGTTGCCGCCATTGATCTATACTCAGCTTCTGCAGACGATCTAGACACTGTTTGTTGCTTCTTGGTTTTCCACGACACAGGAGAACAACCAAGTAACACGAACCATCCTGTTAATGAGCGCCGCGTAAGTGGACAACTAGCCCAATCTGAATCACACCACCCTTCTAGACTTAGGGTACTATCAGTACGAAGCAAAATCCCTTGCCCCGGACTCTTCTTCAAATATCTCACAACCCTAAGAGCTGCCTCCCAATGATCATCACGAGGTTGTTGCATAAATTGGGACAAAATATGAACCGAATAAGCTAGATCAGGTCTCGTCACAGACAAGTAAATCAATCTCCCTACAAGTCGCCTATACGGTGCCGGATCCGCAAGGAATGCTCCCTTAGCAAGAGCCAAATTGTGGTTTTGTTCCATAGGAAATATCACAGGCTTTGCACCCAATAAACCTGTTTCAGAGATTATATCAAGTGTGTATTTTCTTTGGCAAAGAAAAATTCCTTCTCGATTACGGGCTACCTCTATGCCTAAGAAGTATTTCAAAACTCCCAAATCCTTCATATGAAAGCATCTGCCAAGGTAATTTTTAAAACTGGTCAAAGCAACCTTATCATTTCCTGCAATAATCAAGTCATCAACATAAACTAACACGTTGATCTGAGTTCTTCCCCTGCACAATCCAAATAGGGAATAATCTGAATAAGATTGCACAAATCCATAATGTTTTAACGCTGTTGACAGTTTGGCAAACCAACATCGTGGAGCTTGTTTCAAGCCATATAATGACTTTTTAAAAACCATGTTAGGATTTGTATTTTTGAAACCTGGTGGAACCTTCATATAAACCTCCTCACTTAAGTCACCGTGAAGGAAAGCATTATGCACATCCATTTGATGTACCTCCCAATTTTTAACAGCAGCAATTGCAAGAAAAATACGAACCGTCACCAATTTTGCCACAGGAGCAAATGTCTCGTTATAGTCAATTCCTTCTACCTGATGATTGCCAAAGATCACAAGTCTTGCTTTGAGTCGCTCTATGCTATCATCTGACCTATACTTAATTTTGTATATCCATTGGCTCCCTAGAGCTTTCTTTCCGGGTGGGAGAGTATCCATTACCCAAGTCTCATTGTCTTCAAGGGCTCATATCTCCTTATCCATCGCATCTCGCCATCCTGAGTATTTCATCGCTTCTTTAAAATGCTTTGGCTCATGTCCCGTTGTTATTGCTGCAAGGAAATTTCTATGTCTCACAGAAAAACGTTCACAATTCACAAAATATGTTATAGGATAGGGCGTACCTGAGGAAGATGAAGTAGCTGATGAATTCTCAGATGGACTTATTTTCCGTACAGTATGGGTAACAAAATCACGATACCGTGTTGAGGGAGTTTTGGCTCGTTTTCCTCGCCCTAGCTCACTGTCAACTTGCACACTTTGCTCCTCCAACGTATTCTCTAGCCCTCCATCACATACGTCCTCATGTGCAGGTTGCTCCACAGACTGCGCCGCATCACCAGATCCCCCCTCGAGGGTGGACGCTACCTCCAAGCCCCCCTCAGCACACACAGCGCACTGATCGACACTCTCATCCTCACTCCATGCACCATCCTCATTGTTCACCAGCATATGAGTCATCACATTACATGGTTGATTTGTTGCAAAAGGAAATTCTTTCTCAAAGAACTTCACATCCCTCGATATAAAGTACTCATGTGTTTCTAAATCATACAATTTCCAACCTTTCTTCCCAAAAGGGTACCCAACAAAGACACACTTACGACTCCTACTGGCAAATTTATTACCTTTGTGTCGTTGGTTATGAGCATAACAAAGGCAACCAAATACACGAATAGCATCATATGAAGGTAGTTTCCCAAACAACATTTCATACGGCGATTTAGTCTGAAGTGCAATAGAGGGTGTCCTATTAATCAAGTGAGATGCTGCCAACACACACTCTCCACAAAACTTGATTGGTAAGTTCCCTTGAAATCTTAATGCTCTAGCCACATTTAAAATGTGTTGGTGTTTTCTCTCAACCCTCCCATTTTGTTGTGGAGTCCCAACACAAGAAGTCTCAAAAATAATCCCATTATTTTGAAAATAATCCAGCAAACAATTAAATTCGGTCTCATTGTCACTTCTCACACGTTTGATCACTTGTTCAAATTGGCGTTCAACCATAGCAACAAAATTAAGAAACATAGACTTAACTTCCATTTTATTGCATAGCAAATATACTCAAACTCGTCTGGAAAAATCATCTACTATTGTCAAAAAATAGGTAGCACCACACGAAGAACGAGTCTTGTAAGGCCCCCACAAATCCAAATGAACAAGTTCAAAAATTCTGCTAGCTTTATTCGTACTAATTTGAAAACTAGATCTAGGTTGCTTTGCACGCGGACACACATCACAAGCTTTATTATTGTTCCTACAATAATCACTCACAGCGGGAATCATCTTCAATATTTTCTCCGACGGATGCCCCATTCGTTGATGCCATAACTCGAACGATGAATCACCATCCACTGTCAAGACCTTCACGTGAGGAACCCCACGGAAAAAATAAAGTCCATCGAATCTTTCACCCGCTCCAATCACCTTCCTCGTTGGTTGGTCCTGTATAACACACATATTATTAGTGAATTGTACAACGCAATTTGATTCATCAATTAATTGAGTCACAGAAATTAAATTGCATGTTAATTGTGGGACGTAAAGCACATTGTCAAGCTTCAATCCTCCTGGCAACACGACACTCCCTTCTTGGTTTGCTTCTACTGTGTTTCCATCCGGCAATCCCATCGGGCAGTATTTCACCTTTCTCACATTTCTCAAAATAGATAAGTCGCACGTCACATGGTTCGATGCTCCTGTATCAATAATCCAACTAAAATCACTGTTCTTACCATGCAGTCGATCGTTTGTTTTGGCTAGATTCAAAAATTCAAGAAGTTGCTGCAGTTGCGTTGCTGAAACACCCGCAAGAGCCGCAGCTTTTGTCTCACTCGCCAGCCCCTGCGAGTTCCCTGAAGTTCCAGCTCCGCCAGTTTTATTTGCGCGGACAGGAGGTGTACCATGCCCTCTTCCACGGCCAGAACCTGCACGTCCACTGCCTCTTCCAGTCCGTCCTCCACCACGACCCGGTCCCCTTCCGCCACGAGGTCGGTCCCCCCACCATTCAGGAAACCCGTGTAGTTGAAAACAAGAGGATTCGTCATGGCCTTCTCTATGACAATGATTGCAAAACTTGTCAGTATTATCTACAAGACGAGACTTACCTCGAATATCAGGCTGAATTGTGAAGGCCATGATATTATCTTGTGCATCCTTGGATGAAAACATCTCTCCTTCACGCAGACGTTCCGCTTGAATTACTTGTTGATAAGCTCTATCAAGGGTCGGCAATGGCTCTTGTCCAAGCAGATTTGATCGAATTAAAGCATACGCTCCATCGAGGCCGATAAGAAAGTGATGAAGATAGTCCTCTTCTCTCAATTTTTCTACCTGCATGACTATGTTACATGCGCAACCTCTACACTTACAAACTGGCACTGGCACATATGTGATCAGTTCGTCCCAGATTTTTGATAAACGACCAAAATAAATTGCCACAGTCTCGGTTTTTCCTTGTTTGCACTCCCCCAATGACGTTTTTAATTGGCATATACGAGTGCCGCTCACCACACAAAACTTGTTTTTGAGATTAATCCACAAGAGTTGTGCATCATCATATTCTCCAAGTGTCGACCGAACAGACGACGCAATGGTATTGGTCAGCCACGATACCAACATCGAATGAACGGCATTCAAATCCTCAAGTTTCTCCTCTGTTGTTGGCTTCGGGACCGTCTCTTCCACAAAGCCAAATTTCCTCTTCGCCTTTAACGAGGTTTGAATTGCCCTCGCCCATTCATCATAATTTTCACCACGTAATTGAATCGGGGTAATGATGTTTCCCGGGCCATCACTCGATCCAAGATGATACGCCATATCAACCCTTTTGTCACCATCTCCTTTCGTTTCTCCCTCTCTGCCAGCCATGATCTCTCGTCGAGGCTAAAGTACTGTATGAGAGAAAAGATGTGTGTTCCCTAAAATTTCTCTATCGCTCTGATACCATGACAAATTCTCCCCGAAATTCTGCCCGTTCCATTCATAATAATGATGTATATATATTACAAAAAGTTAACCATAATCCTTGTTATCCAAGGCTCGATTGATCTACTAAAAACTTCATATTTTATCAAGATATATTTACATAAAATACAAAGCCTAAATTAAGGAAACATATTCTGCGAAATAACTTCCTATTTTAGACACAATAATATCGTAATATGTTTATTTTGCCAAACTCTGAAATTGGAGCTTTCATAGAACATGTTTATTGGTTATTTCGGAAACCATTTTTAAAGGAGTAGCAACATAATCTATTATGAATGGTTCAATGTCCATGGGCATGTGTGATCAGACTCAATCTTGAACCAAATTACTAAAATAATAAGCAATTTAGATCTTGGACTAGATCTAAACCTTCTTTTAATTGATAGGTCGGTCTTTTGGCATATTCGAAAACATATGAATTAATAGGTCACAAGTCGACTCGGTGGGCCTCCCTTAGACTTGGTCAGGCTTGTGACAACCTTTTGTCACATCTAGATACAAAATAATTATTCAATAAATTTTCCATTAGATTACATTATGTCGGCTTGTTTTAGTCTAATGATAAGGTGATGATATATATCATAAGTTCACTAGTTACTTTGTACTACTTTGGTAACTTTGACTTTTTCATACTTTTACAATATTAAAGCTATGTGTTCATCGACATAATTTTAATAGATAACTTACACAAATTATAATTATTCGGATTTAGAGAAATTTATCAAATTTGTTGATTTCAATATGATTTGATTAACTTCTTGTTAATTTTATCTAGAAAAATCTATATAAATTAAATAAGTAATTTGATTTTCTCTTAACATTATTATAAAAATCTATATATTATATAAGATAGGATCTTGACTAATTTGTTAAATCCTTTTATATTTATTTTAGGATAATTAACAAAAAGACATTAAACTATAGAGTGATTAACAAATTCATTCTTAAATTATGTTAGTTAACAAACTTAACCTTAAACTATGTTTGTTAACAAAACAATTATTGTCGTTCATATCTTCGTTAAAATTTATTTGTGCAGAAGCCCGATCTTGGAAAGCAGGATCTCGCTCTGTGAATTATTGTGTTGGAGCAGGAGCCCGCTCTTCAACAGCGGGATCTCGCTCCTTAATGTGTAAATTTCTCTAAATTCGAATAATTTTAATTTGTGTAAGTTATCTATTGAAATTTTGTTGATGAATACATAGCTTTAATATTGTAAAAGTATTAAAAATTCAAAGTTACTAAAATAGTGGGATCCCGCTGTTGAAGAGTGAGCTCTAACATAATAATTCACTGAGCGGGATCCTGCTCTCCAAGACTGGACTCCCACACGTACAAATTTGATCACCTCTCTCCAAGACTGGACTCTCGCACGTACAAATTTGAACGGAAATACAGATGGTAATGATTGTTTTGTTAACGGAATATAGTTTAAGGGTTAGTTTGTTAACGAACATAGTTTAAAAGCAAATTTATTAATCACCTTATATTTTAAGGTTTTTTTTGTTAATTATTCTTTATTTCAATTATTTTTTAATCTTTTTAATTCATTCTTGACCTTTTTATTATTTTTAATTTGTCATATTCAAATACTTCGTTATCTCTTAAATTCATTTTTATTTTTTTTCCTAAATAAAATATTTTTAATAATTTTAATTGATCTTCGATTTTTACAACTCTATTTTGTTTGAATCTTTTATATGTATCTTAATAGTCGTATCATCACAAAACAGTCAACCACTCGCCATCCATTCTATGACCAGAAAGAGTCAGATCTTCCAGCATAATCTACATTGCCCAAATGCTTTAATCCATCCCTTCGTAGTCGTAACTTCCCTCAACTCACAAAGCTCAAGCTTCACTACTCGTCTCCATCCCTTAGCTAAAAGGGTTAATCCGATATCAGAAATTACAGAGTAGGAAAATCCATTGATAAAGCGAAAAGAAAGGAAAAAGAAAGTGAGAGGGAGAGGGAGAGGGAGAGGGAGAGGAGAAGATGCATTGACTCGATGATCCAAAGTGAGATCTACATAATAAACGATCTTTTCCATTTTTAAGAAGGCTGCGACTGTGAGATTCTTGAGGTTGGAAATTCTAGTTCTTCAAGATTTTGATATTATGTATGGGTGTGACCCGAATTGTAATTAAATCTGATCATAATTCATACCGTATTTAATATTATGATTTTAAGTTACTCTATATATTGTTGTTTAAGTCCTAGAATTCAATTATAACTTGATTTTGATAGTAAATTTTTCCTTTTTCTCTAATTTTTTCTCAACAGAATTTTCTACATAAATATTGATGTCCCGTTTCAACGTATTTTCTTTCTCGTGAAGTTCGATTTTCAAAAACTAATATCATAACATGGTTGAGAGTTTTTGTACCCAAATCCAACAAAATTTGGGCTTTGTAATTTTGGTATAAAAAGATTGCAATTTGTGGGAAAAAAAAAAGAGGAATTTTATTGTGCGCAAGTCTTCCTCCTTCAAGAAGGGAGAAGAACCCCAAAGGAGCAACGCCATGCCGCCGCCAAGAAGAAGTCGCCTTGTCATCACCGATTAGTGTCACTCCATCATGAAATCGCCGACTGACAAGACTGTCACACGCACAAGTCGCCTCGACCTTTGCGATTCCGTCTTTTCCAATCATAAATTGTCAAGCACAAATGACACTCCAACCAACCACCCGACCTTCGATCTGAAGCAAAGAACGTCATCACACTGTAGAGTTGTGTTGCCTATCTTTGCAGTCTCGTGAAGAAGATTATTGGTCGTCTGTTTCTACAAATCATCGGACTCCGTTGCAAGCTATATTTGTCCATACCAAGCATAGAATCGTCGTCTTCATGAGAGCCAAGATTAGTCTGAAACTGCCTTTGTCGGTCCGTAGATCACAAAACCACTACGCCTTTAAGCCAACTTGTATCTCACGCCATAGTTCATTTTTTAATCGTTGTGGTTCTTAGGTACAGAAAGTTTGGATTGTTTTTTTCTCGGGTTTTTACCCCTAAACTATGATTTTTTTTTTAAAACACTCTTAAACTAACAACCCTAACAAATCCAACTTTCAACTATTATAAACCTACTGATCATCCACCATTCTGCATTTTTTACTTAGAACGGGCGGCTGATCTAAAACGTGTGGCCCCCGTTCTGTCGGGGGGTCATTGTGGGGGGGTGGATACCACCCCGTTCCACCTGTGGTGCATGTGGAACTGGAATGGGGTGCCGTTCTTTCGAGCTGCCTTGACAAATGGTTATGGAATCAAATTCACCAAAAGTGACTTTCGGCGACTGACGACAGTGTGTGAAGACGGTTGTAAGTGGCGACTGCATGGTTCGAAGATGCAAAACGAGCTTACGTTTCAAATAAAGAGTTTGACTGATTCTCATAGCTGTTCAAAAAAAATTGAGAATCAACACGCTACAGTAAAACGGGTGGCAAATCACTATTTAGATATGTTCAAAAGTCAATTTACATGGGAAATCTCTTCCATTATTGAGATAATGAGGAAGGATTTGAGTGTCAACATTACACCCAGTCTTGCCTAAAGAGCAAGAAGTAAAGTTCGAAAACTTAATGAAGGCCTAGGCGACGAACAATACAAGCTACTGTGGTCGTACGCATCAGATATACATAGATCAAATCTGGGTAGCCAATTGTTCCTAGACACTTACTTGGTGGGCTATGACGATAATCAGTCATGCGTATTTCAAAGAATATATATGTGTATGGTTGCTTGCAAGGCAAGTTTGCTGCAGTCTGATAAACGTATTATCTGTTTGGATGGTTTTCATTTGAAGGACTCGTGTCCCGGCCAATTACTCACAACCGTCAGTATTGATGACAACGATGAAATATATCTCGTTGTTGTTGCCAACGTCAAATCAGAGTGTAGAGACTCATAGACGTGATTTTTGCGAGTATTGAAGCAAGACCTAGACACTGAAGAGGGACACGGATGGACAATTGTTTCATATCGACAAAAGGTATAATGAATTTTCAATTGTTATTTCAAATATTGAGGGCGTTGTGGTAGTTATATTGTTTTATGTTGACTCTGTTTTTCTTTCAAATATCAGGGGTTGTTGCCTGTTGTGCTCGATGAATTACCGTTAGCCAAACACCGCTATTGCATCCGGCATATGTACACAAATTTTAAAAACCAATTTTGGGGCAGAGTATACAGAGATGCAATATAAAATGCAGTCAAAACAACCACAAATTATCATTTCGGGATAAAAATGAGAAAATTATATCAGATTAACCCAGATGCCCACGTATCTCTTCGATGCATAGAGCCTAAATATTGGGCTAGTCATGCGTTTTCTTCGATTTTCAAGTGCAAAATGAGATTGAATAATTTGTGCGAACCATTCAATGCATTTATATTGTCTGCTAGGGACAAACCGATCTTGACCATGTTCGAGATGATCCGAAAGTGTTTGATGACTCGAATAGTGAAAAAATATGAGAAGTTGACATTGTCAACGAACGTCTTGTGTTCGTATATAAGAAAGAAGCTAGAACGTGCAGCTCAAAATTGGAGCCTTGTGTTTGCGGGAGCTGCACGATTTGAGGTCAGTAACAGCAACAAACAATATATTGTCGACATGAATACGTGTATGTGCAACTGTTACAGGTGGAAGTTTACTGGAATCTCGTGTGTCCATTCCATTCTCTGCATGCATTTCTTGATACAAGCACCAGAGAATTACGTGTATCAATACTATCATCGGAAAACTTATTTACAGATGTACTCACAATTTATTCATCCCGTTAGCGGCCACCAAATGTGGCCGCCACTAGAAAATGAGAAGAAAATAGTTCAGCTCAGAAGAAAGCACCAACCTTGTAGGCCGAAGAAGACAAGAGTGCGAGATATCGATAAGCCGTCAAATTAGTCGGAAGAACTCGATGATGTCGTGTTGTATATGTCGACAGTAGGGGCATAATAGTCGCACTTGTCTTCACAGAAGATCCACTTCATGCGTTGCTTCACAAGACACATTTATGGGTTTCCACATATTTGACGGAACGCAGGTACATTTTAAAACATTTCGCTCATAAACACGCTGTCATTCTTTTTTAATATAGTTTCATTATGCGCAGGAATCTTCGACACGCGGCCGCAGGAAAAATGAATGACTATATATTTATTATAATGCGTAATTTATGTATTTATTGTAATGTGTAATTTTGAATTTATTATAATCTGTAATTTTGTGATTTTATAACATTTGTACGATTTATTGTAATTGTTTTAATTACAATAAATCGTACAAGTGTTAGAAAATCACGAAACTTTATTGATTATATTCTCATTATGTGATGAACATGTGATAAAATTTCAAGTAAATTCAATATCGTTTGATATTTTTTTAAAATTAATTTGAAAAATGAACAGGGGGTCTCAGCCCCGAAACGGAGGGAAAAAAATACCAAACGATATTCAATTTTCTTGAAATTTTTCATACATGTTCACCACATTATGAGAAGATAATTTGAAAAGTTTCGTTATTTTCTAACACTTGTACAATTTATTATAATTTTATTTAATTATTTTATAAAACAGACGTACAACAATTATAATAATATAATTTTGGAGATCGGCCCCTCGTTCTAGTCTAATTATTGTCTAATGGTCTAGAGAACGACCCCCCATTCTCTCTAGCTGGCCCCTCGTTATAAAAGGCTCTTGAGAATGGGGGGGCCAGCTAGGGAGAACGGCCACTCGTTCCAGTTCCACGTGCACCGCACGCGAAACGGAGGGACCTCCAACCTACAACGACCTCCTGGCAGAACAGGGGGTTGTTGTTTTTAGATCGGTCCCCCGTCCACGTGTGGTGCACGTGGAACAAACCCCGACAGAACATATGGCCATTGGTTTTAGATCGGCCTCTCGTTCTATGCAAAAAAAATGCTGAACAGGGGGTGGTCAGGGGGCCGCAAGGGATTAAATTGTTAGGTTTATGATAGTTGAAAGTTGAATTTGTTAGGATTGTTAGTTTAATGGTATTTTAAAAAAAATCCATAATTTAAGGGTTAAAATGGTTTTTACCTTTTTGTTCTTTTCGAGGATATTTTGGTGGATTTTGTTATTGACTAGTGGAGAAGATTTGCTATTTTACCTATGTTTTTTTTGGATATCTTATTTTTTGGGCAATTTTTTTTCTAGGCAGATTTGTTCTGATTTTATGAAGCTGATTATTGTTTGGGAAATTAATATTGGACTTCAAAATTTTAGGTCGGATATTCCATTTGAAGTTGTATCATTTGGTGCAATAACTTCGTTGAAATTTGACATTTCATTGTTAGATCAGAGTACAAGGTTTCAGTTATGATGTGTGAAGATGTGAAATGTACTCTTATAAATGGATTTAGACTGTAACACCCGGTTTATTAGAATTAAAATAACCAATTAATCTTCTAAGTGTGAATTTTATAGAATGAAATAGGGAGAAATAGCAATTAGGTTAATGAGTAACTAAGTGAGGGCATAAGGGTAATTGTCAATTTATATTGTGGATAACGTATTTAAGGAAAGAGTAAATGAGGTATAGCCGTCAATGCTCATTTCACTCTCGATTTTTCAGCTCAACCCAGTAGAGCTCTCCAGACGATTTCCCTTCCCGATACCCTTCAACTTAGGTAAGTTCTTTAGTTTTCTTCATGTATTGACGAATAGATAACCGAATTAGGACAATGTGAGTATTTTGGAAAAGTTGAGAGAAATAGCGGTTCGGGTTTGGAGTTTATTCGGGAATGCTCTATGAGTAGTGTTCCCAAACTAACTCCTTAGATTTCTGAATAGCTTAGATTAAGGTTTAACATTCTGTTTATGAATATAGGTGAACAAACCCCCGAAGTAGCTCTTAACCGAGCATTTGCTAGGAATCCAGGTAAGTAAAGTTTGCTTGTGCCTTCGGGCCTACATCACAGAACATTAGGATTTTTGTGTGTTTGAATATTTTCCTGTTTCATGCATCATATATTTGAAAATATACGAAAATGAGTTTACATGTTTTGATATAGTGAGGAAGTGAACATTCTGAAGTGATTTATGTGAAACATTTTCTGTTAAGGGAACTAATCCAACCCTTAATGAGCCAGGGATCATACTTTGGGAAAACTGATCCAACTCCCAATTTCGAAGTGGATCCGAACATTGATCAGTATATATATATTCACTGTTAGGAGAATTAATCCAACTCCTAATGAGACAGGGATGTTCATACTTTGGGAGAAGTGATTCAACTCCCAATTTAGAGAGGAATCCGATTATAACGATGAATATGTAACAGAGATGAGAAAAGTAGAAACTGCATGCTAGGATGTCATGTCTTCAGCTTTTCATGCATTATTGCTTTACTTGCTTAGCATTAGGCTAATAGATGAGTTTTGTGATGTAGGTGAGGAAGTTTTAGCAGGTGTGTTTACTGAGTTCACAGAAGGCTAGTTGGGTTGGAGGAGTGCATCCACACAATGTTCTGGCAGCTGATGGGGCAGTTTAATTGATGTTTGTGGAGTGAAGGTTTTATTATCAATGCTTTATTTTAGATGGATCGAGTTTTCATAACAGTAGTGATTTCAGCGTTTTGGACAAATTGAGTTTTACTTTCTGATGTTGGTATTTTTTTTGGAAATTTGAAATTTATTATTTGATGGATGTAGAGTGATGCATTGGTCTGATTTGTTTATAAAGCGATTTCAGTAGAGCAGACAGGTTCTCTTCTTAGATGGGGTCGTATAGGTATAGTTAAGAGTATTAGGAATGTCGCTCTGTTTCTATCGGTAGATGCGGTGTGTAAGTCTATCGGAAGATGAAAGTCTATCGGTAGATGCGGTGTGTAAGTCTATCGGAAGATGAAAGTCTGTCGGTAGATGCGGTGTGTAAGTCTATCGGAAGATGAAAGTCTACCGGTAGATGTCTTATGGAGTCACGCGTGAAGCACGTGTCGGCAGATGTAGTCTAATTGATCGGAAGATGTAGTGTGTATTTTAATTCTATCGGAAAGAGTTGTATTGGCATTATCGGCGGAGGGTGTTGCGTTGTTTGTACACGTCATCGGTAGATGAAGTCTACTGAGTGATGTCTTTTGTTTTTCTTCCTTCCGGCTGACGTCATCGGCAGGAGTCTTCGGTTTTCTATTCCTGCTTCTTCCGTTGACTTAGTCGTCGGCAGATGCGTTGTCTTCTGAAACCGAAAGAGTATTTCGTGCCTTAAACCCTCATTCCTTTCGGCTGAATATTTCTTAACATTCCCAATGACTATTTTAATAATGTTTTTCACAGTTTTGTTTAACTTCATTGTTGTTCAAAAAGAATTTCCGCTGCAAGTTTTAAATATTTTGAGAAGTCTAATTTTGACTGTCGAGTGAAGCTTTGAATTTATTATCAAAATTTCTTAGTCATGATAATGTTATGGGTAGCGAACCGGGTTCAGATAACTCGGGGCGTTACAGTATGGTATCAGAGACATTCAGTTAAACTGTTCAAAAGATTACTCATCAGTGCCGATCGTTGCATGGAAGCACTCCAACAACTGTAAGTGTTTACCTTGACCTTAGTTATTAGATATTTACGAGCATACTTAACCCTGTCCAGGAATTTAGCATATGGCTAGACGACCAGGAAGACCGAGGATACCAAGAGAGGTACCAAGTCCAAGACGTGAGGAGGACTCTAGTGTGATCAGACAACTGACTGAGTTGATGCGCCAACAGACTGACATAGTGCGTCAACAATCTGATCAATTAGGGGTGCTGTTGAATCGAGAAGCACAAGGAAGTGCCAACTCGGGTCCTGGTGGTGAGCATTCTGGAGATAGGTTTAGGAGACTTAGACCACCCACATTTGATGGTCAGTCAACTGATCCAGTTATTGCTGAAGGATGGCTTAGGAAGATAGAGAGCATGTTCAGGTGTGCCAACATTGGAGAGGGAGACAAGGTCACATTGGCAACATTTCATCTGGCTGGAGATGCTCAACTTTGGTGGGAAACTATTGAGACCGCCACTGATGTTTTGGCGATGCCTTGGTCTCAATTCAAGGACATTTTCTATGAGAAGTATTTTAACAGCACTGTTCAGACTGCAAAGAAGTTGGAATTTCTGAACTTGAAGCAGACGGGGTCTGTGGCCGAGTATAGTAGACAGTTTGAGTCTCTGTCCAGGTTTGCTGGACATTTCGCTCACCAGGATGAGGATAAGGTGTTCAAATTTGTGCATGGACTTAAGCCTGAAATTTATAGAGGGGTTAAATTCTGTGGAATTAAGGGTTTGACATTAAGTGAAGTTGTGTCCACTGCCCTGGAAGTAGAAGAAGCTGAGAGGAAGTGTGCTGGACCGAAGGAAGCCCCACAAAGGTTTGTTCAGCCACATCCTCATAGAGGGATGAAGAGGCCAAGTGAAGGCCAAAGTAGCCAAGGAGAAGGAGGAAAGGTGCAGAATGTCAGGAAATTTCCTCAGTGTCCTAAGTGCTTGAAGAACCACCCCGGGGAATGCAGAATGGGATTTGGGAAATGTTTCAACTGTGAGGAGGTTGGACATACATTCAAGGAGTGCTCGAAGCCTAGAGTCACCAGATGCTTCAACTGTAACAAAGTTGGACACATTAGTAGAGACTGCCCAAATCCAAAGAGTGGCCCTGCTTTGATCAAACCAAGAATATTCTCCATGATGGAGTCAAGTGAAGAACAGCCCGCTGTTGTGTCAGGTACCATATTGATCAATTCCGTGCCTGCTTTTACTTTATTAGATTCTTGTGCAACGCATTCGTTTATTGCATCTGCATTTGCTGATAAGTTAGATGTACAGTTTACCCCTTCCATGCATATGTTTAATGTCGCTTTACCCTCTGGTGAAAGCATGCACTCTAACCGAGTGATGCTAGACAGTGATGTGTTAGTAGGAAATGTGAGTTTACCTGCTGATCTTATTGTTATGGATATTTTGGGATTTGATGTGATCTTAGGAATGGACTGGTTGTTTAAACACCATGCCACAATTGATTGTAGAACTGGAATAGTTAGTTTCCAACCCCCTGGTAGTTTGAAACATACCTTCCAAGCTTCAGAGAAGAGTAAGGAAATGTCTGTTATGACTTCTTTAAATTTTAGACCTTCACTATGCAAGGAGTACTTGTGCTTCTTGGCATGTGTTCTAGATACACAACTTGTAGAAAAGGCAACTCCTCAAAATATCCTTGTTGTCCAAGACTTCCCTGAAGTGTTTCTAGATGACCTTCCCGGTTTGCCACCAGATAGAGAAATTGAGTTTGTTGTAGATGTCTACCCTGGAGCTGAACCTGTGTCTAAAATCCCTATAGGTTAGCACCTGCAGAACTCAAGGAATTAAAAGAGCAGTTGGAAGAGTTGTTAGAGAAAGGGTTCATACGCCCTAGCTTTTCACCATGGGGTGCACCTGTCCTTTTTGTCAAGAAGAAGGATGGATCAATGCGCATGTGCATTGATTACAGAGAATTGAATAAGCTTACAGTCAAGAACAAGTATCCCCTGCCTAGAATTGATGACTTATTTGACCAGCTTAGAGGTGCGAGAGTTTTCTCAAAAATTGACCTTAGATCCGGTTATTACCAGCTTAAGGTTAAAACTGAAGATATCCCGAAGACTGCCTTTCGTACTAGGTATGGACATTATGAGTTTCTGGTCATGTCTTTTGGTTTGACAAACGCACCAGCAGCCTTTATGGATCTTATGAACAGAGTGTTTCATGAGTATTTGGACAAGTTTGTCATTGTATTTATAGATGACATTCTAATCTATTCCAAAACCAAGGAGGAGCATGCAGAACACTTAAACTTAGTGTTAGGATTACTGAAACAGCACCAACTATACGCCAAGTTTTCTAAGTGTGAATTTTGGTTGGACCAAGTTCACTTTTTAGGACATGTCATTTCTGGAAATGGATTATCTGTTGATCCAGCTAAGGTTCAAGCAGTTAGGGAATGGCCCCAACCGAAGAATGCCACCGATATCAGAAGTTTTCTTGGACTAGCAGGATACTATAGAAAGTTCATTGAAGGATTTTCAAAGATTGCTACACCTCTCACTAAGTTGACTAGGAAGAATGTAAAGTACACATGGACCGATGAATGTGAACTTAGTTTCCGAACTTTGAAACAGAAACTGACCAATGCTCCTATTTTAACCCTTCCAGTTGAAGGTGGTAAGTATAGTATTTACTGTGATGCATCCAAGATTGGACTGGGCTGTGTCTTGATGCAGGACGGGAAAGTTATAGCTTACGCTTCCAGGCAGTTGAAAACGCATGAGAAGAATTACCCCACGCATGACTTAGAATTAGCTGCAGTGGTGTTTGCACTTAAGATTTGGAGACATTATCTGTATGGACAATCTTGTGAAATATTCTCAGACCATAAAAGTCTGAAATATATTTTCACTCAAAAAGAATTAAATATGAGGCAACGTAGATGGTTAGAATTTGTAAAAGATTATGATTTTGAGATCAAGTACCATCCCGGAAAAGCAAATGTTGTGGCGGATGCCTTGAGCAGGGTAGCAACATCAGCCCCGACTATGAGTTTCAGTATGCCGTTAGCCTTAGAATCTGAATTTCGAAGGTTTAATCTAGAAGCAGTATCTAGCGTATCAGCTATACTTTCGGCCATAACCTTAAGACCTACTATTCTTGAGAAGATAAAGGAAGCTCAGTCGAACGATGATGACTGTAACAAGTTCAAGTCAAGCATAGACTCCACGGACAAATCGGATTTCAACTATTCTTCCGATGGAATCCTTAAGTTTAGGAATAGGTGGTTTGTTCCTGCCATTAAAGAGCTTCGTGATGAGATTCTTTCTGAGGCTCATTCCTCTAGATTCTCAGTTCACCCTGGGTGTACGAAGATGTATGAGGATCTGAAACAGCATTATTGGTGGCCTGGAATGAAAAGAAGTGTGGCAGAATATGTAGGATCATGTTTATGTTGTCAGCAGATTAAAGCTGAACATCAGAGACCTGCAGGAACATTACAACCTTTGCCAATTCCTGAATGGAAATGGGAACAAATAACCATGGACTTTGTGGTAGGATTGCCTAAAACAGTAAAAGGACATGATGCAATTTGGGTAATAGTTGACCGTTTAACCAAATCAGCCCACTTCCTGCCTATGAAGATGACATACTCAATGGATCAACTTGCTGAGTTGTATGTGCACGAAATTGTCAGATTGCATGGAGTTCCAAGTATTATAGTCTCAGACCGAGATGCTAGATTCACATCTAAGTTTTGGAAGAGTTTGCATAAGGCAATGGGGACTCAGCTTAGTTTCAGTACAGCTTTCCACCCTCAAACAGATGGACAATCCGAAAGGACTATTCAGATTTTAGAAGATATGCTTCGTGCTTGTGTTTTAGATTTCCAAGGTTCCTGGAGTAAGTACCTAGCTTTAGTAGAATTTTCTTATAACAATAGTTTTCAGGCAACAATAGGAATGGCACCGTATGAAGCATTGTATGGACGAAAATGCAGATCACCCTTGTATTGGGATGAAGTTGGTGAAGCACAGTTACTTGGTCCTGATATTGTGCAGCAAACTGTTGAGAAGGTTGCTCTCATCCGTCAGAGGATTTTAACAGCTCAAAGTCGACAGAAAAGCTATGCTGACAGGAGGCGCAGAGAGTTAGAGTTTGAAGTTGGTAGTGAGGTTTTTCTTAAGGTATCACCATTCAAAGGAGTTGTGAGATTTGGGAAGAGAGGGAAGCTTAACCCAAGATATGTTGGACCTTTCTCAATCTTGAAAAGGATTGGAAAATCAGCATATGAGCTGCAATTGCCAGACTCTATGGAAGGAATCCACAATGTGTTCCATATTTCTATGCTTAAGAAGTGCTTGAGGGATCCATCTCAGATTGTGGAACAGCAGAACATTGAAATTCAACCTACACTGACCTATGAGGAGAGACCAGTAAGAATCTTGGATTATGCAGTGAAAGTATTACGCAACAAGGAAGTTCCACTAGTGAAAGTCTTATGGCATAATCAGAATATAGAGGAGACAACTTGGGAACGCCAGCAAGACATGATGGACCAGCATCCAAGATTGTTCAGGTACTGAATTTTGAGGACAAAATTCTTTTAAGGAGGGTAGATTGTAACACCCGGTTTATTAGAATTAAAATAACCAATTAATCTTCTAAGTGTGAATTTTATAGAATGAAATAGGGAGAAATAGCAATTAGGTTAATGAGTAACTAAGTGAGGGCATAAGGGTAATTGTCAATTTATATTGTGGATAACGTATTTAAGGAAAGAGTAAATGAGGTATAGCCGTCAATGCTCATTTCACTCTCGATTTTTCAGCTCAACCCAGTAGAGCTCTCCAGACGATTTCCCTTCCCGATACCCTTCAACTTAGGTAAGTTCTTTAGTTTTCTTCATGTATTGACGAATAGATAACCGAATTAGGACAATGTGAGTATTTTGGAAAAGTTGAGAGAAATAGCGGTTCGGGTTTGGAGTTTATTCGGGAATGCTCTATGAGTAGTGTTCCCAAACTAACTCCTTAGATTTCTGAATAGCTTAGATTAAGGTTTAACATTCTGTTTATGAATATAGGTGAACAAACCCCCGAAGTAGCTCTTAACCGAGCATTTGCTAGGAATCCAGGTAAGTAAAGTTTGCTTGTGCCTTCGGGCCTACATCACAGAACATTAGGATTTTTGTGTGTTTGAATATTTTCCTGTTTCATGCATCATATATTTGAAAATATACGAAAATGAGTTTACATGTTTTGATATAGTGAGGAAGTGAACATTCTGAAGTGATTTATGTGAAACATTTTCTGTTAAGGGAACTAATCCAACCCTTAATGAGCCAGGGATCATACTTTGGGAAAACTGATCCAACTCCCAATTTCGAAGTGGATCCGAACATTGATCAGTATATATATATTCACTGTTAGGAGAATTAATCCAACTCCTAATGAGACAGGGATGTTCATACTTTGGGAGAAGTGATTCAACTCCCAATTTAGAGAGGAATCCGATTATAACGATGAATATGTAACAGAGATGAGAAAAGTAGAAACTGCATGCTAGGATGTCATGTCTTCAGCTTTTCATGCATTATTGCTTTACTTGCTTAGCATTAGGCTAATAGATGAGTTTTGTGATGTAGGTGAGGAAGTTTTAGCAGGTGTGTTTACTGAGTTCACAGAAGGCTAGTTGGGTTGGAGGAGTGCATCCACACAATGTTCTGGCAGCTGATGGGGCAGTTTAATTGATGTTTGTGGAGTGAAGGTTTTATTATCAATGCTTTATTTTAGATGGATCGAGTTTTCATAACAGTAGTGATTTCAGCGTTTTGGACAAATTGAGTTTTACTTTCTGATGTTGGTATTTTTTTGGAAATTTGAAATTTATTATTTGATGGATGTAGAGTGATGCATTGGTCTGATTTGTTTATAAAGCGATTTCAGTAGAGCAGACAGGTTCTCTTCTTAGATGGGGTCGTATAGGTATAGTTAAGAGTATTAGGAATGTCGCTCTGTTTCTATCGGTAGATGCGGTGTGTAAGTCTATCGGAAGATGAAAGTCTATCGGTAGATGCGGTGTGTAAGTCTATCGGAAGATGAAAGTCTGTCGGTAGATGCGGTGTGTAAGTCTATCGGAAGATGAAAGTCTACCGGTAGATGTCTTATGGAGTCACGCGTGAAGCACGTGTCGGCAGATGTAGTCTAATTGATCGGAAGATGTAGTGTGTATTTTAATTCTATCGGAAAGAGTTGTATTGGCATTATCGGCGGAGGGTGTTGCGTTGTTTGTACACGTCATCGGTAGATGAAGTCTACTGAGTGATGTCTTTTGTTTTTCTTCCTTCCGGCTGACGTCATCGGCAGGAGTCTTCGGTTTTCTATTCCTGCTTCTTCCGTTGACTTAGTCGTCGGCAGATGCGTTGTCTTCTGAAACCGAAAGAGTATTTCGTGCCTTAAACCCTCATTCCTTTCGGCTGAATATTTCTTAACATTCCCAATGACTATTTTAATAATGTTTTTCACAGTTTTGTTTAACTTCATTGTTGTTCAAAAAGAATTTCCGCTGCAAGTTTTAAATATTTTGAGAAGTCTAATTTTGACTGTCGAGTGAAGCTTTGAATTTATTATCAAAATTTCTTAGTCATGATAATGTTATGGGTAGCGAACCGGGTTCAGATAACTCGGGGCGTTACATAGACGTTGCGTTGTTATGACTCAATAAAATACCCACGTCTTGGAGTGAGGGGGAGAAAATTTGAATGGATAAAAAAACCCTATCATTGATATGACTGTATTTGTAAAATCTGATTTTAGAAGACGTTTTGAATGACAAAATTATTGTTACATCATGGTTAAAATTGGAGCAATTATGTATGAAGAAAACTTTAATGAATATGATGCATCTGAAACAACGTTCATATTCTCATGAGTTGTAATTCTATTGAAAAACACTTGACCGCATTCAAAGAGATATTTTCAGATTTGAAGACTACGAGATACAAGTATGATAGAGAAGATTTGATGTTAATTCTAGTGTTTTCGTTATCCACTACGTATGGCGCTTTTCAGAGATACAATATTATATAATAGAGAAAGTCTGACTTTAGAAGAGAATTATGGTGTCTTATTATTAAATGAGAAGATGACATAGATTGTTGTTGGATCCGAGTCTCTAGGAGAGTGACTCGTCATGCACAGTAGAACAAGAGAGTCAAACAACAAACGTAGTGATATTTCAGGTGTGAAGAGTAGGGGTGAGCAAAACCGACACATACCAAAAAACCGGACGAGAACCGACATATTTGGTCTGGTTCTTGTCGATTTTGCACATAAAATAAATGATATTTGGTTTTTCTTTATCACAACCAAAGTTCTCAGTTTGATTTTCGGGTTTAATGATACAAAACCACTAAAACCGAACCATACTATTATTAAAACCTAATTTACTAACCCTATTCATATTTCACTTTTAGCTGTTCAATTTCTTTTTCAATTTCTCTTTCTCTCTTGCAGTCTCACTTGCCGGCCGTCGCTAACCTTCGTAACAGTTCTCTCTTGCAGTCGTACCCGCCGACCGTTGCTTACCTTCGTAATAGTTCTCTCTCACAGTCATCGTTGAGTCTTTGACAGTTGACAGACACTACCGTCGCCCTTTTTCTTTGTCAGTCTGTGAAGGACCAACCGACGAAGGTAAGCTCTCTGCTCTTTGCCTATTTCAGTTTCTGTGGCCATCCATGGCCAGACATGGCATGGAGGTCTTCCGGAATTTCCTCTTCAGAAAAAATAAGTTTCTATAAATAGTATTATATTGATGTAAACTTAGTTTTAGAATATTGGAAGAATTTTAAAATAAAAATTTATTACTTGTTGTGGGTAGGATCTGATCCAGTAGTTTGTTCATAGTAGAGCTGAGTCTAACTCGCAATGATCACCCAGAATCTTTTATTTTATATTTTTTTAATTATTTAAATAATTGTTGAATGTCAATTCATTGCCATGTTGTTTGTGATGTGATCTTGTCTGATGCGTGTCTGCTTTCTGTAATCTCTTCTTAGGATTTTTGATTTGGTCTAAGTACGCGGTGTTTGTATTTTGTTGTGTCAAACTGGATATCTCCCTAAGCCACTCTATGTTTTTATTATAATTTGATTAGTTGATGCTACAATTTATTTATTTTTTGTTTTTTTACCATATCTCAAAACCTATGAATCATCATCCAATATGATCGGCAAATGTTCTCCTTTTGGTTATCATATAAATATATTTATTTATTTTGAATTTGAAATTTTTTATTAAAATAATTATTTTTTATTAGGAAAAACCAGAACCGGACTATAACCAGAATTAAATTTTTGGTCCGGTTCTGGTTCGGCTCTAAAATAATTTTTACGAGTATTGATTCTGAAAATTGAAAACTGAGATGTATTGGTCCAGTCCTATTCTCTATCAAAATCGGACAGCGATCACCCCTAGTGAAGAGTATATTAAAGTCAACGAACTATGATAAGACCTGCGATTTTTTGTCAGAAGAGGAGTCACATTTCAAAATGATAGGAGAGTCATCGAGAAGATAAAATAACAGAAGACATGCGGAGAAATTGCTGTCACAAAAGAAGAAGAATAGCACAATAATAGAGATCTTCTAATTATGTCAAAACGAAACTCAAAACTAAACAAGGATAGGTTTCAAAATTCACTTTAATAGCTTCAAATGTGTTACAATCAGAATATAGACCACTTTAGAAGATGTCGTGTTGACGACCAAATCTGAACTTTTTTTTTTACAATTAGTTTCAGACTTGTGTTTCCACAAGTGGGTCACCCTAAACACCAACCCACAACCTTACTGCGAAGAACAAACAAAACGCCAGGGACTGCAAAGGAAGCAACTTAGCTGATAAAAATTTCACAACTCATAGAATATAAGATCGTAGCATTTTCCGATAATTAGTCATTATTTTCTAAAATTTGTTAGTAACGGTTACTTCACTGGCAGTTACTAATTAAATTATGAGCGTGTTGCGGAGCTCTCGTAAATTAGTGAAAAAGTGAGCCATTGCAAAACGAGAGTCTTTGATATTTTTTTAATAATAATGTCTCTCTTTACTTATAAATGATAATCTTTTCCAACTCTCAAATCTATGAAATATCTCAATTTTAATCTCATAACTCTCCCCATTGTAATCTCTAGTGCTTTTGAAAATGGTGGTAATTAATTTTTGGGTAATTATCGATTTTAATCCTGTACTATGCACTTTATTTCAGTTAGCCCCATGTACTAAAAAAACCGGCAAACCAAACCTTGTATTTTGATTCTGTTATCAGTTTTGACCTTCTATCAATAATTTCGTTAAACCCTCATTTAAAAAATTACCAAACGATATTGGATTCACTTAGAATTTTTACCACATATTCAATACTTAATGAGAACATAATCCAAAAATTATCGTGATTTTTTAGCACATGTACGATTTATTGTAATTTTATTTTAATATTTTATAAAAATATTATAGTAAATCATACAATTTTTAGAAAATCACAAAAATGTTTCTATTATCTACCCATAATGTGATAAGTATGTCGACCAAATTTCAAATAAATTCAATATCGTTTGGTATTTTTTTAAATTAATCTCAGTTTCTTCTTTACTTTATAAATTAATTTTTAAAGAAATATCAAACGATATTGGATTTTTTTGACAATATTTGCACATGTTCACCATATCATGGGTAAATAATAGAAAACTTTTTGTGGTTTTCGAAGAATTGTATGATTTATTATAATAGTTTTATAAATTACTAAAATAAAATTACGATAAATCGTAGATGTGTTAAAAAATCACGACTATTTTCAAACTATCTTTCTATTAAGTAGTGAACATGTGGTAAAAATTTCAAATGAATCCAATATCGTTTGGTAATTTTTTAAATAAGGATTTAATAAAATTGTTGATACAATGTCAAAACTGATAACAGAATCAAAGTATATAATTTGGTTTGCCAATGTTTTTAGTACAGTTGGCTAACTGAAATAAAATGCATAGTACGTGATTAAAATTGATAATTATTTTTAATTCTTTCACAAAAATAAATAATTGTAATTTCCGAGTGGACCGGGCTTTGAGATACTGGATCGAAGCTCAGATGCGAGTCTCTAAACCTGGATTATAAATTCTTTAGAGTCCATCTTCCTGATGCTCGTCCGCATCTAGGGTTTCTCTAGTGAAGCTGCTCCTGCTCCTGCATCGGCGGCAATGGTATTTTAGATTTCCGATCCCTTTTACTTTTTTTTTTCCTGTATGTCTGTTATATCTTTCTTATGTATACCTTAGATTTAAGAATCGAATTTAACGTTTCTACTTATTTTTTTAAGCAAATAGATGTTGTCGTGCTTATTTACGCATCTCAATTTTGGATTGTGATTGAGCGAAGAAACAAAAAAATTGGAAGCCAATCATTTAGGTTTAGGAATTTGTTGATTTTCAAAAACTTCGAAGGTTTGAATGGAAGAGAGTTCTGCGAACTTGATCACATTTTTTAGCAGTATGCTTCTTTCATGAGAGGCGCAGTGAAAATGTATCTGAACTGGGTCTGACGGTGCCAGATGGCTGCTTGCTACGGGTTTTGTAATTTTCAGTCAGCTTTTTTGGGTTAGCATGTGGATTTCATTTTGCTTTCTTTCAGTAATTACCTATTGGACTGAATTTAGTTGAATTTACACGAGTTTCTATAAATTTTCTATTGAAGATATAAATAATTGATGATTTCTGATGATTTTCCATTTGTTTATGAACTTTGCACATGTTATCTTTGGTTAATGATAAGCATCTTGCTTATCTTTTTGACTGTTCAACGCAGAGATAGAACGATGCGACGATGTTATATTTGTTGGGAAGTTTTGACAACGAATAATCATGTCTGTGATTGCTCTTGCATAATCTTATAAATCTTTTTTGATGGATATCTGCTTTGTAAATTAGGTGAACGTTCCTAAGACGAGAAAGACTTACTGCAAGAACAAGGAATGCAGGAAGCACACATTGCATAAGGTTACCCAGTATAAGAAGGGTAAGGATAGTCTTGCTGTACAAGGAAAGCGTCGTTATGATCGCAAACAATCGGGTTATGGTGGGCAGACAAAGCCGGTGTTTCACAAAAAGGTGACGAATTCCTAACCTGTGTCTAAAACAATTGAGGCTTTAGCTTTTGAAGTTGGAAGTATAACAGTAATGATAAAACTGTCTTTCGCAGGCTAAAACGACGAAGAAAATTGTCCTAAGGCTGCAATGTCAAGGTTGCAAACATGTATCCCAGCACCCCATTAAGGTTAATAAGATGATACTTTTTCCCTTTTTGTATTCTTGAGCTTGTGGTTCTCAGCATGTAGTTAATTCATGCCTCCTTTTATTAACAGAGATGCAAGAAGTTTGAGATTGGTGGAGACAAGAAGGGTAAGGGAACATCACTTTTCTAAAAACTTGTGTATTATGTTATTTCACTTTGCATCTTTTGGGAGCTTGAGAAGAACTTGGAGATTTTTGCTTTATTTTGTTTTTCTTTTTGATGCGTACTTGTAGTTGATTTAAGGTGCATTTGTTGAACAAAGTTTTTATTGTTTTCGATTACTAGAGGTAATGATCCTTTTCCATAACCCATATTCTATATTCTATTCTTCTCTCTTTTTTGCCGAAATTAAGGGTTCAAACTAGAATTTTTAATTTGAGTTATACACTATTAAATTGTACATAATGCAAGCACATGTATTTAAGTTTATGTCAAGCAAGACCTTATGCATGTTATGAGATAAAATTAGAGTGATAATTATTCTTTTATTAAAGAGTAAGAAAGATATTATTGTTCAATTATGTGTGATCATTGTGATTAAATTGAGTATAGTACAATGTATATGACAAATGCTCGTTACTGTAGTGAGTCTACAATTCATACTCTCTAATGTGGGAGTAAAAACACCTTTCAGTGTGATATAAATACTTTTATCTCTCAATATTTAATGTGTTATAATAAACTATATAATAACCTGATATTTTAATTTGAAATTTTAAAATGTTAATTTTTGTTTTTACTATTATCTACCTATTTCGTGATATAATTGTTACACATTTAATAATAATTAATAGGATAATATTCATTTTAAATGTCAAAGTATGAGATATTTAATAAAAAATATCATAAAGTAATTTATTAAACAATCTCAACTTTGAAATATGAAAAATGATTAAATTAATCCATCTCACCCCTCTTTGTCAGAGATTGGGGGCTAATCTCTAACATCGGGGACTGTTTTTAGAGAATGGTTTTTGTAATGACCCCTTATCCCAGCAAGATATTGTACGCTCTGGGGATTGGGCCGTAGCCCAATATCCTCCCCTCACGGCTTTGTTTGGCGAGAACTTCCCAGAAGGTCACCCAATCTGGAATTGCTCTCGCCGAAACACTTTTAACTTCGGAGTTCTTATGGGATCCGTTGCCAATTGTGCTCCAAAACGCGTCTTACTATGTTGGAAGGGTCTCTTTACATTATGTTTCATTTCCACATACTTCCCCAAGCGATGTGAGATTGTGACGACCCCCTTTATACGACCTGTCACCTTCCGGTTCGCCCGCGCGGACGTACCGCCATCCGGGTTCGGTTCGTGCAGCCATCGTACCCATACGTGCATATTCGGGTCATCACAATCACCCCCCCTCGGGGGCCCAACGTCCTCGTTGGCCACATTATCCGGTTGGGTACAGGTTCTGATACCATTTGTAACGACCCCTTATCCCAGCAAGATATTGTCCGCTCTGGGGATTGGGTCGTAGCCCAATATCCTCCCCTCACGGCTTTGTTTGGCGAGAACTTCCCGGAAGGTCACCCAACCTGGAATTGCTCTCGCCGAAGCACTTTTAACTTCGGAGTTCTTATGGGATTCGTTGTTAATCGTGCTCCAAAACGCGTCTTGCTATGTTGGGAGGGTCTCTTTACATATGTTTCATTTCCACATACTTCCCAAGCGATGTGGGATTGTGACGACCCCCATTTTACGACCTGTCACCTTCCGGTTCGCCCGCGCGGACGTACCGCCATCTGGGTTCCGGTTCGTGCAGCCATCGTACCCATACGTGCATATTCGGGTTATCACAGTTTCCTAATCTCATTTTGCTTGTTCAAGTGAGATCGGGATAGTGAGTGGTGAACTCTTGTTCTAGACAAAATGCATACCAAACAAAATTAATTTTTTTGAAATTTTTAACACGTGTTAAAAATTTCAAAAAAATCTAATATTATTTGGTATGTTTTTTGAGATAACCACTCTAATTTTTTTTAAATTTAATTTAGGGTAATTAAATTTAACCGGGCATCTCGTGCGGGGTTGAGGGGCAAGGATACCACGACATGCATTTGCCACAGCGCAACACAATAAGGCAGCCGCTCGTAACCTTAGACCACACCTCTATGCCTTGGCTAAATCAAGGCATGCAAGGAGGGGAAAGCCCCCTTAGGTAGGTACTAGGCGCGCACGCATGCAAGTCATGGCGCGTTGCACGCATGGGGGATGAGGGAGGCGCGCTACGCGCATTCTGAATGGGGGAGGCGCGCGCATCCTGGGCGAGGGGACCACTGTGCCATGCCATAGGCAACCGTGCCTTGGCTTGCCCACCGTGCCTTGGCAACCAATTGTGCCGTGCCTTTGACGCCTAACCTACCTTTGTAAGCCAATGCAATAGCCATATCATTGTGCAATAATGCAGCCTTGCCTCCCCACCCTGAGTCCTTTCCCGAGGCTTTGCCCAACCTTTCCTTTTTCTTTTCCTTCCAAAAAACGCCCAAGTGCCACCAAGTATCCACCGAAGGAGGCTTTCCCCTCCTCGCATGCGCCAAAGGCACAACACAGCTGGTTGCCAAGGCATGGTGGGCGACCTCCAATAGCCATTAATCCATTCACGATGAAGCCTAAGGTGAGACAGTGGAAACAACGAGCAACTTAGAGAATCGAACACAAACCCTAAAACAATAATCATCAATGATCAATTTGTGGCATCATCTACCATCTACGAGATCATCGACATTATCATCAGAGTCAAAGGAAGAGGGGTTAGTGTGCGACATAGGCAAGGATTTGGGATAATTAAAAAAAAGATAATTATGAAATTTGGGATAGTTAAAAAGAGTAATTTTGAATCGTTCAAGTTAGATTGGGGGTGATGACCCCTCGTTTGCTACAAAAGACATACCAAACAATATCATATTTTCTTGAAATTTTTACCGCATGTTCTACATATCATGGGAAGATAATCTGAAAAGTTTCATGATTTTGCAACATTTGTAAGATTTATTATAATTTTTTAAACAATATTTTAGAAAATAGACGTCAAAAAATATAACAAATCATACAAGTGTGGTAAAAATTTCAAAAATATCCAATTTTATTTGATATGTTTTTTGTCGTGAACAGAGAGGGGGTGAAGGGGAGGGGAATCACCACCCCCTGATCTCACTTGAACATGTCAAGTGAGATCGGGGAGCCGACATGAGTTAATTTAAATGTTTTTCATACTCCGAGGTTGAGATTATTTAATTAATTATTTTAACGTATTTTTTGTTAAATACCTCATACTTCGAGATTTAAAATGAATATTACCCTAATTATTATTATTATTGTGTATAATTGTCTTCAATATATAAATTTTCTAAAATTTGTATACCTTTAATAAGTAAATAAATTAAAAATATATATATGTTATATTGAATTAAGTTGAAACCATTAGACACTTATAAACATTTGATTCGTTAGGTTCAACTCGTTTAATTCATGCCTCGTTACGCTTGAGTCGTTGGGCTCGTTAGGCTTGATGAGTTGAATTTTTTAACCCCGATATGACCGACTCGTTTGCTATCTCTACATGTATTTGGAGGTCAGACATTAGACAGTTGATATACCAAACTATTTTTTCTATCAATTTGGCTCTTGTTGCATGTAGTGCATATGTCATATTATGTTTTAATCATTGATGCTTTTGTTGGTTCTTGAGTTTCCTCGTATGGTGAAATTACCGTTATTCACAATACTAATAACATGCATTATCTATGTATCATGAAAAATAATTTTCATGAATATAAATAGATTGTTGTTATAATATATTAATAATCATGTGTTAAAATTATTTTATTTTATATCTAATTTAAAGAATCAAAGAATACTACATTTGTAACTAATTTCACACTGGTACAAAATTATGGAGTTTTGAGAACGATCTCCTCAATCTTGAAATCTTTAATTATTCTCTATCAATCATTCTAACCTCGAATAATTCACTTGTGGGCATGATAAATGCAGCAAAATCACACGAAACGATTGATTTGGATTTAGAAAATTATTATCTAAAAATTAGCACAAAAGATTCACAGATTTTCTCTAAAAAGATTGATTTTACAATATGAAAAATTTCCAACCATCCACTAATGAGGTTGTAACCCACATTTAAGGTGGAGTAATTTGTCAATAATTGTAGCTAATTTTGTGCCAACAGCTTGTGGTAATGCAAAGGATGCAAGCGATATCCAAAATGATTAGGTGTAAAGCGTCTGTAGGGGCTTTTAAGTCTGCCGTCAAGTGCCAAGGCTCAACCTTGCACATAACAAACTTACTAATTATAGTGACTTTTGGTAGTGTCTTATTAGTGTGGTAATTAATTAAATAATCAATAACTCAATTATTTCATGTAATGAAAAATTAAAAACTGATTACTAATTGTATTAAATAATTAAGTCATAATTAATTATTTAATTTTCTTTTTTTCTTTTTGTATTATTTGAATAATGATAAAAGATGACGAACAGACTGATAAACCAAACTCCAATATTTTTTATTAATCACTATAAATTCTTTATATTGACTAACATAATTATTAACTCTAAGTTAGTTTCACAAAAATACTTAAGAGTAGATCAAGTAAAACACAGAATTATGAGATAATTTTCAATTCTAATACTGAACAATTTTTTTCTTCAATTCGAACATCAAACTATCCACTGTTACCAAAGATACTCACTATGTTAACCGAACGTTAAAAAAGTGCACGTGATTTTCATGTGTACTCTCGATTTCATGTTTTCTTCTTCATTCGTCACCGTGGATAGTGGTTCTCAACATTTCATAGATTACAGCTTCAAGCTGGTGAACATCGAGGGAGAAGAAGAGGGAGAAGCAAGCAACAAGCACATGGTGACGTGGATGAACGCGAATGACAAAGACCACCGACGAGCTGCGTTTGCCCTAATCTCCTCAAGTTTTAAGGTTCACAAATTTTTTCCTTCTCTATCATGTTAAAATTTGTAATTCATGGCTAGTGAGATGTTATTTCCCTTCTCTTTCCATGTGATTCATGGCTGGTAAAAGTTTTCATTGCTATTTTCCATGTGTTTAGCTGTTGTGATTCATGAGTAATTCGTGGTTGTTCTATTCTGCTACATGCTATCTCAAATTCCATCAGTGGTTAAAATTTGTGATTTGTCTGACTAAACCATCAAATTGATAAAAATTACTACAAATGGGGAAGTTTACAGATTTGGCTTGCCTCATAATCACAATCGGCGAAAATAAAAAAATTTTCCAATGTCAATTCCCTCTTGTTTGGCTTTGTTCATGGTACTGAGATTCATTTGTGCTACAGTATAAGATTGAAGTACAAAACATAATAACACTTGATTATGTTTCTCCATCGATTACAAGTGAGTAAATGTCAAGGAGTTGTACGATATTATTTTGTTTATTAATAAAATGCACTCAATTGGTTTGTTTTGCAGAGTTTCCTGAAGTTGTTTCAAATATCAAATGTTATTGCAATGTCAGAGATGTTGTACGTATGTCATGGACAAGAGAAAATCCAAGTTATAGATTTTTTGGTCGCTAATACGAGGTAGGAATATTGTAATTTACTATAATTTTTGTTATGTTTCTATAACTGATGACTCAGTGTTTATATGGTAACGTAGAGCAGAGTTGGAGAAAGTAAAAGCTTCATCTCTTGCGCCACCATTGGAAACTGACTAAGATCAAAAGAAATGCATCTCTTAATCTTCCTCCTCCTTTTCGTAACCACAAACCAAGAAAATTGATAGGACGTTACTGTGTTGCACCTCCCCCATGCACTAGCTCTGCAAAAAATTAGCGTTTACTTTCTTGTACGACAACATAAACAATGTGGAAAATGTAAAATTGATGTACCTGGGAGCCAAAAAGAGATAGAGAACCGAGTCCCATAAATGCGCTTCGTTGTGATCTTCCTCCTTTTACTCTTTGGCTTGATTATGCCTCTGCACTAATCCTTTAAAAACTTTCACCTTGACAAGTACGTGTATTGTGACCAGAACGATTACATTTGCTACATGTCATCATCTTATTCTGTCTGCTGAGTGCAGTGACTCTATTTCTCATTGGTGTCCCTCACCCTTTTCTTCTTCGACCTACCTGCACGATGCCTGAACCATGGTGGCTTAATTTCAGACATATTCGTTGAAGGCCACATATCGAGGCCATTGAGTCGATGGATGAAATGAGAATACATTATGATATACCTATCTCTGTGGTAAAATAGATGCACAAAATCTTCCACATTCATCCGCATAAACAACAACACATGGAATTGCGTGAACACATGGTATACCAGTGAGTCCTCAAGAAGTACAAGTGCATGTTCGATTATGTAAGTCAACAACGAATCGATCAGTAGGATCACTAACCTCAAACCTATCATCGCCAGCAGGAGTATGAGACCAATTTCTCGCAGCATGCATCAACTTACCCAACCTCTTTCCTATTCGCGAGCATAACAAGTCATGACACTCTTTCATGGTCCTATGTCTCTTCACTATCCTTACCATCAATATCTTCTTTATTATTTCGAACATAGTCATAATTGGTTTATCTTAAGCTGGTAAAATCAAGGAGTTGAAAGACTCACTAAGATTATTGAGAGATGTATCACATTTTGGCACGTTACTGAAAGCATATTTTGCCCATTTCGGGTCATATGACTGCAGATGCTCGTATGCAGTTTTATCCACAAATTCTACTCTCTTTAACACTTGCTTGAATGCAGCTACAGTTGTTGCTTGTGAAGCATGTATCATTGCATCTTTGAAAGCTTACCATGAAACTTGGTTTTCAAGTTTGCATATATATGCTGTAGACAAAATCTAATCTCGGCTTCGGGGACCTGGTCTTCTAGTGCCTTCACAAGCCCCTGCATTTAACAAATTAAAATGTCAGACAATGTATATAAAAATTTCACGTAATCCAAATAGTAGTGAATAGTTCAATAACTTATGGTTGTCTAATATCAAAGTTTATCCTGCACCTGTGTCAAGTGGTAAATCTCATATGTCTATCCCAACTCAATGTCACAATATACAGCTGTCGATGACGCACACAAAAGCATTCGGTCATTCGAACACCCATAATAATCAGACTTTGATTCTTTAAGTGAGTAGATGTCCTCGTTCAGACTAGAAGAATTTGATCTCACGTCCACATCCATTTTCTACTTCTCAACGTCAACTGAATCTCCAAAACACTCATTTTCGTTCCCCGCATTATCCAAATTCTCTTCAACTTCGTTACCAATAAATTCTTTATTCTCGGCACTGCATTCATCTTCTACACTGTGAGTTATCTATTGCCTCTATGTAAATTTTTACAATTTTTTTTTTGTCCAAACTACTGATCATTTGCATCTATAGTCAAAGACATCAACCCATTGCGTAGCCCATGTCAAGTCACGCAATATTGTAACATCTTCCACTCAGTCACATCAAATTCTCACAGAAATTCTTTCATCGCTATCATTGACATCGTATCCCCATCAGACATGGGCATAACTTCTTCACGTCTACTCATATATTGCATTATGCCTCTTCTAGGTGTGACAGATGTTCCACCTATGTTGAATTCAATTGTAAATTCTTTCGTCCTCATATTGCTTTAAACCACCTGTCACGAATCGCATTGATTGAATCAATTTGAGGAATCTTAGCATCCAAACTATGAATAAATGAATCTCAGTAGCATGAACAAAGTCAAATGTTGCACAATGAATTTACACAAAAAATTAAGCGTCTCAGTTGCCCTAATGGAAAATAGCATCTAACAGAATAGAATAGGCACGAATCACATGAATCACAACAGCTAACATAAAAAATGGAAAAATCACATGGAAAAATTTTAACAACCATGAATAACAAATTTTAACACAAATTACATGGATAAAAGAAAAGAAAATAACATCTCACTAGCCACAAATCACAAATTTTAACATGACAGAGAAGGAAAAAAATCTGTGAACCTCCGAACCAGAGGAGATTAGGGCAAACGCAGCTCGTTGGTGGTAGATGGTCTTTGTTGTTCGTGTTCAACCTCATCACCCTGCGTTTGCTATTTGCTTATCCTTCTTCTTCTCCCTTGATGTTCACCAGCTCGAAACCCTAATCTGTGAAACAATGAGAACCAATATCCACGGTGAAGAAAGAAGAAAACATGAAATCCAGAGTGCACTTGGAAATCACGTGCATTATTTTAACGTTCGGTTAACAAAGTGGGTCTATTTCCTAAAAGTGATGTTCGAATTGACGAAAAAAGTTATTCAGTATTAGAATTGAAAATTGCCCCATAGTTCAGGTTTTTATTTAATCTTTACTGATTCGAATCTCGGATCAAAAGGAGCCAGGACCTGACAATGCAGAATAGTTCAAAGGAACGTCTTTTCAATTCAAGAATAAAGTAAGTAACTATAACCACAATCGAAGAATTTGATGGAACCGTAGTTATCAAAACAGAAGCTTGACCCGAGCCACATCAGTTGGCTGAACCGAAGCTATCAAAATAAGAGCTTAAGCCATACCAAACTCGTTGGTAAGAACCAAAGACATCAACCAAGATTCTTCAAGAGTGACGAATATCGATGTTCTTCGCAAAGAACCAAAGGGAAATTCTCTCTAAAAAAACTCAATTTTTAATTCAAACTTCCTCCTCGTGATCTTTGAAGGATCTTTGCCATATTTTGTTCTAGTCATTGGACCAACAATATCTTCAATTGGATCCTTGCTCTTGGGATTTGACATGCCAAGAAGGCCCATCACTAGGTCACAAACTCGGGCCCATAATTTAGTCACTCAATTTTCTGATGATTTCTCTCTTTTTGCAGGTTTTGACCCCATCATGGATTTCACTCGGGAGCCAACATCAGAAGATATGGACAAACCCATGCATAGCCTACAATGGAGCATTGGCACGGAGCTTTCAAGCCGCCCAATGGGAATTTGTCTTCCTGGGCCTTTAAATTTGTAATTTTTAATTTTTAAACTCATTTGGCATACATTAGCCATTTTGTATGGATTATTATATATTTTCATCATACATTAGATTGTGTGGTTAGGGTTAGATGTATGTTGGTGGATTATGGGTTGAAGATTAATTCAACAAAGGAAAAAAGCATCAACAAAAATGGAGCCCAAATGAAGACTTGACCCAAAAAAGAGCCCACATTTAAATGTATGAATTTGCAGGTACAAGTGTGGGTGGTAACTTGGATCAAAGAGTTGGCAAGATCTCCTCCATTGGCTAAGTTTTGGCTCGGTCCAATCTCCACCGCACAGCTGGAGGCGCGCTCGGGCAGCTGCTGGACTCGGCATGGTGCGCGGGCAGGCGCGCACGGACTGCTGCGCTGGCACTGCTCTGGATCACTGAGGTGGTGTGCAAGGTAGCAGCTTGGCCGTCGATCAGCGCGCGCGATCAGCAGCATCCATCCACCAGATTGGCACGCACGTGGCTGCACCTGATTCGATGATAGCGCGCGCACCAGCTTCTTCTCCTCGGCCATTGATCTTTGTTTCATGCCAATCGCTCTCCTCCACTCTTGTCAAACCTTAATCCACCTAGGTTGTCTATTTAAGCACAGTGTTGGTGTTTGTAAAACACTTTTGGCCCAATTTATAAAATAACTCTATTTCTCTACACTTTGTGTGGTTTGCCTTAAGGTTTCCTCGATTCGTGAATCGAGTGGAGTAGCCCTCCATTGTTAGCCTAGTCTTTGGGTTGCTAGGTTAACTCTTAATGTTTCCCTCGCCTTCTCCATTGGGAGTAGGAGTTGAGGACGAAAACCTAGGCCCTAGGTGGTCGTTTTCCTCCTAGAAAACGTGCTCCTGAGAGCTCAAACGTAAGATAACTCCTCGGGACTGACAAAGGTATTTCTATCTTCTTCATTGTCATCACATTTTCACACACTTCTCACCCTTTAATTTCGGCCCTCACCATACACACACTCCACTTTATTTTATTGCTACTTTTTTTTACATTTTAGTTATTATTCTTCTCGGCCATGTTCAATCTTCTCTTCATCTTTTTCCTTGTTTTTCTTATTGGTTTCATGCCCTCATAATGCATATGTTAATCGGCCACCATCACACACCATCACCTCCATTTGCTTGCTTCATTTACATCACCATTTTTCATCCAATATACTCGGTTTTCACTTAATCACCGAACACCCGAGCACTTGCATATTTTATGGGTATTACACGGTCCCTTTTCTAAGGACCACCGTGTCAGGATTTGACTTAGCCTCAACTTGGATCACATCATCAACCAACCCATGTGGATTTTTATTTTTTTTCAATCCACGTGAATCTTTATCTCTTTCTAGTTTGTGTGGATTTTTATCCTTCTCTCTCCAATCCATGGAGATTTGTGGGGCCCAACTCCATGCCCTATAGCTCTTCTTTTGTCAATTTAATGGGGCCCACTTCCATACTTCAAAGCTCTTCATTTTCATAGTCTTTTGCTTATGTTGTGATGACTCTTTTTCTTAGATTGCCACGACTAAACCATGTGAAGCTTTGTTCGTTGGACCTCCTTTATCTTCTAATAGATCATAGTCATTGACTTTGAGATTTATTGTTCTTTGGTTCACATCATTTACTCTACTATATATTATGTTGACTCAAAGTATCAATATATAGAGAAAACGTAAAACCCTCATATTGATATACGGGCCCGACCCGGCCTAACTAGAATTTGGGTCACACCAAATTCTAACAATCTCCAGCTTGACACGAATTCCACATGAGAGATCCAACGGGCTACTCGACCCAACCCAAAGCGAATTCAGAACACTGAACTCTGACAATCTCCACCTTCAAGGAAATTCCAGTGCAAGGAAACAAATCTACACAACTCCATTAAAAATATGCTCCTCTACCACAAATGCCCCAGATGGACCAACTCAGCATCTGATACCGTTCAAGTTTAAGTCCCGCTTAAACTTGAGAGACTTACTTGAGAAGAAATCACATCTCCTCCTCCATGGTATCACTGAACTATCAGGGTTGTCGCAACAAACTGCATCTGAACATGTTGAAGACTTCACACAGGAATCGTTACCCTCGAACACATTCAATGCATAACCCACAGTTTCATTATATCGTTCCAGAGTTTTAACCTTCCACATGGTTCTGCCTTTGACGATATCATTCTGACATGAAACTGAAACTGGTGACTGAACATCTGTAATAGGCTAACTCACCAGCTCTGATGTACCCTCAAATCCCAACCTGAACTTCACCTAAGAACCTGACTTCTTCCGAGTCTTCTCAACCTTTCTCTTAGAAAGTGAATTCACAAACTTTGCAGCCTTATCTCTCCGCGAAGTGGCATGCATTGAAGCGCCACTATCGATCACCCAACTCGCATCTTGGCAAGCGAAATTTACGACATCCTCGTCGTACACACTAAAGAACTCCTCAGTGGCTTTGGCTACCTCCTCGCCTATTTCATCACCCTCTTCGGACATCTTTTCCTTTCCTTTGGCATTCGGATTCTCCCCAAGAAGCTTTTGACAAAATCTCTTTATGTGTCCTTTCTTGCCACAATAATAACACTCAAAGTTGACGTGTTTTCCAGACTTGCTCTGACTTGGATTTCTATTGTCTCAACCTTTACTTTGACTTCTGCCCCTATTTTTAACATTCAGAGCTGAGCCTTTTAATGTTTCACCAGAATTAATCTTACGAACCTCTTTGGCAAGAATACGATCCCTCACATCGGTGAATACTAATTTTGCGCTTCCAACTGAGTTATTATCTGCTGCCCTCATAGGCTCCCAACTATTCGGTAGAGATGCCAACAAAATTAGGGCACGAACCTCATCCCCAAAATCAATTTCCACAAATAGCAATTAATTCATAATCGTATTAAATTCATTCAGATGCGCTGCGACAGAAGTACCATCAACCATTTTCATATTAAAGAGCTTCTTCATAAGAAATACCTTATTATTCACGGAGGGTTTCTCGTACATATCAGATAGAGCCTTCATCAGACTCGTGGTGGTCTTCTCCTTCGCCACGTTGTGAACAATGTTTTTGGCTAGCTTTAATCGGACGACTCCCAAAACTTGTATGTCAACGAGATTTCATTCACCGTCTTCCATCTTCTCTGGTTTCGTACTCAAAGGAAGATAAAGTCTTTTCCCGTACAAGTAATCTTCAATTTGCATTCTCCAGAACGCGAAATCTGTCCCATCAAATTTTTCAATAACGTGTCATGTACTATCGTCGCTTGTTATCGTTATCAATAATCAATGCCCCAAAAAACAGATATTCAAATCCAGAAATGGCTCCCTTTTAAAATCAGAATAAATCCTACAAAATATTCTGAAGGAACAAAAATCGTCCAACAAATAGATAATTTCCTGATTAATTATTCAACTCAATAATCAATCTCCACAAAACTTCTCAAATCTGAATAACCCAACAAAACAAATAAATGGTTCTGCGAACGGGTCGAAAATGGCAGGAGCGTGGGTTTGAGGCGACGCGGAAAGCACGCGGGGGTTCGTCTAGTGTGTGACGTGTGGCGGTTAGTGCTTGGAGAAGCGGCCAAAAAACTTCTTCACAGATGGCGGTCGGTTGGTTGAACGGCGGGCGGATATCCTCTTCTTCTGCTGCTCTTCGTGACTGCTTTGTTCTCCTCGGCTCGGGCACTCCTCTTCTTTGTGGTCGAGCCCTTTCTTCTCTATGTTCTGTTCTTCTTCGTGATGAAGAAGACAAACCTCCTCTATTCTTCTTCATTGTTGAAGAAGACAAACGAGAAAAGGTGAATTCTTTTTCACCTTTTCTTTTCACTTTTTTATTTTCAATTTCTTTTTCCTCAATAAAATTACAAATTTCACGCACCGAAAATTGCAAACATAAAATCGTTTGATACCTTCAAAAAATCAAATTCTGATTTTCGAAAACCTTCAACCTAAAACTATGATACCAGTTGTTAGGATTAGACGCTCTAATCCACCTGTAACGAATGATCGAGACTTTTTTCTTCCACATTATCATTTTCTCTTCCTCTTCTTCTCTTTAACAGAAAGCTTTTTAATTCAGTGAAATATTGCCAAATATTCTCTTTTTAATTCAGAACAAATCCCTAGATTTTTCTGCTTTTTGTGTACTATTTATTTATATTGTATTGTTTTGATTTTCCATATATGGACGTCATTCTACCTTTTAACAGCAAGCTGGGATTTGTTTATTCGCAACGTAAAAAAAAACATCAGCTTTAGAATATTAAGAATTCAATTCAGCAAAGTCTCGCTTACTTAAACCTGCCGAAAAATTTGGGAAGATATCATGCGAGGTATGAAAGTTAATCACATCATTGCGATGTAGTCATTTTCTCATGACATCCATTTCTTGACAATCTTTCTCAATTGATAAATTTTCTTACTCTCTACGTATGTATGAGCATTGCAAGGCTAAGTCAGGATTTCATTTTGGACAGTTGTACTACTTTGGTGAATGATTTTCGCATAGTCATTTTTGGAAGTTTCGAAGATTGTAACACTAAAGAAAAAACTTTTTCGAGTACACGTCACCTTCTTAATTTTTTTCTCTCTTCCTCGTCATGTCAATTGTTTTTGTCAATACGCAAGGTACAAAATTTTCCATTCATGACTGAGGCAGAGGACTCTAAACTTTGTGTGACACAGTATCAACCATGAGAATAATTGGATCAAAAGCTTTAAACTAATATGTTTAGGGAGCTCGCACACTTTAGAATTACCAAACTTATCATAACGTTTCTCATTTTGCCAATATGCGTGTTTGATAATTTAACATTGGATGTGCAGAAGAAAGATGAGATCGATCAGGGTTACTATTAGCTAATGAGCCGGTCCAACTTGATACTCCAATGAAGCTCCTAATTGATGCAGCTCTAGCATATTATATGGATGAGGTTGACATGGTTCCTCTTAAGTCAAAAGTTGAGGCATAATAAACACTGTGGAGACATATCAAATTGCACTTGTGGCACGCAGCATGACTAAGCTAGTATATGTTGTCGCAGAGCGGTACACTGTACTTGCCTTGCATCTAATATCACTTTGTTATTTACTGAAGAAAGCACTGAATTTTTTATGATAATTTGTAGTTTGCTCGTCTCTATCCGCTGGATTAAAAAGACAAGGCCCCAGCGCTGCGCCCAACCGATTTTGATGTACTCTTTCAATCAAGAGTCAAGGTCAAAAACTCTGCTTGAGATTACACTCTGCCCCAATATCTTACTCAGCTTTCACTCCATTTTTTTAACAATGGCTATTCACCTCCTTTGATGCATTTTTTAATTGAAAGATTATGATTAGTTATGCGGTGTCACACAGGGTGTTACGTATGACACCGATAATGAATGTAATGACGAACAATATAAATATGCATAAATAAATGAGACAGGAGGTTGTTAACGCAGTTCGGCAATCAACTTACATCTGCGGGGCCACGCCCAGATATAAAAACATTTCTTTGAGTTCACAAAGTTACAAAAAAATCGGACTTATACAAATAAAGACTCCCTCTTATCTTTGTCGCCGCCTCTAGCTAACTTCCCCAAGGAAACTGTTTTTGCGAGCTCCCCTCGACTTAAGAACGACCTCTCCCGAGATCTAGAAAACAACAAGATTCCTTTGTTGTTGATTCCTCCCGGAATCCGTGTTATGGCAAGATCCCCTCGCCCACGATCAACTTGACAAGCTCCCCTTGTGTAAAAACAGAACTCCTCTTGAGTTTGGATGCAGCCTCCTCTCAAGACTGAACTTCAATGAAGAATAAAGAAATATTGCCTCCTGGGACACCTCCTAGAACACCAGAGTGTTGTCTTCGGACGCAATAATCAACACACTCAATAAATCGATGCAATCCCCAACATAAGAAGAGTGTGTAAAACAATCACAGACCCAAACGCAGAAACGTTGGGAGTGAAAGAAAAACGATGGCACAAAAAACGAGTAAACCTTTTCACGCAAAAATCAAAACTCCGTCGTCAACCGCTTTCACAAAAACAGAAGCTTTAAATATCATTGGTAGCTTCCATATCTTTGATTCAGTCAGTTACCAAATTAGATAGAATGTCGCAAGACTTAAGGAAAACAAATCTTAACTAATTCGATTGAGTGACATACCGTGTGACACTTTAGGAAAGTATCGCTAACTTCCTTGATATGGCTCCGAAAATTTAGGTAAGCATTCCATTATTCATGGGAACTCGAAGCCCAACAGATTTTATCAAATCTCCATCAAATCGGCTTACCAAAACAAACTTTTCAAAAAAGCAAGTGTCTTTAGCTTTTTCAATAACTTTCCTATTAATCTTGTTTCCTTATTTTTCTCTTTCATAGAATCTTCATGATTGTTAATATGACGCCATCCAATAATCAGAATGCAATATTTCTTGATCACCAAGAAATAATTATCAATTTGGAAAAACACATTATCTCCATAAATATATATATATATATATATATTGCCAAAAAATCAATGCCAACTTATATGCAATTTCTTTGCATTTACAATTTCCCCCTATAGCATTTTTTGGCAAAATCAATATAACATAGAGTTTCAATAAACTCCCCCTGAACAATATAACATAGAGTTTCAATAAACTCCCCCTGAAAGTAACTCCACCTGAATTGTGACTTCAAACATCATAAAAATATATAGTATCAGAGAGCAGAGCATATCACCATACATATCACCAATCACCAAAATACAAAATACTCCCCATTTTTGCCATAATAGGACAAAGATACATATAAGAGAATAGCACGTACCATAAGATCAGCAACATCACCAGAATAAGCTTATAAGAATCATACCAAAAGTATAGGATCCACCAAAAGACAAATCCAGGGAGCCAAAATAGTCAGAAAATATCATATCCAGATGCAGGTAGAGTAGTTATGTGAGTACCATAAGAATCAAATAGAAAAAGATTATCCAGGAAAGTAAAATATTTAGAGAACAAACACATCATTGAAGTAGTTCAATGTTAAGTATCAGCACTATCTGGCACACCCGCTGGAACATCCTCTGGGACACTGGATGGACCAGCTTCTTCCATGGCCTTGGCCTGTGAATCTGAGTCTGCCATGTGAGGATTTTTCTTGTAAATATCATTTAATAACACAGAAATTGTTGATCTCTGTTTTTCCAGCTCAGAAATTTGGATGCTGAGAGATTTGGACATATCCAACAAAAATTTCACAGACCGAGCTAGGAGAGCAGAGTCAGTATTAGACTCAGAAATTGGCAGACCTTCGACAAATCCTTCTAAATCATTCTTGTGCTCCCCCATGTGCAGTTTGTAGCTAATTCTAATTTCCTCTTTTTCTTCGTATAACACTTCATTCTCTCTTTTAATGGACTGTTAGGAGGTTAAAACACCATATATGAGGGATGGAAATGGAAGTGCTAACCTGGAATTTTTTCCTTTCTCATGCTTCATAATTTGATAAAAAAATAGCTGTCCAAAATCAACAAATATAGAATTCCCAATTTTAAATAAAAATGCTGCCATAATCTTATTCACCCATGTGCCATGGGATGTAGGTAGCCAATTTCGCATAGCAATTTTATGGAGAATACCATACTTAACTGACAATTGGGCAGCAGGAAAATCTTTGCCATGGGGCCATATTCTTTGAACACCCCCAGTGACATCAAAGATAATTATGTTGAAATCGGGTACAAACTTGGCAGATGCAGTTGTTTTTAACCCCAAATATGCATTAATAATCATCGGGGTAAAATCAAAAGTGTGGCCTCTCAAATAAACCTTACCAAAATCAGGATGGACAGAGTCTTTCACATCTGAATTTAGATTACAATAAAATTCTTGGACAATTTTCCAAACAAAAGGACAGAAACCTCTAAAATTTTTCTCTAATCCAAGACTAAGGAGATGGTAAACGACTGCTTCACATTGAGTAAAATCTCCTTCGTGAATTTTCCTTTCTGGCCAAATATTTCTTTGGGAGAAATTTGGACATCTGCTTGCATGAAGTCTAGACTTACTTGGATTTTTACTCGTCTCACCTTTCTGTGGAGATTTGGATTTTGCAGAGCTTTTATGAACCGGACCTTCACTGGTCTTCAATCTTTTGGTTTTTTGAGCTGTTGATGGACTTGCTTTCAGTGGTTTAACCGTGACTGGTTTTTGAACCTTCTCAGTTGATGGCTTAGTGGTCTTTGCGATAGTGGTTTTGGACGTTTTTGGAGCCGAGGATTTAGAGGCCTTTGGAACAGAAGATTTAAAGGCACTTGAAGCAGAAGTTTTTGAACGCTTTGGGTCAGCTATTCTTGAGGATTTTCGTGTCGGCTTTTCTGGAGTTATACCCTGAAAATCTTCATCATCTGTATTTACTTCTAAGACGGCTTCTTGAAGCCATGAACTATCAGAAGAGGATTCTTTTTCAACTTGTGGCGTTTACCTTTTGAGGACGTAGTTACTTTTGAATTTCTTGGTGCCTTGGGCAGCACAGAACTAGTTTTGAACTTATCCCCACTGGTTTGTCGAAATCTTCGTTTAACCCCGAACGAATCTACCTGTGTAATGGGAATGGCTCCTTCTGTAATTTTTGGTTTTTCCTTTCTGTGAATAGAGGATTTTACTGGTGGTGAAGAAGGTGAATAAATCACTATGACCGAATTCAACCTTGGCATTACCTCTGAAGCATCTACTGGAATATGGCCAGAAATTTGCTTGTCGATAACCTCTTCAATAATCACCATTTTGGGAGAGAGAGCGATTGAAAAACCCTAGAAGCAGATTGTTGATCGAAGAGAAGTAAGAGAAATAGTGTTCTGGTAAACTCTTAAATTTGAAATATCTTCCATAAATATCCGTCAAATCTCATAATAAATAGGAGAATCTCATATATTTAGTAAATTTTTGGAAAATAAATCCAACAATCTACCAAGTTACCATAAATCAATCAATAAAATTAATTTCTCATGAATCTTTGAACATGCGTCAGATCTCTGCAATTTGGGAAATAGATCCAATATAATGATGCTCCAAACTTCATAAAAATAGACTTCCAAGTTTGCAAGAGAATAATCAGAATTTTGCATGTCACATACGGTGTTGCTCCATAGAATAATAATATCAACAAGGATCACTCTCAGCAAGGGATGAGTAATACACAGTAGATTTCCCAAAAAAATAAACAAACGCCTAAAGCACGTGGCAAATTTTTTTTTTTTTATTAAATAAATTTGATAAACGACTTACATAACACAGAGGCCTAGGGCAGACCTCAACTCTTCAAATCTTACACCATCTAATGCCTTGGTGAAAATATCGGCAATTTGTTTTTCGGTCACCATATGTTTCAAATTAATAATTTTGTCCTCCACTAGAGATCGAATAAAATGATGTCGAATGTCAATATGCTTTGTCCGTGAATGCTGAACAGGATTTTTAGAAATATTGATAGCGTTCAAATTATCACAATAGAGGGTCATGACACCCTGTGTGACACCATAGTCTTTCATCATTTGTTTCATCCAAAGAAGCTGCGTACAGCTGCTACCTGCTGCTATATACTCTGCCTCGGCGGTAGATAGAGAGATAGAATTCTGCTTCTTACTGAACCATGACACTAAGTTGTGTCCTACATAAAAACATCCACCCGAAGTGCTTTTTCGATCAACAGAACTTCCTGCCCAGTCAGCATCACAATAACCCACCAGATTTGCATTAGAATCAAAAGAATACCAAATGCCATAATCAGTTGTTCCACTAACATGTTTTAGAATTCGTTTAACTGACACTAAGTGAGACTCCTTCGGATTTTCTTGAAATCGAGCGCATAAACCCACGCTATAACAAATATCTGGTCGGCTGGCAGTTAGATATAAGAGACTTCCAATCATACTTCTATACAAACGCTGATCAACAGAAATTCCCTTTTCATTTTTGGAAATTTTCTCATGTGTCCCAAGGGGTGTTCTACTCGGGCGAGCATTCTCAAACTTAAATTTTTTCAATAAATTCTTAGCATATTTGGCTTGAGAGATAAAAATATCATTCTTCCCTTGTTGTATTTGAAGGCCGAGAAAATAATTTAGTTCTCCAACCATACTCATCTCAAATTCGCCGGTCATTTGAGCTACAAACTCATCCACCATAACCTGTGACACCGAGCCAAACATTATATCATCAACATAAATTTGAGTAAGTAGGAACTGACCTTTGTCACGGCGAACGAATAGGGTTTTATCTACTCCCCCTCGCTCATATCCCTTGGTTAATAGATATTGCGTGAGGCGTTCATACCATGCATGAGGGGCTTGTTTGAGCCCATATAACGCCTTCTTCAACTTATACACATACTCGGGATAATGAGGGTCTTCAAAACCCTTTGGTTGAGCAATATAAACTTCTTCATTGAGAAACCCATTGAGGAAAGCACTCTTCACATCCATTTTATATAGCTTGAACCGCATAACACAAGCGATAGATAATAAAAGCTGAATAGATTCAAGACGAGCAACCGGAGCAAATGTTTCATCAAATTCATACCTTCAATCTGAGAATACCCTTGAGCAACTAGCCGAGCTTTGTTGCGAGTAATGTTGTCATGCTCATCGGTCTTGTTCTTGTAAATCCACTTAGTACCAATAACGTTCAAATCGGGAGGACATGGTACTAAGTCCCAAACTTGATTGCGGGAGAATTGGCTGAGTTCTTCTTGCATAGCTTCTATCTAGTATTCATCTAGTAATGCTTCTTTCACATTCTTGGGCTCAATGGTTGATGTAAAGCATGCCATTTGAATCATTTCATGATAATTAATCCTCGGCTTATCTCTGGTGCGTATACCATCATTCAGACCCCCAATAACCTCATTTGCAGGATGATTCTTCTGAACACGTATAGACGGTGGCCTGTTGTGTAAGGTAGACACTTCTAATTCATCAATTGTCTCTGTTTGATCTGTGACACCGCCTGTGACACCTTCTGTGACACCGGATGGAACACTAAGGCCTTCATTGTTTGAAATCTGATTTGCATCTTCTTTCAGATTAAATGCTGTGTCGAGAGAGTCGTCTACTTGAACGTTTGCAGATTCAATAACAGTTCGAGTTCTTTTGTTGTAAACTTGATAAGCACGGCTATTTGTAACATAACCGAGAAAGATAGCCTCATCACTCTTAGGATCTAGTTTCCCCTTGTGTTCCCTGTCATTCAACACAAAGCAGATGCTACCAAACGGGTGAAAATAATGAAGATTCGGAGTTTTACTTTTCCATATCTCATAGGGTGTCATATAAGTTTTGCCACGGAGATACACCCGATTTATGGTATAACAAGCAGTGCTTATAGCTTCAGCCCTAGAACTTTTGAGGAACATCCCTTTCATGTAGCATTACTCGAGTTATTTCAGCCAATGTACTGTTCTTCCTTTCAACGATCCCATTTTGTTGAGGAGTTTTAGGCTCCGAGAATTCATGAGCAATCCCTAGATGTTTACAAAAATCCGAGAAATCAGAATTTTCAAACTCTCTTCCATGGTCACTGCAGATGCGAATAATCTTCAAGATAACATTGACTTGAAAATTGACTTGAAGGCTCTAAAAGTGTCGGACTTTTCTCTAAGAAATTCCACCCATGTGTAGCGTGAGAAATCATCAACAGTAACGAAGACATATCGTTTTCCTCCAATACTTTCAACCGGCATTGGCCCCATTAGATCCATGTGAAGTAATTCAAGTACCCGAGTAGTTGAGGATGACTGTGACATCGGGTGTGACACCTTGGTTTGCTTTCCGATTTGACATGGTCCACATAATTTGTCTTCATCAAATTTTAATACAGGAATTCCCCGGACAACACCTTTTGAAATAAGCTTTTCAAGCATTCTGAAATTAACTTGTCCCAACTTTCTATGCCATAGAATAGTGTCTTCCATACTCGTCCGAAGGCAAGTAGACGAGGAAGAAATAAGATAACAATTGTCGGATGACCTAGCTCCTTTGATAACACACTTGTTGTTTTGATCGGTCAACACACATTTTTCTCTTGTGAATTGCACATTCAATTCTTGATCACAAAGCTGGTTAATACTGATTAGATTAGATTTCAGACCATTTACCAATAACACATTACTCAACTTTGGTAAACCAGGAACATTTAACGTTCCCCTTCCAATGACATCCGTTGAGACACCGTTGCTGAATGTTACTTTTCCCACAGATTCGGGTATAATATCTGTCAAATATCTCTCTTCACCTGTCATATGTCTAGAACATTCACTATCAAAATACCATGCATTAGTTCCGATTGCCTTTAGTGAAAGATGTGTAACATTACACCTCAAATTTGATTTCATCACCCATTTCTGATAAGGGAATCTGTAAGAAGAAGCATTTCTAACAGTACCAAGTCTTAGATCCGCAAGATAATTGAAGCATTTAGGATGAATATGACCACGACGTTGGCAATAATGACACACAGAACCATATATGTTACCTTTTGTGCTTGCAACATGATAGAAGTTATAGGAATTTGATTTTCTGTCAGTTCTTGGCATTCTGTTTGCAACTTGCTTTCCTTTGTAATCAAATCCCTTGTCTGACACCGGTTGTGACATCGAACTTGCCCTTAAGAATTTCATCACAGAGCGATTTCTTTTACTTGCAACATTCTGTGCAATAGAGCTTTCACCTTTAAAACCCAATCCAGATCGATTTCCACCTGATTTGCTGACGTTGAGGATATCATCTAATTTAGAAGAACCCGAGTTTAGCATTTTGACATTCTTCTTCATGAGACTTATCTCATTGGTTAGATTTTTAATTTCATCCTGACTTGTTTCCAGCTTGGTCTCCAAATTATCAATAACATTTTGAAGATCATTCTTCTCATCTTTCAAATTTCTAATATGTATGTGTAGAAGCTGATTTACTTTAACAAGCTCGGTCCATTTCTTATGCAAAAATTTGTATTCTCCAATAATATCTTCTTCTGAGACTGGTTTTTCGTCTTCATCACTACTATTGGAAAAACTGTCTGTGACACCTGGTATAACACCACCATTTTCTTCTCGTTCTTCCTTTCCAACAAGCGCCACATGGTTACTCTGAAATTCGTCTTCCTTCTTTGACTCATCCTCATTCCAGGTTGCATTCAGAGAATTCTTCTTTTTCTTTAAGGTATTAGCACATTCTGCTTGTATATGCCCGAAACTTTCACACTCTCTGCACTAAATGCCTTTGTTCTTAAATGGTTGATCAGATACATGAGTTTCTTCTCTGTGCTTCTTATTGCTTGAAGAACCATTTTTAAAGTTGGTGAAACCCTGTCTGACACCGCGAGTATTTCGTCCAAATCTCTTCATAACTCTGCTGAAATTCTTTGATAGCAGGGCTAGAGACTCCTCCAAGTCATCTTCATCCTGCTCGTTGTAATTTTGTACCTCTGTTTTAAAAGCAACTCCCTTTGCCTTCTTTATTTCGGTGTCTCCTCCAAGATTCATCCCAAACGTTCTAAGAGATCCCATCAACTCTTCTAGCTTCATTTTAGAGACATCTTTGGCTTCTTCTATGGCAGTGACTTTATAGGCAAAACATTGTGGCAAAGACCTTAAAGTTTTTCTTACAAGTTTTTCTTCGGAAAACATCTCACCGAGAGCAAATGCTTTATTAGCTATGTCACATAATTTTGTGTTGAACTCGCCAATAGTCTCATCTTCCTGCATCCTTAGATTCTCAAATCGAGTGGTTAACATTTGCATTTTGGATAACTTTACCGTAGATGTTCCTTCATAGGTGGTTTGAAGAATTTCCCATGCCCGTTTTGCAGATTCGCATGTGGAGATGAGTCTGAACTGAATTGGATCCACACCATTCAAAATAGCATTTAGAGCCTTTGAATTGCTAAGTGCCAAAGCATCTTCATTTACGTTCCAATTTTCTTCGGGTTTTGGAGATATAATACGTTCTGCATCAGTGTTCATAGGGTGATTCCAACCTGTTAAAATAGATCTCCAAGCCTTCTCATCAATAGCTTTAATGAATGCCCTCATCCTTGCTTTCCAATAAGCATAATTACTTCCATCCAACAATGGCGGACGCATTGTAGAACCTCCTTCTTTCATAGAGTCCATCGCACACGAACTATAATCTTGTCCCGCTGATCCCGCTTAAGAAACAGAAGTGACCAGCTCTGATACCAATTGAAAGATTATGATTAGTTATGCGGTGTCACACAGGGTGTTACGTGTGACACCGATAATGAATGCAATGACGAACAATATAAATATGCGGAAATAAATGAGACAGGAGGTTGTTAACGCAGTTCGACATTCAGCCTACATTTACGGGGCCACGCCCAGATATAAAAACATTTCTTTGAGTTCACAAAGTTACAAGACAATCGGACTTATACAATAAAGACTCCCTCTTATCTTTCTCGCCGCCTCTAGCTAACTTCCTCAAGGAAACTGTTTTTGCAAGCTCCCATCGACTTAAGAACGACCTCTCCCGAGATCTAGAAAACAACAAGATCCCCTTGTTGTTGATTCCTCCCAGAATCCGTGTTATGGCAAGATCCCCTCGCCCACGATCAACTTGACAAGCTTCCCTTGTCTAAAAACAGAACTCCTCCTGAGTTCGGATGCAGCCTCCTCCCGAGACTGAGCTTCAATGAAAAACAAAGAAATATTGCCTCCTGGGACACATCTTGGAACACCAGAGTGTTGTCTTCGGACGCAATAATCAACACACTCAATAAATCGATGCAATCCCCAACATAAGAAGAGTGTGTAAAACAATCACAGACCCAAATGTAGAAACGTTGGGAGTGAAAGAAAAGCGAAGGCACAAAGAACGAATAAACCTTTTTACGCGAAAATCAAAACTCCGACGTCAACCACTTCACAGAAACAAAAAATTTAAATATCATTGGTAGCTTCCATATCTTTGATTCAGTCAGTTACCAAATTAGATAGAACGTCGCAAGACTTAAGGAAAACAAATCTTAACTAATTCGGTTGAGTGACACACCATGTGACACTTTAGGAAAGTATCGCTAACTTCCTTAATATGGCTCCGAAAATTTTGGTAAGCATTCGATTATTCATGGGAACTCGAAGCCCAACAGATTTTACCAAATCTCCATCAAATCGGCTTACCAAAACAAACTTTTCAAAAAAGCAAATGTCTTTAGCTTTTTCAATAACTTTCCTATTAATCTTATTTCCTTATTTTTCTCTTTCACAGAATCTTCATGATTGTTAATATGACGCCATCCAATAATCAGAATGCAATATTTCTTGATCACCAAGAAATAATTATCAATTTGGAAAAACACATTATCTCCATAAATATATATATATATATATATATATATATATTGCCAAAAAATCAATGCCAATTTATATGAAATATCTTTGCATTTACATTAATGATGACACTTAATCTCTATAAATTCCTCTAAGTTTATTTGTCATAAGGTAGGTAAGTGAAATATATTTGGTCTTCTACCTTATTTGTTCCACTGAATCTCCTAAAAAAAATGTATATATATATATACCTTTGGACGGAAGACACAAAGAACACTCACGAACAACAAAATCTCTCATACTCTTCATAAAAAGTGATCAAATCAAGTAAAAAAGAAAAAAGAAATACTCAAAAAACAAGACTTACCCAGTCAAGAAAGTGAGTATTTCTTGCTAGGGGTGGGCATGGGCCGGTTCGGTCCGATCCCGAGCCCAAACCGAACCGACCCAAACAGGTTTGGGATTTTTTTTTGCTGGAACCTGGACCGGTCCGGTGCGGGACCGGGACCGAACCTGGACCGCACCCGAAATCCCGGTCCGGTCCCTGTTCCGCCTGCAACCTCTTTTTTTTTTTTTAACAGAAAAATTTATTACTGCATCATGTGTAATCGTAATTAATTTATTCATTATTTTTATTTTCATTGTCCAAATGTGACATTTCTTAGAAGTAGGTATTTCATATTTCATGAACAGTAATAAAAATAATTAAAATAGTTATTTAAATAAAGAAAATAATTATGATCTACTGGATATTGAGCATTCCCATAGGGTACACTCTTCCCTTTCTCTTCCTCGCTCTGAAACGCCGCCTACAATGCCGTCGACCAGTTGAGCTCTCTCTTCTACTTCTTCTTATTCTTCAATGTCTCAGTCTCCGAACCACTCCGCCGTCGCTAGCTTGTGCTGCCAGGAGGACTCATGCGACGTGTTCTTCGACACCCGGATCTCCGATTCTTTCGCTACCTCTTCATTATGCTCACCGAAACTTCGACGTTATATATATATATATATATATATATATATATATATATATATATATATATATATATATATATATATATATATATATATATATATATATATATATATATATATATATATATATATATATATATATATATATATATATATATATATATATATATATATATATATATATATATATATATATATATATATATATATATATATATATATATATATATATATATATATATATATATATATATATATATATATATATATATATATATATATATATATATATATATTGCCAAAAAATCAATGCCAATTTATATGAAATATCTTTGCATTTACATTAATGATGACACTTAATCTCTATAAATTCCTCTAAGTTTATTTGTCATAAGGTAGGTAAGTGAAATATATTTGGTCTTCTACCTTATTCGTTCCACTGAATCTCCTAAAAAAAATGTATATATATATATATATATATATATATATATATATATATATATATATATATATATATATATGATCTACTTCGAATTTAACACCAACTCAATATATAATAAAAGAAATGGAAACGATTAATAAAAATTTAGAGTTCCCCAAAAAAACTGAAATAGATAGGGTGAAATCCAAGTATTCCATACAAAATAGCTACGCAATTCACACAAACCCAACAAATACCAGAAAGCATAACGATAAAATCAATGATGCCATTTGCAAGTTGCTTCTAAGAAAGAAGATGTGACAGCCCGAAACCGGATCCCGATCGGAATCCGATTACCAAGCCGTCACTTCGGGACAGTTATCAGAAAACAGTGACTATTTTTTTTGAACATTATACTTTTAAAACATTGACAGAGAAAGAGAGTTATCTGGAGTGGAAAGTAAAACAGGAAGCAGTTAAAATCCAAAGGGGCAGAGTGAATGACAAAATAAAAGAGTGGAGCAGAAAACAGAAATGAATTGTAAATATAGAAGTATAGTAAAACAGGAAAAACATAGGCGGAAGACTCAGTTTAAAAGAGTTCATCGGTGGATTGAACAAGACAAAATAGATGACGCCAGCCGGAAGATGGATGACGTCAACCGGAGGATACAGACAGTAAACGTAATCGGCAGAAGAAAAGAAACTGAAGACAAGTAAAACTGGGCTGAAGGTTTAAACTGGCGGTGGATGTAGGCAGAAATGAACAGTGACAATCGGTAAATGTGAATAAGACAAAACAGATGACGTCGGGCAGAAGATGTAGCTGACGTCGGACGGAAGATGTTAATAAAACTGGGCGGAAGACTTGGATGACGTCAGCCGATAGAAGTATTTAAAACAGACGGAATTGCATTTTTCACCGGTGGATGTAAATTTTAAAGACGGGCAACGGGCAGCGGTGGACGTGAATTTTTACACGTATCGGTGGATGAAATTTTTAAAACGGGCAGCGGGCAGCGGTGGATGTAGGCAAAGTTCCTACTGGAAGATGTAATCGGAAAACATAGTTTTAAAGGCAGAATTTACAACTTTTACAGGGAGACATACGGGCAGGGAGCATCAAACAGAAGGCATAAGGGTTTCAAACCTTCAAAACCCGATTCAAAATAAGATTTTTGAAACACACTTTGCAGATGACAGATCTCAACTGACAGATTTAAGAAAAACAGACTGCATGGATAACTCTAAAATTCGAGACCATCCATGCAAATCTTAAAACAGGAAAATATTCTAAAACATTTCAAAACATTCAGAACATGAGTTCAACTGTCAAATACAGCAGTTTTAAAATTTTGACACAGAATCTATACAGTATTTCAAAATCTGAATATCAGTAAGACATACTTTAAAATTGACAGGTTCAAGGAAATAAATTACATGGATAGTTCTAAAACCAGAATTCATCCATGCATGAACTAATAGAAACATTCCAAACAAATTTCAGAATACTTTAGTATATAAACTTAACTGTCAAATACAGTGGCTTCTAAAACTTAGACAACAAACCTATACATTGTTTTAAAATCTGAAGGTCAGTACAGGGCATGACATATACTTGCAGAATTTCTTCAAATGAAGAGTTTTACAACCAAACCAGAACTTCTAGACGACTTTACAGATATAGACATTTCAGAAAACTTAAACCTCAGATCAGAAACATGTCTAGCTGCAGCAACCACCCCGAGAGCTCGAATCACCAACCACCTAATGATCAGACTGAGGCACAAAGTCCTCATTTTCGGGTTCAGTACCTACATCAGAGAATTCACCTATGAGTCTAAAACTCAGTAAGAACATAATACAGATGCAGTGATGCAAAATGCTATGCATGCGGTTTTCAGAATACAGTGACAGAACATTACATTATGTTTCAGTGGCAGAGGGGTATAAGTGGGGCTTATAGGGGATCTGACAAGCAGAGGGTGCACTATCAGGCACAGCAGTTTTCAGAATCCCAGGGAGGGATAAAACCAGAGGGTCCTTGGTAAGGACAATTTCTTTTCAGACTCCCAGGGAGGGATAAAACCAGAGGGCCAGTCCCCGTTCCACACTTAACCAATACATTTCAGTCAGATTTTATCTTGTATAACTTTAAAATGGTGCAGAAACATTTGCATGTCTTTCAGAAAAACGTGTATGCATAAACGGTGCTTGAACTTAAACTGGCAGACAACAGAAATAAGACAACAGAAAGTAAATCAAAGCCAGACATATCAGAACATAACTCTAACTCTTCTACCCAAAACAACCCGACAGGACAGAAAACCTAGTACCTCCAAGATGTAGGGCCTTAAGGGCCAACCTACGGATATGAACTTACCTGTTGCTGCAGAGTTGATAGTCCTGAACGTCTCGAAAATGCTCGAACCTGTACATGCACGTTCAGAAAATAAACAAGCTGAAAATGGTAACAAATAACTTAGTAGAAACCGTTCCAAACTCATTCAAATCCTTAGAAAACAAACCGGTGTGTTTTCATCCAAAAACAGTGAGTTTTCTCCAAATACCACAACCCTAAACTTCAGTAAAACTCACATTAAACTTGTCCAAACTTGTTAGCATTAGTAGATATTTACCTTAGCGAAGGAGCATAAAGAAATATGAGGTGATCGAAATAACTTCGATGGTTGTTTGTCGACAGGAAGAGAGAATGCCGAGAAGAGAATGGAGAAGGAGCAGAAAGAAATATGAGGTGATCGAAATAACTTCGATGGTTGTTTGTCGACAGAGAAGAGAAATCCATAGGGTTTCACGTAGGAAGTGGAGTATGTCTTGTTCAGCAAGTTGCCAAGTGTCAACTGTCCATTGGCTATCTTCCACCAACCTTAATTTCTCTCCAAATTGCCCTTCCATGCATTTCAAAATTAGTGTTTTGTTTAGTTACACCTAGTTTAGTTCTCAACAAAATACATATTGTATTTATATTAATCAATCCCGCAAAATGATTCGGGAATAATTACAAACAAAAGGGCCGGGTGTTACATTCCACCCACCTTAACAGAAATTTTGTCCCAAAATTTGCCTAAGCAAAGAGGTCCGGATATTGGGCTCTAACATCCGCTTGTCTTTCCCGTGTGGCCTCCTCCACATTGTGATTGCGCCATAAAACTTTCACCAACGGGACCACCTTGTTGCGCAATACTTTGACTAAGGTATCCAGAATCTGTACGGGTCTCTCCTCATATGTCAGCGTTGGCATGATATCAAAGTCCACATGTTCCACGATCTGAGTTGGATCTCGTACGCACTTTCTCAACATTGACACATGGAAAACATCATGAACACCATCCATAGACGCTGGTAGCTGTAGTCTGTAGGCCATGTTCCCAATTCTCTTCAAAATGGGAAAAGGTCCAACAAACCTTGGGCTCAGCTTCCCTTTCTTGCCAAATCTCATCACGCCCTTAAAAGGCGACACTTTCAAGAACACTTCATCACCTTCAGAAAACTCCAAGTCTCTTCTCCTGTGATCTGCGTAGCTTTTCTGTCGACTCTGAGCAGTTTGAATTCGTTGTTTGATAGCAGCTATCACCTCGGACATCTGCTGTAATATCTTAGGGCCGATAAGCTTGGTTTCTCCGACCTCATCCTAACACAATGGGGATCTACACTTTCTGCCGTAAAGATCCTCATAAGGAGCCATGCCAATTGTAGCCTGATAGCTATTGTTGTAGGCAAACTCCACGAGTGGCAAATATCTACTCCAAGGAGCATGAAATTCCAGCACGCACGATCTTAACATATCTTTCAATGTCTGAATCGTCCTCTCAGATTGTCCATCCGTCTGTGGATGAAATGCCGTGCTGAAGTCCAATCTAGTGCCCAAGGAGCTCTGCAAACTTTTCCAAAACCTGGAAGTGAATCTAGGATCCCGGTCCGAAACAATTGACACCGGAATACCATGCAGCTTAACAATCTCACTGATGTACAGTTCCACATACTGATCCATGGAGTACGTTGTCTTTACAGGTAGAAAATGGGTCGACTTCGTCAATCTGTCCACTATGACCCAAATGCTATTATGGCCTTTAACTGTTCTTGGCAGGCCAACAACAAAGTCCATTGTAATGTTCTCTCATTTCCATTCGGGAATCGGAAGAGGTTGAAGCGTTCCACTTGGTCGTTGATGTTCAGCTTTAACCGGTTGACATACCATACAAGACTCCACATACTTGGCCACTTCATTCTTCATATTTGGCCACCAGAAGTGAAGTTTCAAGTCTTGATACATCTTTGTGCTTCTAGGATGCACAAAGAAAGAAAATGAAAGAGCTTCTGACAAGATGCGCTTTCGTAGCTCTTCGTCTTTCGGAACATACCATCTGTTTTTGAACTTCAGAACTCCATCTCCCGAATAACTGAAATCGGAAGAAGCCCTTGGTACTTTGCTCACCATATCAGCCATCTCCTTTGAAATGGTCTTCTGAGCTTCTTTAATTCGGTCCAGGACGGTGGTTCAGTAGCGTCAAGTCTGCTAGTATGGCCGATAGCCCAGAAACTATTTCCATATCGAATTTCTGTATCTCCATCCTCAAAGGCATTGATACGGCCGACATAACTAGTTGCATAGTAGCTGGCATCCTGCTCAGTGCATCAGCTACCACATTAGCTTTACCAGGGTGGTATTTGATCTCAACATCGTAATCTTTCACAAATTCTAACCACCGCCTCTGCCTCATATTCAACTCTTTCTGAGTAAAGAGGTACCTTAAACTCTTGTGGTCAGAAAACACCTCACATGATTGTCCATATAGGTGATGTCTCCATACTTTTAGCGCAAATACAACTGCCGCTAACTCGAGGTCATGAGTAAGGTAATTTTGCTCGTGGTTTTTCAATTATCGGGATGCGTACGCCACTACTTTCCCTTCTTGCATTAATTCACATCCCAAACCAATCTTGGATGCATCGCAGTACACGCTGAATTTTCCGTCTTCAATTGGCAATACTAGTAGAAGAGCCGTGGTTAATTTTTGCTTAAGTGTCTGAAAGCTCACTTCACATGCTTCAGACCACCTGAACTTGATGTCCTTCTTTGTTAAGCTGGTCATAGGTTTCGCTATCACAGAAAATCCCTTGATGAATTTACTGTAATAACCAGCTAGTCCGACAAAGCTCCGTACCTCGCTTGCATTCCTCGGCCTTAGCCAGTCTCTTACAGCATCAATCTTGGCCGGGTCCACAGACACTCCTTCAGCAGACACCAAGTGGCCTAGGAAATTAACCTTACTCAGCTAGAATTCGCACTTGGATAGCTTGGCATATAGTTGATGCTGCCTCAGAGTCGATAGTACAATTGCCAAGTGCTCTTCATGCTCGGCCTCACTCCTGGAATAAACTAGGATATCGTCGATGAAAACGATTACAAATTTATCCAAGTCATCTTGGAATATCCTGTTCATCAGGTCCATAAACGCTGCCAGAGCATTAGTTAATCCGAACAACATCACCAAGAACTCGTAGTGTCCGTATCGAGTCCTGAAGGCAGTCTTTGGAATGTCCTCAGGTCTGACCTTCAACTGGTAATAACTGGAGCGTAAGTCAATCTTAGAAAATACCCGAGCCCCTTGTAGCTGGTCAAATAAATCGTCGATCCTTGGCAACGGGTATTTATTCTTGATGGTCAATTTGTTCAGCTCCCGGTGATCAATACACATCCGTAGGGACTCATCCTTCTTCTTAACGAACAGGACGGGAGCACCCCACGGAGAGAAAGTAGGGCGTACAAAACCCTTGTCTACCAACTCCTTCAGCTAAGCCTTCAATTCCTTCAGTTCAATTGGTGCCATACGGTACGGATTCTTCGATACTGGTTCCGCACCTGGATATACGTCAATTTCAAACTCAATTTCACGATCAGGTGGCAATCCCGGTAAGTCGTCTAAGAAAACCTCTGAGAAGTCTCGTACTACCGGAATATTTTGAAGTTCCACCTCACCTTGCCTTTGAACGTCCTAACACATGGGCCAGAAATCCGATGCACCCTGACTTCATCAGCCGTCGAGCTTTCAAGGAAGATATAACAGGTATACGATGTTTCCTCGGTACTGCCTGATAGGAAAACTCTATTTCATTCAGGCGCTTAAAAGTCACGAGACCGGACCTGCAGTTGATGGTGGCATGATGTTTAAACAGCCAATCCATCCCCAGAATAACATCGTATCCCTTCATCCCGATAACGATGAGGTTAGCATACAACTTCTGGTCTCCCACTAACACTATATCACCCCTTACCACCAGCTCGGAGTGCATAAACTCTCCGGACGGTAGCATAATGGTGAAGGGCTGATCCGGCGGCAATACTCTTAACCTCTCCTTATCTACAAAATCCCTGGCCACAAACGAATGTGTGGCCCCCGTGTCTAACAGGGTGCATGCGGTTGCATCACACATAGAAATCATACCAGTAATTGTCGTATGCTGAGCTGCATCATCATCATCTTCCATCATTGCAAACACTCTCGGCACGGCTTGACCTGTTCTGGTGTCGGGCATTGGGCAATCCTGAATTTGATGGCCTCCTTTGCCACATCGAAAACAAGCACCAGTAGCAAGTCTGCACTCTCCTCTGTGGGGTTTATGGCATCGCGGGCATTCTGAAAGTTGAGGAGTCCCCATCGGTCTCTTTCCCTTATCTTGGTAAGTGAAAGTCTCATTGGGCCTCTTAATGCCCCTGTTTTGTTGCTGTTGAGGTTGCAGGTTTTGACCCCTTAGTTGTTGTTGTTGCTGAGGAATATTTCGAATAACCCCTCTTGTTGAATCCCTCTATCTCTGAGACTTCATCTCTAAGGCCTCTAGCTGATATGCCTTGGCCACCACTTTTGTATACGGTGCCTCGTCAAAGCCTCCGGTTGTGATTCCACGTAAAATGTCCAGTTTCAACCCTTGAATAAACTGGTGCACCTTATTCTCATCGGTGGCCACCAGGTGTGTTGCATATCGGGATAATGACTCAAATTTCTGAACATATTCGGCCACTGACCCATATTGTCGTAGTCGGGAGAATTCAAGCAACTTTTCCTTCCTCACTCCCCGATCAAAGTACTTCTCGTAGAAGATCTTTGTAAATCCTTCCCAGCTTAGTGCCACTGTAGCCGACTTCACAGTGTCCCACCAAAATCCAACACTTTCGGTGAGGTAGAACGTGGCGCAAATGACCTTCTTGTTGTCTTCTACTTCTGCATAACTGAACATCTTCTCCATCGTTCGAATTCAGGTTTCAGCACGGATCGGGTCTGTAGACAATCCATCAAATGAAGGTGGCTGGAGTCGCCGGAATCTATCTCCACTATTGTCACGTGAAGCATTTGCAGGGTTATTATTATTCCCATGGTTATTATTCCTGTCATCTTCTCTGGCCATCATGCGTTCCACCATGCGGGACTGTACCCCCACCAGCTCGGTTTATCTGTCAATGGCCCGAGAACTTTCACTTGACTCTTCCTGATATCCTCTCACCATTTCGAAGGAACCCTATAAACAGCATAACCTAACTTAATAAACAGAACTTTCACGGGAATATAAACACTTACAGTTGGTGGAGCGATCTCACGTGGCGGGTTGCGCAGTCAGACATTTCACAGAATCGGTTTTAAAACCTTGTTTCTCTGATACCACAACTGTGACAGCCCGAAACCGGATCCCGATCGGAATCCGATTGCCAAGCCGTCACTCCGGGACAGTTATCAGAAAACGGTGACTATTTTTTTTTAACATTATACTTTTAAAACATTGACAGAGAAAGAGAGTTCTCTGGAGTGGAAAGTAAAACAGGAAGCAGTTAAAATCCAAAGGGGCAGAGTGAATGACAAAATAAAAGGGTGGAGCAGAAAACAGAAATGAATTGTAAATATAGAAGTATAGTAAAACAGGAAAAACATAGGCGGAAGACTAAGTTTAAAAGAGTTCACCGGTCGATTGAACAAGACAAAATAGATGACGTCAGCCGGAAGATGGATGACGTCAACCGGAGGATACAGACAATTAACGTAATTGGCAGAAGAAAAGAAACTGAAGACAAGTAAAACTAGGCTGAAGGTTTAAACTGGCGGTGGATGTAGGCAGAAATGAACAGTGACAATCGGTAAATGTGAATAAGACAAAACAGATGACGTCAGGCGGAAGATGTAGCTGACGTCGGACGGAAGATGTTAATAAAACTGGGCGGAAGACTTGGATGACGTCAGCCGGTAGAAGTATTTAAAACAGACGGAATTGCATTTTTCACCGGTGGATGTAAATTTTAAAGACGGGCAACGGGCAGCGGTGGACGTGAATTTTTACACGTACCGGTGGATGAAATTTTTAAAACGGGCAGCGGGCAGCGGTGGATGTAGGCAAAGTTCCTACCGGAAGATGTAATCGGAAAACATAGTTTTAAAGGCAGAATTTACAACTTTTACAGGGAGACATACGGGCAGGGAGCATCAAACAGAAGGCATAAGGGTTTCAAACCTTCAAAACCCGATTCAAAATAAGATTTTTGAAACACACTTTGCAGATGACAGATCTCAACTGACAGATTTAAGAAAAACAGACTGCATGGATAACTCTAAAATTCGAGACCATCCATGCAAATCTTAAAACAGGAAAATATTCTAAAACATTTCAAAACATTCAGAACATGAGTTCAACTGTCAAATACAGCAGTTTTAAAACTTTGACACAGAATCTATACAGTATTTCAAAATCTGAAGATCAGTAAGACATACTTTAAAATTGACAGGTTCAAGGAAATAAATTACATGGATAGTTCCAAAACCAGAATTCATCCATGCATGAACTAATAGAAACATTCCAAACAAATTTCAGAATACTTTAGTATATAAACTTAACTGTCAAATACAGTTGCTTCTAAAATTTAGACAACAAACCTATACATTGTTTTAAAATCTGAAGGTCAGTACAGGGCATGACAAATACTTGCAGAATTTCTTCACAGGAAGAGTTTTACAACCAAACCAGAACTTCTAGAAGACTTTACAGATATAGACATTTCAGAAAACTTAAACCTCAGATCAGAAACATGTCTGGCTGCAGCAACCACCCCGAGAGCTCGAATCACCAACAACCTAATGATCAGACTGAGGCACAAAGTCCTCATTTTCGGGTTCAGTACCTACATCAGAGAGTTCACCTATGAGTCTAAAACTCAGTAAGAACATAATACAGTGCAGTGATGCAAAATGCTATGCATGCGGTTTTCAGAATACAGTGACAGAACATTACATTATGTTTCAGTGGCAGAGGGGTATAAGTGGGGCTTATAGGGGATCTGACAAGCAGAGGGTGCACTATCAGGCACAGCAGTTTTCAGAATCCCAGGGAGGGATAAAACCAGAGGGTCCTTGGTAAGGACAGTTTCTTTTCAGACTCCCAGGGAGGGATAAAAGAGGGCCAGTCCCCGTCCCACACTTAACCAATACATTTCAGTCAGATTTTATCTTGTATAACTTTAAAACGGTGTAGAAAACATTTGCATGTCTTTCAGAGAAAACGTGTATGCATGAACGGTGCTTGAACTTAAACTGGCAGACAACAGAAATAAGACAACAGAAAGTAAATCAAAGCCAGACATATCAGAACATAACTCTAACTCTTCTACCCAAAACAACCCGACAGAACAGAAAACCTAGTACCTCCAAGATGTAGGGCCTTAAGGGCCAACCTACGGATATGAACTTACCTGTTGCTGCAGAGTTGATAGTCCTGAACGTCTCGGAAATGCTCGAACCTGTACATGCACGTTCAGAAAATAAACAAGCTGCAAATGCTAACAAATAACTTAGTAGAAACCGTTCCAAACTCATTCAAATCCTTAGAAAACAAATCGGTGTGTTTTCATCCAAAAACAATGAGTTTTCTCCAAATACCACAACCTTAAACTTCAGTAAAACTCACATTAAACTTGTCCAAACTTGTTAGCATTAGTAGATGTTTACCTTAGCGAAGGAGCAGAAAGAAATCTGAGGTGATCGAAATAACTTCGATGGTTGTTTGTCGACAGGAAGAGAGAATGCCGAGAAGAGAATGGAGAGAGAGCAGAGAAGAGAAATCCAGAGGGTTTCACGTAGGAAGTGGAGTATGTCTTGTTCAGCAAGTTGCCAAGTGTCAACTGTCCATTGGCTATCTTCCACCAACCTTAATTTCTCTCCAAATTGCCCTTCCATGCATTTCAAAATTAGTGTTTTGTTTAGTTACACCCTAGTTTAGTTCTCAACAAAACACATATTGTATTTATATTAATCAATCCCGCAAAATGATTCGGGAATAATTACAAACAAAAGGGCCGGGTGTTACAGAAGAAGACAACTCTGAGGTTAAATAGTCCAAAGATAGCACATAATCTGCGTCTATAACATCTTGTAAAGTGAAATTAAAAATAACAAACAATCAAAAATCTATTTTTACATTTTCAGTCGTCGGTAGAACCTATCAAATAACTTTTTTGTTTTTAGATTACTTTATATTGTAGCTTGTAAAATTTAATGTTAATATAATTTTCTTTTTTGTGTTTTTTTTTTAATTCTGATGAAAAAATTTCTTGCTTTAAATATAAATATAATATTATATTTATCTTTTATATATATATATATATATATTATTTTCTCATAACGCGTACGTGCATCACATGTTGAATACACTATTATTAATATAAAGTTTGCATAAATAATCAAAAAAATTTCTATGAATTTTATAAAACATAATTAAAATACAAAAATAATATTAATCAAATATAAATTTATTCATACATTACATTATTTTATTATAATATGTTTCGGTACATAATAACCAACAACTTGTTGCGAAAAATACGAACACAAGTGCACATGTCGCAAAAGTAATAAAGAGAATAAATACAAGTCGAACCCACAATAACTATTTTCACTAATTATTAAACGATTTTAATTCTATTTATAGATGAACAATGCAACTTTGATAATTTTGATTAAAATAATAGCAAGAGAACTTAATTAAATAAACTAAAATTGAATAAAGTTGTAGAATGTAATGAGAGAAAAATCTAGAACTTTTGACTTCACCTTAATTAATTATGTTTAGTAATCCTAACTCAATTTATTAATATTTATTCCTATGTGTTGATGGTGATTTCACGAATATATGTTAGGATTAGACGCCCTAATCCACCTATAACGAATGATCGAGAAAACCAAAAAAAAAAAACGAAAAAATAATGGACACCGACTTTTATGTGGAAACACGAGAAAGGGAAAAAAAAATCATGGGTAGAGAAGAGAATTACTAATATCAAATTCGGTACAATGAGTTTTAAGACTCAAGCATCAATATATAGAGAAAACGTAAAACCCTAATATTGATATACGGGCCCGACCCCTATATATATATATATATATATATATATATATATATATATATATATATATATATATATATATATATATATATATATATATATATATATATATATATATATATATATATATATATATATATATATATATATATATATATATATATATATATATATATATATATATATATATATATATATATATATATATATATATATATATATATATATATATATATATATATATATATATATATATATATATATATATATATATATATATATATATATATATATATATATATATATATATATATATATATATATATATATATATATATATATATATATATATATATATATATATATATATATATATATATATATATATATATATATATATATATATATATATATATATATATATATATATATATATATATATATATATATATATATATATATATATATATATATATATATATATATATATATATATATATATATATATATATATATATATATTTTACTTTATTCTATTATGATGAACAATGCAACTTGATAATTTTGATTAAAATAATAGCAAGAGAACTTAATTAAATAAACTAAAATTGAATAAAGTTGTAGAATGTAATGAGAGAAAATCTAGAACTTTGACTTCACCCTTAATTAATTCTGTTTAGTAATCTAACTCAATTTATTAATATTTATTCCTATGTGTTGATGGTGATTTCACGAATATATGTTAGGATTAGTACGCCCTAATCCACCTATAACGAATGATCGAGAAAACCAAAAAAAAAACGAAAAAATAATGGACACGACTTTTATGTGGAAACACGAGAAAGGGAAAAAAAAATCATGGGTAGAGAAGAGAATTACTACTATCAAATTCGGTACAATGAGTTTGAGAAGAAATCGCATCTCCTCCTCCATGGTATTACTGAACTATCAGGGTTGTCGCAACGAACTGCATCTGAACATGTTGAAGACTCCACATAGGAATCGTTACCCTCGAACACATTCAATGCATAACCCACAGTTTCATCATATCGTCCTGGAGTTTTAACTTTCCACATGGTTCTGTCTTTGACGATACTGTTATGGCATGAAACTGAAATTGATGGCTGAACATCTGTAATAGGCTGACTCACTGGCTCTGATGTTCCCTCAGATCCCAACCTAAACTTCACCTGAGAACTTGACTTCTTCCGAGTCTTCTCAACCTTTCTCTTAGAAAATGAATTCATAAACTTTGCAACCTTATTACCCACCACATTGACTGTGGAATCTGCAATCTTCGCGTGCATCATATATAATGAGGAGTATTTTTCTCCTCTCGCCACAATCAATAAACCTCTGGTAAGCTTCCATTTTCCATCACGAAAGGTGCTGCCAAACCCTTCGTCGTCAAGCTTGCTAGTCGAGACCAAATTCTTACGGATGTCGAGGATGTGCTTCACACCTCTCAAAACCAAGGTGTTGCCGATGTTGGTCTCCAAACGCACATCTCCCATAGCAATGGCTTTTCCAACGCCACCATTTCTCATCCTCACACTTCCAAAGTCACCCAAAGTGTAGGACGTAAAGAAATTTTTCTACGAAGTGGCATGTATTGAAGCGCAACTATCGATCACTCAACTCATATCTTGGCAAGCGAATTTTACGACATCCTCATTGTACACACTAAAGAACTCCTTGGTAGCTGTGTCTGCCTCCTCATTTGTGTCACCCTCTTCGAACATTTTTTCCTTTCCTTTGGCATTCAGATTCTCCCGAAGAAACTTGTGACAAAATCTCTTTATGTATCCTTTCTTGCCACAATGATAACATTCAAAATTAGCGTGTTTTCCGAACTTCTTCTGACTTTGATTTCTATTGCCCGGACCTTTACTTTGACTTCTGCCCCTATTTTCAACATTCAAAGCTGAGCATGTCGATGTTTCACCAGAATCGATCTTACGAACCTCCTCGGCAAGAATACGATCCCTCACATCGGTGAATACCAGTTTAGGACTTCCAACTGAGTTACTAACTGCTGCTCTCATAGGCTCCCAACTATTCGGTAGAGACGCCAACAAAATTAGGGCACGAACCTTATCCTCAAAATCAATTTCCACATATAGCAATTGATTGACAATCTTATTGAATTAATTCAGAAGTGCTGTGACAGAAGTACCATCAATCATCTTCAGATTAAACAATTTCTTTATCAGAAATACCTTATTATTCGCAGAGGGTTTCTCGTACATATCAGACAGAGCCTTCATCAGACTCGCGGTGGTCTTTGTTGACTTAAATAATGTTTAAGTCTAACAATATTTTTGATGATGTGTAATTTGATTGAGTTAAATATATGAGATTCATAAATTGATTAATAAATTAAATATTGACCTCCATATATATGTCTCTAAATTTTCAGTGGAAATGCCCTTTGAAAAGGGTATTTTAGTTGTTTAACAAATATCATAAGTGTTCAGGGTGTGATAGCAAAACAGGGCTAAAACTGATGAAGTATTGCATATCCACCGATGTAGAAGAAAAGACTTCCACCGCTAGCTAAACGACAAAGTCTTCCAAAGTTTACATCCACCGCTAGTTAAACGACAAAGTATACATCTGCCGATGGCAGAGTCTTCCTAAGACATCCACCGCTAGCTAAACGACAAAGTTCTACATCCACCGCTGGCAGAGTCTTCCAAAGCTTACTTCTACCGCTAGTATTTTAAAGGAGACTTTTACCGTTGAACAGTAACTTCTGAAGACATCCACCGCTGAAATTTTGAAAGACAACATCCACCACTGGTCTTCAAAGGCAACGTCTACCGGTGAACAGTATCTTCTGCTTGCATAACAAAGAATTACATCTACCTGCAGAGGAAAGTGACATTGACCACCTACATCCACCGCTGAACAGTATCTTCCGTCAGAAATTTAAAAAGACCGCGAAGTGATAGCGATACTCATCCAGAGCCTTAATTCTAGATCATTAATGACGAAGAACAAAAGCGACTCCAGAACGCAACGGCTAGCTATCTATGTACGGATGCTTCTCCAACGGTCATAAATTTCCATATTCAGATAAGGAGCATTCAAGAATTAGTGCCGATAATAGACAGAGTATAAAGAGAAGAAAGAAGCTCGGAAGAACAACTTTTGCTGAATTTCTCTCTGAACCCTAATACGCAAAAAGACTTTGTAATACTCTGATGTTCGTCCTACACCTCTCATCAACTTAACTGGAGATTTGATATTTGTGAGAGTGTAGTCTGTGCTGTAAACCTTTATCCATTTTGTTAAACTGTAAAGGCATTGGATTGTCCCCTGTGAAGAGCAATCTTGAGTTGTAAAAGGCAGTAGATCGACGCCCGTGAAGTGCGATCTGTTTTTCTCTTAGGAGAAGGAAAGAATCTTCAAGGGGGGGAACCTTGAAGCGTGGAAGTAGGCAAGTTTTGGCCAAACCACGTTAAAAACTCTGGTGTTGTTTTTCTCTCTCTCTTTACTTTTATTGATTGATTGTTTGCTGTTAATTAGAAGTTGAATACAAGAGAGATATTGATTAGATTAAGAATTTAAGAACTTAAAAAGTTTAATTCATCCCCCTCTTAATAATAACGGTCTTTCAATTGGTATCAGAGCGAGGTTAAATATTGTCTAAGCTATTATCTAGAAAATACTGTGTTATTCGAAATGACTTTCAACACCAACACAACACAGGTAGAGGGTCAATCTACTACTAGACCTCCATTCTTTGAAGGGAATAATTATGTTTATTGGAAGTCTAGGATGAGAATTTATGTTCAGGCTATAGACTATGACATATGGAACACTATAGAAAATGGCTCATTCAAGGCCATGAAAACTGAGAATGGAATCGTTATTCCTAAGGACTCTCATGAATTAACAGAGTCTGATAAGAGGAATCTTAGTTTGAATGCCAAAGCTATAAACACCCTATACTGTGCACTGAACCGTGATGAATTTAATAGAGTTCAATGGTGTGATAGTGCACAAGAGATATGACACTTACTGGAAATCACACACGAGGGAACAAATCAAGTGAAAGAAAGCAAAATGAGTATGTTAGTTCACGAGTATGAACTGTTTACCATGTTAAAGGAAGAATCAATTAGTTCTATGTTTACTAGTTTTACTAATATTACTAATGGCTTAAAAGCTCTTGGTAAGATATACTCAGGTGAAGAACAGGTAAGAAAGATTCTGAGATACCTACCAAGAGCATGGCAACCAAAAGTGACAGCCATACAAGAGGCTAGGGATCTCAAAGTGCTCAAGCTTGAAGAGCTCATTGGCTCTCTGATGACTCATGAGATAACCATGAGAGTCAATGACAAAGAAGATCTCAAAGAGAAAGAGATCAGCAAAAAGAAGGACATTGCCCTCAAAGCTTCCTCAAGCAAGCAGGAAGAATCAGAGGAGGAAGATGATGATAAGGATATAGCTCTCATCACTGGGAGATTCAGCAAATTCCTCCAACGGAAGAGAATGCAAGGAAAAAGATTTTCAAAGGGTGAAAAATCCCAAAGAGAAAAGGAAATCACATGTTTTGAGTGTGGTAAGCTTGGTCACATGAAGGCAGACTGTCCTCAAGCTAAGAAAGGTCCCAAGAGGTTCAAAAAGAGAGCTATGAAGGCGACTTGGGACGACAGTGAGGGTGACTCTTCTTCAGAAGATGAGGAAGTAGCCAACCTGTGTTTCATGGCACATGAAAATGAGGTTAGTGTTTCCTCTAGTGAAAGTGATGATCATGAAGGTAATTTAATTGATGCCTTCAATGATTTAGTCAAACAATACAGCATGCTTAAGTCCAAATACAACCTGTTAAAAAAGGAGAATGTGAACTTAATTGAAAAGCATGCTAAAGAAATTAGTTTACAGGAAATAAAAACTAAGGATCTCTTAAGTAAAAATGAGAACCTGAATAATCTGGTTCTTAAGTTCAGAAATGATGCCAAGAACTTAACCTTGCTGATAGGAAATCAGAGAGCTACTTATGATAAAGCAGGTTGATTGCTCTTCCAGGAAAAATCAGTGGTATCTCGACAATGGATGCTCGAGGCATATGACGGGAGATTCAACCAAATTTGCTGTTGTCAACAAGAAGAAATAAAATGTTACTTTTGGTGGAAACCAGAAAGAAAAAATTGTTGGCATCGGCAATATAGGTAATCCTAGCAACCCCACTATTGAAAATGTTCTGTTAGTAGATGGATTGAAACATAATTTACTAAGCATCAGCCAATTGTGTGACAAAGGCTATAAAATAACATTTAAATCAAATGCATGTGTGATTAAAGATAGTTTGAATAGTAAAATTATGTTCAAAGGATATATAAAAGAAAATGTTTATATTATTGATTTAGAAAACTTTAAACGAACTGATGAAAAATGCCTTGCTGTGAATCTGTTGGTTGATAATTGGACTTGGCATAGGAGACTAGGACATGTAGGGATGGATACCTTAGCTAAGATTACTAAGAATAATTTAGTTAGAGGGATTCCCAAGATATCCTTTGAGAAGGATAAGGTCTGTGAAGCTTATCAAATGGGAAAGTACATCAAAAGTTCCTTTGTATCGAAGAATGCAATCTCTACTTCCAAGCCTCTTCAGCTTCTTCACATTGACCTCTTCGGTCTTTCTAATGTAGCCAGTCTAGGTGGAAAACTCTATGCCTATGTCATTGTCGATGACTTCTCTAGATTCACTTGGGTATACTTTCTGAAGTCAAAGGATGTGACCTTTGATACATTCTCTAGCTTTAGGAAAAGAGTTCACAATGAAAAGGAGCTCACCATTGTTGCTATTCGTAGTGATCATGGTGGAGAATTTGAAAATGAGAAATTTGAACTCTTGTGTCTCAAATATAGAATTGAGAACAATTTTTCCTCCCCTAGAACTCCTCAGCAAAATGGTGTTGTTGAGAAGAAAAATAGGTCTCTCCAAGAGCTAGCTCAGACTTATGCTCAATGAAAATTCCCTTCCAAAGTATTTCTGGGCTGAAGCTGTTTCAACAGCTTGTTATGTGCTTAATCGGGTCTCCATAAGACCTATTCTTGAGAAAACACCTATGAGCTTTGGAATGGAAAAACTCCTTTTGTTAAGTATTTTAGAGCCTGCGGTAGTAAATGCTTCATTCTTAATACTAAGGATAACTTAGGAAAATTCGATTCCAAATCCAACCTTGGAATCTTTCTTGGATATTCTCTCTCCAGTAAGGCTTATAGAGTGTTTAATAAGAGAACTTTAGTTGTAGAAGAATCTGTGCATGTCAACTTTGATGAGACCCCTCAACCCACAATCAATGTGGATGAGGATGACTCTTTAGAAAAGCATCTAGATTCTCTTTCCTTAGATAAGCCTACAGATACCCTTCAAGGAGAAAACTCTCTAGAAATTGTTCCTGCCAAAGATGAAATTGATGCTCTGCCTCGAGACTGGAAATATGTAAGAAATCATCATTTATATGAAATTTTAGGCGATCCTTCCTTAGGAGTGAAGACTAGATCCTCTCTTAGGAATCTCTGTGCCAATGTGGCATTTATTTCACAAGTTGAACCTAAGAAATTCGAGGAAGCAGAGCAGGATGAAAATTGGATTGTGGCTATGCAGGAAGAGCTAAACCAATTTGAAAGAAACAATGTTTGGGAACTTGTTCCAAAACCAGTTGATCATCCAATTATAGGAACAAAATGGGTGTTTAAAAACAAGACGGATGAAAGTGGCATAATTATTAGAAATAAAGCCAGATTAGTTGCTAAAGGTTACAATCAAGAAAAAGGAATAGATTTTGAGGAAACCTTTGTACCAGTAGCTAGATTAGAGTCTATTAGGATGCTCTTAGCATATGCTTGCTACAAAAACTTCACACTCTTTCAAATGGATGTAAAGAGTGCATTTTTAAATGGTTATATCATGGAAGAAGTTTATGTAGAGCAGCCCTTAGGATTTGAAAACTATGAAAAACCTGACCATGTATACAAACTTAAGAAAGCTCTCTATGGACTTAAACAGGCTCCTAGAGTTTGGTATGATAGGTTGAAGAATTTCCTTGAGGAAAGGAAATTCAAAAAGGGTAATACCGATTCAACCATTTTTACCTTGCAAAAGGACAATGATATTCTCCTTGTTCAAATCTATGTTGATGATATCATATTCTGTTCTACAAATGTTTCACTTTGTGATGAATTTGCCTCTGTTATGCAAAGTGAGTTTGAAATAAGTATGATGGGAGAGCTAAAATTCTTCTTAGGATTCCAAATTAGCCAAAAATCTAATAGTATTTTCTTCTGTCAAGAAAAATACATCAAAGATCTCTTAAAAAGATTTGGATTAGAATCCTCTAAGTCCTCTAGAACTCCCATGAGCACCACTACCAAATTGGACAAAGATGAAAATGGAACAAGTGTTGATATTAAGAAATATCGTGGTATGATTGGATCTCTGTTATATCTGACAGCTAGTAGGCCAGATATCCTCTTTAGTGTTTGTCTCTGTGCTAGGTTCCAAGCTGCTCCTAAGGAATCCCACTTAAATGCAGTCAAGAGAATATTCAAATATTTGAGTGGAACTCATGATCTAGGATTATGGTACCCGAAGGGTACCTCGTTTGATCTGATAGGATATTCTGACTCAGATTATGCTGGAAGTCTAGTTGATAGGAAAAGCACCAGTGGAACATGTCAATTCCTTGGTGAATCTCTAGTTTCCTAGTACTCCAAGAAGCAAAATTCTGTTGCACTTTCAATGGCTAAAAGTGAATATATTGCTACTGGCAGTTGTTGTGTACAAATGCTTTGGATGAAGCAAACTCTAGAAGATTACAATCTTTTCTATGATAGGATTCCTATTCGGTGTGACAACACCAGTGCCATAAATATTTCCAAGAATCTCATCCAGCATTCTAGAACAAAGCACATAGAGGTTAGATATCACTTCATTAGAGATCATGTTCAGAAAAGAGATATTTCTTTAGAATTTGTCAATTCTGTAAACCAATTAGCTGATATATTTACAAAACCTTTGGATGAGAAAACCTTCTGTAATATTAAAATTAGTTTAGGGCTCATTAAGTGTGAGAAAAATTAAGGTTTTTTTTCCTCTCTGTTTAAGACTTTCAATGAAATATGAATTCATTTTCCGTCGGAAGATGTGTATCATCCTCTCTGCGTCGGAAGATATACATCATCCGCTTACCGTCGAAAGATATGCATCATCCGCTTATCGTCGGAAGATGTACATCATCCACTATACATCGGAAGATGTATGCATCTATCTGGTGACACGTGTCACCATCGGACGATATTATTTTCAAGTATATATTCTAATAATCGGGCGAACCCTAAAGCATTTGAACCTCTTTGCTTCCGACGTTTCATCTTTTTGCGCTATTTCAACAGCTCCTGCCCTATTTCCTCTCCTTCGAGTTTCTCGCTCAGAAAGTTCTTCACCCGACTCAATGGCATCTTCATCTAGAGCAGTTCCAGAACCAGCCAAGAAGAAGGCCAAAACTTCTGTTCGTCAGCCACGAGAGCTTCCTCGTGCGACTCAGTGGCCATCTCTCTACTTCCTCAGTCGTGTTGTCGAAGAGAGGTATCATGACGATTTTAAGCTTAAATCCCTTATTCCAAGTCGTGGTATTATCTTTGAGGATTTAGAAGGCTTGGATTTAGTTGAACCCTTGAAAGGTCTTGGTTTATTGGGATTATTCGATGTTGAATCTTTCTATTACCCCGTAGCAATCAAGATATTTTATGCCAATGTTGGCTACTCTTCTGACTTTAATTCTATCTCGAGCTATGTGTATGGAAAACACATAGTTCTCACATCCCAAGCAATAAATGATCTTCTGGAGAGCCCCCATTTGGATAATCATGTCAAGTTCTATGAGACAGGGACTGAGCCCTGACTCCTGAACTCTCCTCAGGGCCATCTGTTTCTGAAATCAATTGCTCTAGACCCAAATCTCATCCCTAATCCCTTAAAGAGCAAGCATCTCAACATCAGAGGTCGGCTCTTTCACCAAATGACAGAGTACAATATCATTCCCAAGGGTGGTCATTATGATGATGTGAGTTGCATAGAATTGTTTGTTCTTTTAGCACTCTACCAACAGACCCCCTTCAACATGGGATTCATTGTTCTGAGAAGAATGATTCAAAGTGTCTCAACCAGGGCTACATCACTTCCCTACAATCTACTTCTCATGAAGATCTTTGAAAAGTTTGAAGTGGAATTTCTTAAGGAAGATGATCCCTTCCGGCTTCAACCTTCAAGCTATTACTCACTCTCCACTCTGAAGAGAATGGGGATAATAAGAACAAAAAAAAGGGAATTTATTTTGAATGAGGCCCGCAAGAAGGGTTCTAAGGCACCTTCTGCCGGGCTGGGGAAGAGGAAGCTTCTCCTATAGGAGGAGTCTTTTACCGAAGGAGTGGATGAGTTTGAAATCCCTGCCTTCGTTAATTCTCCTTCATCCTCTCAGGTGTCTCGCTCTCAACTTCCTCCTCCTACTCCAAGACACCCTACCCCATCTCTTCCAACACATTCTTTTGCAGCACCCTCAGTTCACTCATCTGTGCCCCTTCTACTTCCAGAGGGTCCTGTTTTTTCTCCACCTACTCTTATGTTGCCTTCTCTAACTGCTCCACCACTCATTTCTCCGGTTCAACCACCTGCTCCTCAAATTCAAACTTCCTCACCAATCCAAATAAATGCTCCTCAAACTCCAAAAACCTATCAGAGGAGATCATCCATCAGTGAGGATCAGTTCACTAAGTTGATGACCTGCATCGCAAGTTTTGGAACCGCTCTCACTTCTGTTAAGGATCAGATGCAGGCGTCTTTTGATGCCAAGCTAAATTAAACAAGAATAGACTTGAGCAAGGATCTTGACTTAGTTCAGGATCGGTTGGCTTCCAGGGTGGATAGACTTGAAGGCTCTCTCTCTCTGGACCTTCGGTCTATGCAATCGGATATCCAAGCTCTACAACCAGAACAGTGTAGCCCTCTTTGTTTCTCAGAGGCTTATTCTACCGATTTACTCCCTCCAATCATCAAACCAGAGGTTGGCGAGGAAGTGAACTTCATGCCCTTGAATATTCAGGATGCTGAGCTTAGGTTCGTTGATCCTCTTGGTTCATCTGTCACCGAGTCCTCTTCTGAGCTCCCACTTCCAATGGCTGCCCTTCCAGCTGGTCCATCAATAGAGCCACCACCATGTCTGGACTTGGTTGTATATCAAGGACCATTTCTGCCTTCTGCTCCTTCTGCTTCTACTCTCGCTCTTGAACCTCTAATAGTTCCTGATGTCAATTATACAGTGCCTCCATCAATCATAAAGGAGTTGTGGAAGCGCATTATGGATTTAGATTAAATAGGAGATTTTTTTTTTGTAGACAATTTTTTACAGATTCACGAGTTGTACCAGTTTTTGTTTGGTACTCTAATCTTACAATTCATCAATATACAAATGTTGAGTAGTTGACTGCTTTTACCTGTATTTTTTTGGATAATGTCAAAGGGGGAGAAAGTGTGACAGCACTGTGTATTGCAAATGAACTGTGTCTGAAAATTAAATTGGATTGCATGCTCATGCTGTGGGGGAGCTAGGATTATAGGGGAGAGATAATTAATCAATTTATACTTATAGTTTGTCATCATCAAAACGAGAGAGATTGTTGACTTAAATAATGTTTAAGTCTAACGATGTTTTTGATGATGTGTAATTTGATTGAGTTAAATATATGAGATTGATAAATTGATTAATAAATTAAATATTGACCTCCATATATATGTCTCTAAATTTTTAGTGGAAATGCCCTTTGAAAATGGTATTTTAGTTGTTTAACAAATCTGTTAAGTGTTCAGGGTGTGATAGCAAAACAGGGCTAAAACTGATGAAGTATTGCATATCCACCGATGTAGAAGAAAAGACTTCTACCACTAGCTAAACGACAAAGTCTTCCAAAGTTTACATCCACCGCTAGCTAAACGACAAAGTATACATCTGCCGATGGCAGAGTCTTCCTAAGACATCCACCGCTAGCTAAACGACAAAGTATACATCTGCCGATGGCAGAGTCTTCCTAAGACATCCACCGCTAGCTAAACGACAAAGTTCTACAACCACCGCTGACAGAGTCTTCCAAAGCTTACTTCTACCGCTGGTATTTCAAAGGAGACTTCTACTGCTGAACAGTAACTTCTGAAGACATCCACCGCTGAAATTTTCAAAGACAACATCCACCGCTGGTCTTCAAAGGCAACGTCTATCGGTGAACAGTATCTTCTGCCTGCATAACAAAGAATTACATCTACCTGCAGAGGAAAGTGACATTGACCACCTACATCCACCGCTGAACAGTATCTTCCGCCAGAAATTTAAAAAGACCGCGAAGCGATAGCGATACTCATCCAGAGCCTTAATTCCAGATCATTAATGGCGAAGAACGAAAGCGACTCCAGAACGCAACAACTAGCTATCTATGTACGGATGCTTCTCCAACGGTCATAAATTTCCATATTCAGATAAGGAGCATTCAAGAATTAGTGCCGATAATAGACAAAGTATAAAGAGAAGAAAGAAGCTCGGAAGAACAACTTTTGCTGAATTTCTCTCTGAACCCTAATACGCAAAAAGACTTTGTAATACTCTGCTGTTCGTCCTACACCTCTCATCAACTTAACTGGAGATTTGATATTTGTGAGAGTGTAGTCTGTGCTGTAAACCTTTATCCATTTTGTTAAACTGTAAAGGCATTGGATTGTCGCCTGTGAAGGGCAATCTTGAGTTGTAAAAGGCAGTAGATTGATGCCCGTGAAGTGCGATCTGTTTTTCTCTGAGGAGAAGGGAAAAATCTTCAAGGGGGGAAACCTTGAAGCGTGGATGTAGGCAGGTTTTGGCCAAACCACGTTAAAAACTCTGGTGTTGTTTTTCTCTCTCTCTCTTTACTTTTATTGCTTGATTGTTTGTTGTTAATTAGAAGTTGAATACAAGAGAGATATTGATTAGATTAAGAATTTAAGAACTTAAAAAGTCTAATTCACCCCCCTCTTAGACAATAACGGTCTTTCAGTCTTCTCCTTCTCTACGTTGTGAGCAATGCTTTTGGCTAGCGTCAATCAGAAGACTCCCAAAACCTGTCTATCAAGGAGATTCCATTCACTGTCTTCCACCTTCTCTGGTTTCGCACTCAAAGGAAGATGAAGTTTCTTTCCGTATAAGTAATCCTCAATTTACATTTTCCAGAATGCAAAATCTGTCTCATTGAATTTTTTAATAATGTATCCTATGCTATCTTCGCCTGACATCGTGCGGAGTTGAAACCGATCCAATTGATTTCAGAATTTCCAATCACAAAATCTCAAATATTTAATTTTCCCAAAACTGATTTTTCCTTTTAATTAATCTCCAAAAAATAAAAATCACTGTCCCTGTTCTTCAAAGGACCAGAACCGGCAGTCGGAGGCCACACAATCGCTGGAATGCTGGACGGAGATTGCGTCAGAGCAGATTGGAGCTGCTCGGATGTTGCATCGGAGCTGCTCTTTGCGTTCTGAAACGGGGAAGAACGGCGACGTCTTTTCTGTTTGGCGCTCCGCTATTCGCACGGCAGTTCTGCGAACAGGTGGACAGCACTCTTTGTGCAATGAAGGATGGACGGTTCAGCAGAGGCAGAGCAGGTCGACGTGGTCTGCATGGTCGGCGATGGCGGGACAGGTCGACGGTGTCTCCTCTGTTCTCCTCGGCTCGGGCACTCTTTCGCTGTTATGTTCTTCATGGTCTTCACGGCGCTATCCTCTTCTTCTGCTGTCGAAGAAGAACAACAGAACACAACTAAAAGAAAAACAAACCTTTTTCTTTTCTTTTCCTTTTTTCTTTTTTTATTTCCAATTTCTTCTTCCAATAAATATTTGCAAATTCCAATAACCGAAATTGCAAATCTCAAAAATCGTTCGATACCCTTCGAAAAATCAAACCCTGATTTTCAAAAAACCGCTTCAACCTGAAGCTCTGATACCAGTTGTTAGGATTAGATACCCTAATCCACCTGTAACGAACGATCGATAAAACTGAAAAAGAAAACAAAAAAATAATAGACACCGAATTTTACGTAGAAACCCTAGAAAGGGAAAAAACCACGGGTAGATGAGAGAATCACTAATATCAAATTCGGCACAATGAGTTTTGCGACTCAAACATCAATATATAGAGAAAACGTAAAACCCTAATATTGATATACGGGCCTGACCCGGCCCAACTAGAATTCGGGTCACACCAAATTCTAACAATATATGTATCAATCTCTCCCGAGTAATGACACACTTATCCAACTAACGGGTTATTATCTCTCGGTTTCAAACCCTAACAATTAATTGAATATATTACGAACGAGAAATCAAACTACTACATGAACGCCTTAGCTATCTCTAGTCTAAGATTTTTTTCATGGCGAATTATTTATTGCATAATTATTTTTCACTTCCTGGTCTCAAAATAATTATATGAATATGTTATTGTTGATCAGGCAATCGCAAGCAATAAGAACAGTAATAATTCACTCAACACATAATTGGAATACGACATCAACAAATTGAATTAAAGAAACTACCAAGCAATCATAATTCGGTTACATTTTAGCTATAGAGAAGAAAATTAATTCATATTAGAATAAAGAAAAGAAACAATAATCAAAGTGATGATATTCATAGTTGCAAAGAAAAATTGGAGAGAAAACTATACTTTTAAATGCGAATTCTTGACGGGAGCGATCTCCTTTTTGTTCCTCTCTACCTCTGTCTTTGTTTTGGCTGTCTTTGTTTTGGCTGTCTTCTTCCTTTATAACCTAATTTTGGAGTAAATTCGGCGTCCTTATGATCAACGGCTAAGATTTTCCGATTAAAATTACCAAAATCATATATTTTTAAACGCGTTAGCCGATTGATCCCCTTCCTGCATGACGTTATACGTCGACAACCTCTTTTGCGCCATTCTCAACTCCCTTTAGCCCCTAACATGACTTCATTAGTCTTGACTTCATACCCTTCTCGTCCTCCACTCGGATCCTTTCCTTTCGGCCATGAACTTGCAGGAATCTTCAAATCTTGTAATGACTTATTGCTACGAAGGTTTAAATGATTCCCAAGCATAGTACTTCGTTTACAATCCAACAACGAAACAATATTTTAGATTTTAAGAACTAAACGTAAAAGATTGGAATACAACATGCATTAAACGACATTTTCTTATCTTTTGAACTTTCAAAATCTTCTCATTACAAAGTTGTTTGTGCCAAATACTATGATTCTTCATATGAAAACTATCTTTATGGCTAAACACAAAAGAACTAGTTGAAAGGAATATTTACTTTAGTTTGTTGATAGCCAACGAGTAGATATTGGTTGTATTAATGACCATATATCTTTCTACTTAGAGGGGTTAGCCTATAATTGAGACAACATTATCCAAAACTTAAATGCCGATAGCTTGAGCTTTCGTGGAGTTGTATATACAACGTAGTGCAATATAGGTATAGGAGAGATCAAAATATTGTATGAGATATGCAATGCACGTGATAAATTTAATAGTTTTTTTATGATGACAAAGATGGTTATATAAACAATTTCAAGCATAGAGACTAAAATGCTCGAAAAAATAGTTTTGAGTCTTCTATTGTCCGTGACTATTAAATGTAGAGGTTAAAATGCATTTTAACAGTTTAAGTTTTAAAAATTAATATCATTAATGAGAATATTAAAGAATTATTATTTATTTTATTACCATATAAACATATTTAGAAAGAACGCTCGACGGAAGTAAACATTTGAGAGTGGGAGTGAAGTTTCGAAGCTCCAAAACCTAAAGCTTCAATCTTTAGAAGTCTGAGATTGGAGCTCCTATTTCTCTGTCAGATCTGAAATCCCCAATTGCAGAATTTCATTGTTTTTATCGATTCTTATTCCTGTCGAAGTGGAAGGAAATCGCCATGCTTAAGAGGGGCTTTGTTTCGGGTGCGACGCTCTTGGCCAGATCGATTCCTCCGGCGTCCTTCCGTCGCAATTTCAGCCTTATCCCGATGGTTATAGAGCATACGTCGCGAGGAGAGAGAGCCTACGATATTTTCTCTCGCCTTCTCAAGGAGCGTATCATCTGCATCAATGGTCCCATTTCAGACGATACTGCCCACGTCGTTGTTGCCCAGCTTCTCTTCTTAGAGTCCGAGAATCCTTCTAAGCCCATTAACATGTACCTTAACTCTCCTGGCGGAGTTGTTACTGCTGGTAAGAGGAAACTATACCGCCTTTGATAATGTCTATGCATGTTTTGTAATTTGTTTGAAGAAATATCCACGTCTATAAGTTTACATTTCGTTTAATTTAGCCATTTATCTGCTGAATCAGATAGAAGTCCTAGTTTTTTTCTATTATTCTGCTTAAAATGAGAAAATTTCAAATCATAGACTTGGTTCAGTCTAAAGAAAAAAAAAATTACTTGTTTTCATCTTTTGGGCAGTGATATTCTTAGCGATTGTCAAAGAACAAGGATTGGCTATTCTTTTTATCTATTGGAAAAATGGTCCTTTTGCAACGAACCAAGAATTTGACTAATTGCTTATATCCCCATTGCGAATCCTGAACTTCATACATAAAGCGCTGTGCCTGCTATTCTATTGTTGTTTAAAGGGGTTTCATATGTGACTAATTATGATGCCAATCTTGAAATCAATATACTTGTCTGCTTTAGAATCTTTTGCCAGGCTCATCGATTTTAATTTATTTCAATGTGGGAAAGTCTGCTGATAAAATTGCTGATAAGGGCTTCATTTTTTCAGGCCTTGCTATTTATGATACAATGCAGTACATCAAGTCCCCAATTAACACGATTTGTTTGGGCCAGGCTGCTTCAATGGCTTCTCTTCTCTTAGCTGCTGGTACAAAGGGGGAGAGACGATCACTTCCTAATGCCACAATCATGATTCATCAGCCTTCTGGTGGATACAGTGGGCAGGCAAAGGATATGACGATACACACAAAGCAGATTGTGAAGATGTGGGATTCACTGAATGCATTGTACGCAAAGCATACCGGCCAACCAGTGGAGACTATTCAGAAGAATATGGATAGGGATTATTTTATGAACCCAGATGAGGCGAAAGAATTTGGGTTGATCGATGAGGTTATCAATCAAAGGCCAATTGCCTTGGTGACTGATGCTGTAGGGACTGAAGGCAAAGATAAAACTTCAAGTTAAAGTGGGACGTGAAGATTACTTCTGTCAGGTTCTATCATGACCATTTATATCTTTCTGATAGTTGGTGCTGTTCTGCATTAATCTAGATTTTCTTTTTTCTCGATGATGGTTTAGAAAAGGTTGCAGAAATGGAAAATTGGAAATGGGTAAATTTCAGCCTGGAAATGAAATGAGGTTTGTTTAACAAATATTTTCATAACACGATATGAAATTTTTGAAGGAATAATAATGAATGCTTTGATGCCCTTGTGATTTTTTTTATTAATTTGGGAGAAATGGGTATTAAATTCTCAAAGACATCATATATTATGATGACAATTTTGGAAAATTCTGAAAGTCCTATCATATGATTGCTGTTCAATGCTCAAATATCTATACAATTGGTGTTAATATGAGGGAACTTTCATGTGGAGTAGGCCAAATGTTTTGATTTTTTATGATGACAATTATGATTTGGAAAATTTCTTTGTTCTGGCAAAGCGTTATGTGTATCTATATATATATTTGAGAAAACTTTCATGTTAGAGGAGATCAGATTAAGAGCAGTTGTTTACAAGTTTGCTCAAGAGCTTGGGAAAAATTTTATATGCTTGTCTAAAATGTCCTACCCTTATTATGCCTCTTGGTATCAAGTAATTTTATGGGCTTGCAACCTTGCAATGTTGTATTGCAATACAGTCCTTATGAGGGACGGACTTTAGGATAATTATCAATTCAAACTACGTAGTTTGGGACTGCCTTTCATCAAAATATTTCGTACGTTAAAATTTTGGTCAATTTAAGCCTGTATTTTTATTTTTTCAGTTGGAATTGATAAATTGAGTTACACCAATTAAGTTTTTCTCATTTCCTCTCTCTACAAATCATGATCTCTCTCTCTCTCTCTCTCTCTCATAATCCTGCTAACAACTTATGGTATTTCATCTTTTCACAACTTCTTCGAATATAAATCTACAACATGATTTTCAATGGTTGAATCACAAATTTCACACAATATTTATATAAAATATAATCACGTAGTAACTGTTATTCAAGAGTTATCATAATATTTTTCAATCGTTATAGTGACCTAACATTTGACGTCTCGACTTTTGTGTATATATATTTACTATATTACACTTTAATCTTCGTTCAATACTATAGAATATTATGATTTTGTGCTAATTTTTTAGTTTGGAGTTTAAAAAAATGTAAAATTTGAAGATATTTCTTACTTATAAATCATTATTTTTCATATGATTTTATGCTAATTTTTTAGTTTGGACTTTAAAAAAATGTAGAATTTGAAGATATTTCTTACTTTTAAATCATTACTTTTTCATCTTTGTCAAATAGCGTGAAAATAAAATATAACATTTCTCAATCTCATGCTCTAATGATTTCACAATCCTCGAATCTTTTTATTTCGAAAGATTTATGAGTGCGGATTCAATCTCTACTAAATATTATATGTAATTATGTATCATTCTTTACGTTGAACTCATATGATTTTATTTTACATTCATACAAGTCCTATGAGCTTTATAGTTGACTGAAAAGACTGAAACACACTTGCTAGAATAACTAAATTTCGCTTATCAAATGTATTTTCAAATAATAAATCAATAAACAACTTAGGTATAACTTATTCACATTTAGCAATTATTTTTGCTTATAATTTCTCCTGACGAAATCAGGAGAATTTTTAAATTTTCATCAGGAATTTTTTAAAGAAAGAAATAATTCCCACAGAATTTATAAAAAGAAGAAAAAAAGATGCAAAGGAGATCAGAGGATCCAAAATCTCAACCAAAGATATCTCTTAACACACCCTTTCACTCCAAGATTCAGAGCCAAATTAATTCAACAAACAAATATCTCCCACTTAAACGACCATGCTAGAAACATCTGATATCGTTGATTTTCTAATTCACAGAAATACCAACTTCAAACACATTTTTTTTTTCTCATTTGCTTACAGTTATATCAAATCAGCAACATTCATTGGCATTTCATCTATCTGGGTACTGTAATATTGCTCAATGTCCCTCAGAATCTTGATGTCATCACTCTTCACAAAGTTTATTGCAACACCCTGCACACAGTACCAAATTCCGTCCAATGTCAGTTTGACAAATTTCTTATCCTCAACTACAGCAAGAGTAATCCACTGTATTAATAAAACATAGCACAAGTTTACAGGAGAATACAGCAAAGGTTTTATCTTCCTATAACAGGAAGAGCACACCAGCTTTTACTGATGCAGAGTTACAAACATACCTTTCGTCCAAAACGGCCAGACCGACCAATTCGGTGAATATAAAGCTCTCGATTATTTGGAAGGTCGTAGTTGATAACCAACGAAACCTGCCCAGATAGAAACACACAAGAATCATAAAATAAACAAGACAATTAAAGAAAAATCTCTCGGGGTTATTCATTTCCTTAAAAAAGTATATCTCTCTGGGCTATGATGTTTGTAACTACCCCTATTCCCAGCAAGATATTGTCCGCTCTGGAGATTGGGCCGTAGCCCAATATCTTCCCCTCACGGCTTTGTTTGGCGAGAACTTCCCAATCGGTCACCTAACCTGGTACTACTCTCGCCGAAGCACTTTTAACTTCGGAGTTCTTATGAGATCCGTTGTCAATTGTGCTCCAAAACGCGTTTTACCATCTTGGGAGGGCTATTTACATATGTTTCATTTCCACATATTTTTCCAAGCGATGTGGGATTGTGACGACCCCTATTTCTACGACCAAACCCTCCGGCCCAAGTCCAACCCGAGATCCGCGGAGTTTTAACCCAGCACGTCACCCTCCGGCCCAAGTCCAACTCGGGATTCGTGGAGCACTAGGTGGTTCCTCCTCATACGTGTCAATTCGGGTCATCACAGGTGTTAAATGCAAGAAAACCCAAACATTATGATCAAAGTACAGGGCAAGAATAGTAATAGATACTCTCCGGACAACAAAGTCCATTTAACAAATTATCAGATACTATTTCTATGCGTAAATATAAATTCTCCCACATACTCAGCATGGTCCAACGCATCCAGTATTTGAAAGCAAAAAAACTTGGATCACTTTCTTAATCCAAAGAAAAGACAATCAAGTGTCAGAGTCAGCAGAACATGAGAAGTCAGTTCTCAAGGGCCCTCTAAATCAAACCTCAAATCATTTTAATCTAGATAATATCAGTGTTTCCTCCCTTAGCAAGTCTTAATTAGTTACAAAATGGAAACATTTCGTATCAATATTCTTCACTATTTCACTATTCCAAGTACTCAGCTGCATCACTTATCATTTATTAGAGAAAATTAGCTCCCTTCTTTTCAGGGGCTAAATAAAAGAAGCTAAAATAATAACTTGCCTGCTGAACATCAATCCCTCGAGCCCAAACATCTGTTGTTATGAGAACACGAGTTGTACCAGATCGGAAATCCCCCATAATAGCATCTCTTTCCTTTTGAGGCATGTCCCCATGCATTTGAGAAACAGTGAAGTTATTACTGCGCATCTTTTCTGTCAACCATTCCACCTGTTCCACGCGTTAGTTTTCATTAATACCATAGGAAAAGTGGAAGTTATTAGTTGATATCATCAATCAATACTTTAACTATAGGTCAACATCGTACTAAAGATTATTAATAAATACATAGATAAAGATGACTGATCACGCATTTACCAAGTTCCACTTTTCTAAATCAAAGAGACGATTGTTAGAAAAGTCAGATTTTGCTAAAGAAAAATTAATACCCCAAAAATCATTATATGTAAATAAACCTTTTCAAGTAAACCAATTTTTCTCATCAGACAATGAGTGGTTTATGACATGTCAACAAGTCTATTTAACTCGATTGATAGATTCCACCGCAGAAGGTAAAGCCAGATTTTTATTAATTATCAGACAAAAGGTTCCACTACTACAGTACCTTTCTCTTCGTATTGCAAAAAATAACAGCCTGCGTAATGGTTAGAGTATCATATAGATCACATAGAGTATCAAATTTCCACTCTTCCCTTTCAACTGCGACGAAAAACTGCTTAATACCCTGTCAACATAAAAAAGAAAAAAAAAAAATTAATGAAAGAAGCATGCATCAATTTTCAGATATTCGTACACAAAAGTGCGGAAATAAGTAAAACCTCACTTACCTCCAAAGTTAACTCATCACGTTTAACAAGTATCCTCACAGGATCTGTCATAAACTTGTTCGTAATCTCCAAAATTTCATGAGGAAGAGTGGCAGAAATCAAAACAACCTGCAAATCGCATGAAGAACAAATTAATGAAACCAAACCATTATTATATGAAGAATAGCAACATGGTAATTGACTGGCCAAAAAAAAAAAAACACTGGTAGATCCAACCTGCAAAATGCTCAAAAACAGAGAAAAACATCCAACCAGAGCAATTCCAGCAGTAACATTCTCATTAGAATATGCTATCAGTCCAAGACAAATAGAAAATTAAATGAAGCAGGGTTACGAGGGACCTGCACTCCCTTTCCTTATTCTACTAATTTTCTTCTTCCGTAACCACCATTTTCCTCCCCATTACATCCTACTTACAGAATCCCAACCAATCATCGTCCCGTATTCCCTCATTACAAAATCATACTGAAAAGATTATTAAATTGCCCTGTCGGCCTATTAATCGAGTTAATTGTACCTCTTGCCATTTATTATCTTTCTCCTAGTATGCAAGAGTGTGGAATGAGACTTATCACAACAATAGACCAACACACAGTACAACAGAACTCCTCTTCAGGATAATCAAAGAAAGAAAAGCAAACAAAATGTAGCATGACAAGAAAGCCTAAGAAGCTACAAAATCAAAGCATGGACGACTTTATTAAAATTTAAATCCACAACCTGAACATATTGCCTAAATTATTAAGGCTTACTTTCTTGGAAGCTTTAATTGAAACTGAACCCAAACTTGATTCCCGACATGATAAGTAAGCTTCTCATTCACTTTCAAAACTATGTTTGCAAATAACCAGAGATATATGCTTATATACATAGAGAGAGAGAGAGAGAGAGAGAGAGAGAGAGAGAGAGAGAGAGAGAGAGAGAGAGAGAGAACCTGAAGCTCTGGCGGTAGATATCTGTACACGTCATAAATTTGGTCCTTGAACCCTCTGCTCAACATCTCATCAGATTCATCCTGAATAAACATCACAACTTATACCAAGCAGATTTGGATATAAAGAAAATAGGAAGCAACTTTTATCTTCTTCACATAAAATAACTAAATAGCATCTACGCCTTTTTTTAACATATTCAAAACACAAAAGAGAGATAAGAACTTACAAGGACTAGTAATTTAATGTTTCTAGTACGCAGTGTTCTCCTCTTGATCATATCACAAACTCTTCCAGGAGTTCCAGAAACCACATGAACACCATATTCTAGCTTTCTGATATCTTCGCCCACACTTTTCCCTCCAATACACGAATGCACTTGTATATTTATGAAATCGCCAACGGTCAATATGACTTTTTCCGTCTGAGTGGCCAATTCCCTTGTAGGAGACAATATTAAGGCTTGTACCCTGTTTAGAAATTTGAGCAAAGTAGGCAACATCATAGTTACAAGTTTGGACTCCACTAACTGATAAGAGAGTGTAAATATGACCCAATCATTTACAAATAGACATGTCGGGAAAAGATCTTCATGGTTTGAGAGTACCAAACTAAATCATAAAGAGGGAAAAACCTTTGTTCAACTAAAGGAAACAACTTTGAGAAAAGCTGCAATGTTCATTTGCATTATTCTGCAGCTGATTTTACAAATAAGCAACATTGAAAATTACCATATTAAGGTGAGACTCGATTTTCAATTTTGCTGCATTTTCTGAGTGGTACAAATAAAAATAACGAATACGAGAATAAGCCAAATTGAAAAACTGACAGAGAATGACGAGAGCTCAAGGAAACATCGAATATACGAAGTGAAACGAAATTCGTTTCATTCAAATTGAAAAATCCGCGAACCTTTAATTCGGTAAAAAATCCCCAAACAGATTTAAAAAAAGGAGATACGATTGTCCACAGGAAACATCCTAAACAAAAAACGAAACTTAAAACATTATAATTTCCAACGAATTAAAAAAAAAAAAAAGATAAAAGTCAAGCAAATGATTATGGTGCCAGAAGCGTACTCTCTACTTGATGTATCCACGATTTGGCAAACGGTGAGAGCAATCATGGAGGTCTTGCCAGTACCAGATTGAGCCTGTGCTATTACATCCCGACCCTCAATGATTGGCCTGACGGCTCTCTGTTGGATGGCGGAGGGTTTCTCAAAGCCATAAGCGTATATCCCACGAAGCAGATCGTCCTTAATACCCATCTGATCAAAACTCATAATCGGCTCGACCCCCTCCGTTGTCTCGAACTCCACCTTATCTTCAGCAGCGGCGGGGGGACGGCGCCTATTGGCTGGGACAACGCTTGCTGTGGCGACGGCTGCCATAGCTACTGGTGCAAATCTATGCCCTAAGGCCCCTTTTTTCAATTCCTACTCCGCCGACAAGTACGCTCCCTTTCGTCGATACTTTCAAGTGGGAAAGATGGGCGATAGAGGGAGTTGATGGTTGTATCTCGTCAGAATCTATGGCACCGGCGACGAAGGATGAGTTTAAATGCCCTAGAGGAGACGTCTGCTCCGAACGCACAAGCACTGAGGATGGAAAAATTAAAGAGTTAGAGAAAGTTTAAGACTGGGTTTGGTAAAAACGAAACCCAACTTGCAGAAAGGGTTTACAGGAAGAGGAGCAGGGGGCTTTGAGGTCATGCGAGCCGGGTTATGATTCTTTCTAGGGCTTCTATATCCACGTCACACGTGTCATTATTTTAAATTCTTTTTATATATTTCTTTCAATATCCTAAATTTCATTTGTTTTGTCGATGTTTTTTATTTGATAAAAAAACAGAATTTCATTTAATTCATTCTTCCTCCATAATATCCTCTCTACTCAAATTTAAATTTTAAAATCCAAAAACAGAATCTCTCTCTCCTATCCTCAAATTTCATCTTCTAACAACTTATGGTATTTCATCTTTCCACAACTTCTTCAAATATAAATCTACATAAAATTAAAATTCTCATAAGATTTTTACTTAAAAATAAATTTTTCAAACGAGAATATGATGTTAAAATATTTTGTAGCATTTTGTAACTACGTGATTTTCAATGGTTAAATCACCAATTTCACACAATATTTATATAAAATATAATCACGTAATAATTGTTATTCAAGAGTTATCATATAATTACAGAATAAACGTAATATTATTCATGAAAAATACTATAAAAATATTTTTCAATCGTTTTAGATACCTAACATTTGACATCTTGACTTTTGTGTATATATATGTTTACTAGATTACACTTTAATCTTCGTTAAATACTAGAATATTATTAAAAAATGCAATATTGGAAGATATTTCTTACTTATAAATCATTACTTTTCATCTTTGTCAAAAACGTGAAAATAAAATTCAACATTTCTCAGTGTCATGCTCAAATGATTTCACAACCATCAAATCCTTTTACTTTGAAAGATTCATGAGTGTGGTCTCAATCTCTACTAAATAGTACATGAATCCTTCTTTACGTTGAGCTCATGTGATTTTAGTTTACATTCATATAAGTCCTATGAGTTTTATCGTTAATCGAAAAGACTTAAACACACTTGTTAGAATAACTAAATTTCACTTATGATGTGCTTAAAAAATGGGAAGAGATTGAAGCACAAAAACAATGCTTGGATGCAAAATGTTTTTGGTCGAAAAATGGATGAACTTCCGGATTGCACAACTCTATCACAATAGCTCCAATGAAGCTTACCCTGGATGTGGTGGAAATACCCTCCAAAAATCAAGGGTTAACTCGATGGGAATGAAAAGCTATGGTTGAAATGGTGTTCGTTGGTCCGAAAAGTGATAAGGCTTGCACTCTCTCGGGTCCTTGACTCTTCTTGAGGATGAATACTCTAACTTGCTATGATGAGAGCTTGATACACTCTTGCTGGATGATCTATCTTCAGAGAAAAATAGAAGAAAGGATGCAATAACAATGGCTTCCACTACACTCACAAAGATGGAAACCAAATCACTCACACTTGACGGATATAACACACCGAGGTCATGTGTTTTCTCCTTGCTAATTGTTGGATTGAATGGCTTGATGCTTGGGCTTGAGGGATCCGTGCTTGGAGCTCTATGGACCGAATTCTTTGCTCCTATTGGTGCTTCTTGGACTACATCCTTCTTCAAGCTTTCAAGGAGAGAGAGTGACCTAAGTTGACTTCCATGGCCGAAGTGTTGAGCTCTCAGGTCTCTCATTTATGGCTCCCAAACTAGCACATGTTTTGGATTCTTGGAACTCCTATTAGGTGTGAACTTTGACATCTCCTTGTAAATTTGTGGTGGAGGCTCTCCCTTGCTTTTTTGCAAGCCACTTTTCTTACAAAAATAAAAAGAACTAAAACATAAGGTTAGCCTCCATGGCGTTTGCCTTGTGTTAGGTTTCCATGGCACATCAACTTGTCAAAGATATTTTCAAATAATAAATCAATAAACAACTTAGGTATAACTTGATAACATTTAGAAAACTCATCATCAAAATACATCAAACTTAAATCACTTTAAGATAACAATCTCCATCTTTTTGTTGATAACAAAACATACAATATTCTAAGCTATTTTTAATTTATTCTTCCCCTTAATATAAACACTCTTTACAAACTCTACCCCTTCTTATATGCGTATGAGAATATTTCTCCCCCTTTTGGCATTATAAAAAAAAATAGGCAGAGTGACATTTGTTTTTAGACTCCCCATTAGTCATAGAGAAATATAGAATTCATGTAAGAAATTTCAATATTCCCAATATCTCAAATTAGAGTAGTATAAATTAGTTATCTTGTTCGATGATCATACTAAAAGCAAGCAAAAGCAACAAATTGATCCCAAGTCATTACAAACTAGTACAAAAGGTAGAAATTAAATGAATAATGAAATAAGTCCAACAAAGATACCAAACAAAAACATAAACTTCAACTATGAATTATTGATCTTAAGGAGGAGCTTCATCAGTAGATGGAGGAAGATTATGGTCTTGGAAGAGGAAGGATGAGCATCGAAAGAACTAGGCTACACTGCTCTTGAAATATCCTCAAACTTACGATCGAACTCATCAAACCTATAGTAGGACCTCGACGTGAAAAACATGCAAAAAATGGATGTCAGATTCTGAAACATATGAACTATATCGGTGCTAAAACTGGATAAGCATGTTGAGATAAGTTCTAACTATTCTTCAACTCTAGACTGTCCACCACAAGAGAAGGAAGGATAATCAGAATGAGGAGCTGGGTGAGAGGGTGACTGACTAGCATCGACCATCTCATAATCAGGCTGCTCAGCAATAGGCTCAGATGGACTGGCATATGAGGAATCTAGAGGGCTAGCTTTGAAAAACTAAATATCATCCTCGCTACTCACAATGCACATCCTAGCGAGAGTAGAGACAATGTAAGTATCCACGGTCTTCAACTTCATCAAGAATTCTCTCGGAGGAATCTTTACTCCATCCAGTTTGAATATCTTCATCAAGAGAAGGTTAAATGGAGGGACTTGGCGGAATTGCTGAAAATATTCAGCATACGATTAAGAATAATGAATCCCACATTGAAGCGCTCTCGTCGAAAAAAAATTGTAGAGAACACAAAGATCTATGCAGTTAATATGATCACGATGACCATTCCTTAGTGACAGATTGTACGTGAGAATGTGATGAAGAACCCTTCTAGCACATTTAAATCTTTGGCTTCCGGTTTTAGAGGTACATGACCATTAGGATTTTTCAAAATAGATCTAATAAAATCCACATAATAATCAGTTCCAATCAAAGTCTGACTTCTTAAATGCATCATAATATGTCTCTGTTGTCTCATCCACAACACATTCTAACATCTCATTTGTTTGAGCAGTCAGCAAAATTTTTTTTCCATAAACATAAATGGGAATCCTTACTAGGCAAGGATTAAATTTCATATTCGTGTAAAACATTCTAATGAGCATCTCAAAATAAGGATCCTCTACAACCCCAAATATTTGCAAGACTCTTCCCAATATAATCCTTGGAGACCGAAAAACGAAACCTAATGAGATAAAATCAATGGTTTCAATTTAAAACTGTAATGCCTCGAGTTTTCTGAACCCGGTTCGTTACTCATAGCTCGAACATAATTAGAAAACTTTGAACTAAATTTAAAACTTCGCTCGAAAGTCAAAATTTGACATTTTCTAAAACCTCAAAACATTTAAAGACTTACAGCGGAAAAATTATTTGAGCAAAAATAGAGTTAAACTAAACTATGAAACATCGTTTGGAGTATTAATAAACAATCGGCAAATAGAAAATAAGGTTTAAACCATGAAATACTTGAGAAGTCGCAGAAGTCAAATATATCTGCCGATGAATAAAGTCAACGGAAGAAGCAGAAATAGCAAATAGAAGGCTTCTACCGATGACGTGGACCAGAAGAGTTGGAAACAAAAACATCTCTCGGTGGACTGCATCTACCGATGATGTCAGCCAAATAAAACAATTATCCAACATCAACCGATCGCAAAACGACAAGTTTTGCGACTCGCATCTACCGATGGCTAAACGACAAAATTCCTCATTTCCTTTCTTCCGACAAAATAAACTGCATACACCGATCACTAGTCGACAAAACACCTCCTACATCCACCGGTAAAACAAGCTACATATACCGATTACTAAACGACAAAACATGATACCCACTCATACCGGTAGGGCAAAATCTACATCTTCCGATAGAATAAACCTCATGTACCGATGACTTTACTGAGACATCATCCGATAAACAACACAACTCAACATCTGCCGATAGACTTCATCTACCGACACAGAACAGAACAACATTTCAACTACTTCTCGCTATACATACACAACACTAATTACAGAAAGGAATTTACTTACTTCATCAAGACCATTCAGAAACAATTCAAATCATTATATTGTTCAAATCCAGTAAAACCAACATTTAAAACCCAACAGATCACTAGTATCAGTAAATCTCAAAACGTAATCAAAATATTAAAATCTCTACTGTCATGAAAACTCAACATACTCAGATTAAATCATTATCAACTAAACCCCCACAACTGCTGACATCAGTTAACCCGCCTTATCAGTTTACCAGGCCGAGACATGAATGTACTCCTCCAATCACATCTAATCATTTGTGCATTCAGGAAATTCACCTGCAGTATCCTCAACACCTACATCACAAAACTCATCTATTAGCCTAATGCTAAGTAAGTAAAGCAGTAATGAAATGAAATACTAAATTATGAATTCCTAAACATGAATTTCTACTTTCTCATCTCAGTTGTTCATTCATCGTTTCTGTTCAGATCCCCCTGTGAAATTGGGAGTTGGATCAACTCTCCCAAAGTATAAACATCCACTGACTCATTAAGGGGCGGATTAATTCCCTTAACAGTAAATCTGATTCACATGTTCAGATCCCCCTGTGAAATTGAAAGTTGGATCAACTCTCCCAAAGTATAAATATCCACTGTCTCATTAAGGGGCGGATTACTTCTCTTAACAGTAAAACTGATTCACATAGCTGTTTCAATATGTTCAATCCTTACCATGCCAGCATGCATTCAAATTCATTTTTGTATACTAAAAAAAAACATGATGCATGACCTACCAATACATTCCAGCGAACAAACCCTAATGTTTTGTGATGTAGGCCCGAAGGCACAAGCAAACTTTACTTACTTGGATTCCTGGAAATTGTTTGGTTGCTAACCACTTCGGGTTTTGCTCAAACCTAAAACCGTAGACAATGTATTTGTTAAATTTCATTTTAAACTAACCAGGAGTCTAGGGAAATTAGTTTGGGAGCTCAGATCATCGTGCATTCCTGATTCTGCACTAAACCCGAAACTACACATATTCACAGCGCTCCCGAAACACATACATTGCACTCCCTCAGTTAACTAACCGTCAAGTCTTAAGGGAAAATGAAGGAACTCACCTAAGTCGAAGAAATCGCTGGAGGAATCTTCTAAAGCTTTCTGCTGAGCTGAGGAGCTGAAAGTTGAAAAGGGAAATGGTGAACAGTGGCGGCTACCGCATTAACGCTTTCCTTAAATATGTTTTTCCCTTATTACTAGCTAATTACTATAATGCCCTTACATTAATCACACATTACCCTAATTAATAATTCTCACAATCCCCCCCATAATTATACACTTTATTTTGACAAGGTAAATTGGTTCAATGGAACTAGGTGTTACAATTTACCCTCCTTAAAAGAATTTTGTCCTCAAAATTTGATACCTGAATAATTCCGAATGTTGGTCCATCATGTCTTGCTGGCGCTCCCAAGTTGTCTCCTCTACGTTCTGGTTGTGCCATAAGACTTTCACTAGTGGAACCTTCTTGTTGCGCAATACCTTCACTACATAGTCTAAGATCCTTACCGGTTTTTCTTCATATGTAAGAGTAGGATGAACTTCAATACTCTGCTGTTCCACAATCTGGGAAGGGTCTCGTACACATTTCTTAAGCATGGAGATATGAAACACATCATGGATTCCTTTCATAGAGGCAGGTAGCTGTAACTGGTAGGCTGTCTTCCCAATCCTTTTCGAGATCAAGAATGGTCCAATGAATCTGGGGTTCAACTTTCCTCTCTTCCCAAATCTCACAACTTCTTTGAATGGTGACACCTTGAGAAAAACTTCATCACCAATCACAAATTCCAATTCTCTACGCCTGCAATCTGCATAACTCTTCTGTCGACTTTGAGCTGCCAAAATTCTCTGTCGGATGAGGGCAACCTTCTCAACAGTCTGTTGCACAATGTCAGGACCAAGCAACTGTGCTTCACCAACTTCATCCCAGTACAAAGGAGATTTGCACTTTCGTCCATACAATGCCTCGTATGGTGCCATGCCTATTGTTGCCTAGAAACTGTTGTTATAAGAAAATTCAACTAATGATAGGTACTTACTCCAAGAACCCTGAAATTCTAGTGCACATGCACGGAGCATATCTTCTAAGGTCTGAATAGTTCTCTCGGATTGTCCATCTGTTTGAGGGTGGAAAGCTGTGCTAAAATTAAGCTGTGTTCCCATAGCCTTGTGTAAGCTTTTCCAAAACTTAGATGTAAATCTAGGGTCTCGGTCTGAAACTATGGTGCTTGGAACCCCATGCAGTCTAACAATCTCATGCACATACAACTCAGCCAGTTGATCCATTGAATAGGTTATCTTTATTGGCAGAAAATGAGCAAATTTGGTTAGGCGGTCAACTATCACCCAAATTGCATCATGTCCCTTTGCTGTCCTAGGTAATCGAACAACAAAATCCATCGTTATTTGTTCCCATTTCCATTCGGGAACTGGTAAGGGTTGCAATGTTCCTGAAGGGCTCTGATGCTCGGCCATAATTTGCTGACAGCACAAACACGATCCCACATATTCCGCCACACTTCGTTTCATGCCTGGCCACCAATAATGCTGTTTAAGATCCTTGTACATCTTTGTACTCCCGGGGTGAACAGAGAACCTGGAAGAGTGTGCTTCAGAAAGAATTTCATCACGAAGTTCCTTAATGGCAGGAACAAACCATCTATTTCTAAACTTAAGGATTCCATTAGCAGAATAGTTAAAATCTGATTTGTCCGTAGGATCCATGCTTGACTTGTACTTGTTACACTCAACATTATTCGTCTGAGCTTCCTTTATTTTCTCTAGAATGGTAGGCTTTAAGGTTATGGCTAAAAGTACAGCTGATACGCTGGATACTGCTTCTAGATTAAACTTTTGGAATTCTGACTTTAAAGCTAATGGCATACTGAAAGTCATAATTGGGGTTGACGTTGTTACTCTACTCAAGGCATCTGCCACTACATTTGCCTTGCTGGGATGATATTTTATTTCAAAGTCATAATCCTTGACAAATTCCAACCACCGACGTTGCCTCATATTCAATTCTTTCTGAGTGAAAATGTACTTCAGACTTTTATGGTCTGAAAATATTTCACAAGACTGTCCATACAAGTAGTGCCTCCAAATCTTAAGTGCAAATACTACTGCAGCTAATTCTAAGTCATGCGTAGGGTAATTCTTCTCATGAGTTTTCAACTGTCTAGAGGTATAGGCTATTACTTTTCCATTTTGCATCAACACACAACCTAGACCGATTTTGGAAGCATCACAATAAATGCTAAACCTGCTGTCTTCAACAGGAAGGGTTAAAATTGGAGCATCGGTCAGTTTCTGTTTCAAAGTCTGGAAACTATGCTCACATTCATCAGTCCATACATACATCACGTTTTTCCTTGTTAACTTAGTAAGGGGTGTAGCAATCTTCGAAAATCCTTCAATGAACTTTCTGTAATATCTTGCTAATCCAAGGAAGCTCCTAATATCAGTAGCATTCTTTGGTTGGGGCCACTCTATAACTGCCTGAACCTTGGCTGGGTCGACAGATATTCCATCTCCAGAGATCACGTGACCAAGAAAGTGAACTCTGTCCAACCAAACTCACACTTGGAAAACTTAGTATAAAGTTGGTGCTGTCTAAGTACTCCTAACACTAAACTCAAATGTTTTGCATGGTCATCCTTAGTACGCGAATAGATTAAAATATCATCAATAAATACTATGACAAACTTGTCTAAGTAATCGTGGAACACCCTGTTCATAAGATGCATGAATGCTGCTGGCGCATTAGTCAATCTAAAGGACATAACCAAAAACTCATAATGTCCATACCTTGTGCGAAAGGCAGTCTTTGGGATATCCTCAGATTTAACCTTCAACTGATAATAACCGGACCTAAGGTCAATCTTAGAGAAAACTCTTGCACCATTAAGCTGGTCAAATAAGTCATCAATCCTCGGCAAAGGGTACTTGTTCTTGACAGTTAGCTTGTTCAATTCTCTATAATCTATGCACATACGCATTGATCCATCTTTCTTTTTGACAAAAAGGACAGGTGCACCCCATGATGAAAAGCTTGGGCGTATAAACCCTTTCTCCAACAGGTCCTCCAACTGCTTCTTTAATTCCTTAAGTTCATTTGGAGCTAATCTATATGGATTTTTAGACACAGGCTCGGCTCCGGGGTAAACATCTACAACAAATTCAATTTCCCTATCTGGTGGTAAACCAGGAAGGTCATCTAGAAATACTTCAGGAAAGTTTTGGACAATCAAGACATCTTGAGGATTTGTTTTACCTACAAGTTGTGTGTCTAAAACACTAGTTAAGAAGCACAAATACTCTCCACATAGGGAAGGTCTAGTGTTGATAGAAGTCATCACGGACATCTCCTTACTCTTCTTTGAAGCTTGAAAGGTATGTTTCAAACTACCAGGGGGTTGGAAACTAACTATTCCAGTCCTACAATCAATTGTGGCGTGGTGTTTACATAACCAGTCCATTCCTAGGATTACATCAAATCCTATAATATCCATAATAATAAGATCAGCAGGTAGACTTACATTCCTTACTAACACTTCACTGTCAAACATCACACGGTTAGAGCGCATGCGCTCACCAGAAGGCAATGCAACATTAAACACATGCATGGAAGGGGTGAACTGTACATTTAACTTATCAGCAAAGGCAGATGCTATAAACGAATGTGTTGCACCAGAATCTATTAAAGTAAAAGCAGGCACAGAGTTAATCAATATAGTACCTGACACAACAGCGGGCTGTTCCTCACCCGACTCCGTCATGGAGAATATTCTTGGTTTAATCATAGCTGGGCCACTCTTAGGAACTGGACAATCTCTACTAATGTGACCAACCTTGTTACAATTGTAGCATTTGGTGATTCTAGGCTTCGAGCATTCCTTGAACGTGTGTCCAACCTCCTCACAGTTGAAACACTTCCCAAAGCCCAGTCTGCACTCCCCCGGGTGGTTCTTCAAACACTTAGGACACTGGAGAAATTTCTTGACATTCTGTACCTTCCCTTCTGCTCCTTGGCTAAATTAGCCTTCACTTGGCCTCTTCGTTCCTCTTTGTTGGTGTGGCTGGATAAGCCTTTGTGGGACATCCCTTAGTCTAGCACACTTCCCTTCAGCTTCTTCCACTTCTAGAGCAGTGGACACAACCTCACTGAATGTCAAACCTTTAATACCACAGAATTTAACCCCTCGGTAGATTTCTGGCTTTAGTCCATGCACAAATTTAAACACTTTATCCTCGTCCTTGTGAGCAAAATGTCCAGCAAACCTGGACAAGGACTCAAATTGCTTACTGTACTCTGCCACCGACCCTGTCTGCTTCAAATTCAGAAACTCTAACTTCTTCGCAGTTTGGACCGTGCTGTTAAAATACTTCCCATAGAAAATGTCCTTGAATTGTGACCAAGGCATCGACAAAACATCTGTGGTGGTCTCTATTGTTTCCCACCAGAGTTGAGCTTCACCAGCCAAATGGAACGTGGCCAACGTGACTTTGTCTTCTTCTCCAACATTGGCACACCTAAACATACTCTCAATCTTTCTACGTCATCCTTCAGGAATAACTGGATCAGATGACTGTCCATCAAACGTGGGTGGTCTTAGTCTCCAGAATCTATCTCTAGAATGTTCATTGCTAGAACCCGAGTTGGCACTTCCTTGCACCTCTCGGTTTAACAGTACTCCTAGTTGGTCAGACTGTTGGCGCACTAAATCAGTCAGCTGCCTAATCACACTAGGCTCCTCTTCACCTCTCACATTAGGCATCTCTCTTGGCACTCTAGGTCTCCCTGGGCGTCTGGCCATTGTACTTAATTCTTGTACAGGGTTAATTACACTCTTAAATATCTAATAACTAAGGTTAACATAAACACTTACAGTTGTTGAAGTACTTCCATGCAACGATTGGCACTGATGAGTAATCTTTTGAACGGTTTAACTGAATGTCTCTGATACCATACTGTAACGCCCCGAGTTTTCTGAACCCGGTTCGTTACTCATAGCTCGAACATAATTAGAAAACTTTGGACTAAATTTAAAACTTCGCTCAAAAGTCAAAATTTGACATTTTCTAAAACCTCAAAACATTTAAAAACTTGCAGCGGAAAAATCATTTGAGCAAAAATAGAGTTAAACTAAACTATGAAACATCGTTTGGAGTATTAATAAACAATCGGCAAATAGGAAATAAGGTTTAAACCATGAAATACTTGAGAAGTCGCAGAAGTCAAACATATCTGCCGATGAATAAAGTCAACGGAAGAAGCAGAAATAGCAAATATAAGGCTTCTACCGATGACGTGGACCAGAAGAGTTGGAAACAAAAGACATCTCTCGGTGGACTGCATCTACCGATGATGTCAGCCAAATAAAACAATTATCCAACATCAACCGATCGCAAATCGACAAGTTTTGCGACTCGCATCTACCGATGGCTAAACGCCAAAATTCCTCATTTCCTTTCTTCCGACAAAATAAACTGCATACACCGATCACTAGTCGACAAAACACCTCCTACATCCACCGGTAAAACAAGCTACATATACCGATTACTAAACGACAAAACATGATACCCACTCATACCGGTAGGGCAAAATCTACATCTTTCGATAGAATAAACCTCATGTACCGATGACTTTACTGAGACATCATCCGATAAACAACACAACTCAACATCTGCCGATAGACTTTATCTACCGACACAGAACAGAACAACATTTCAACTACTTCTCGCTATACATACACAACACTAATTACAGAAAGGAATTTACTTACTTCATCAAGACCATTCATAAACAATTCAAATCATTATATTGTTCAAATCCAGTAAAACCAACATTTAAAACCCAACAGATCACTAGTATCAGTAAATCTCAAAACGTAATCAAAATATTAAAATCTCTACTGTCATGAAAACTCGACATACTCGATTAAATCATTATCAACTAAACCCCCACAACTGCTGACATCAGTTAACCCGCCTCATCAGTTTACCAGGCCGAGACATGAATGTACTCCTCCAACCACATCTAATCATTTGTGCATTTAGGAAATTCACCTGCAGTATCCTCAACAACTACATCACAAAACTCATCTATTAGCCTAATGCTAAGTAAGTAAAGCAGTAATGAAATGAAATACTGAATTATGAATTCCTAAACATGTAATTTCTACTTTCTCATCTCAGTTGTTCATTCATCGTTTCTCTTCAGATCCCCCTGTGAAATTGGGAGTTGGATCAATTGTCACGACCCTAATTTGTACCCGTACTATTCCTTTATTTGTTCCCTTTTTTTTTCTTTTTTTTTTTAAAACTTAAAACTTTTAACTTTAACTGTACCTAAGGTGAAATCTCAATCGAAATAGAAATCTGAATTCATTTAGTAAATCATCTGAAACAATCACCAAAACAGTTAAAACTTAAAAACAAATAAAACATTAAAACTATTAAATAATTAAAATTCATTTTTTTTTTTAATATATGGCGACCAGTCGCCCATAAGAGGGGCAACTGCAACAGGCGAGTAGTCGCCTGTTGCAAGTCACCCTGTGGCAACTGATCGCCACAATTGTGGCGATCAGTCGCCACGCTCTCTGGACTCCTCCAGAGAGCTGCGACCAAAAAGGGGCGATTGCCCGCCTCCCAGAGGCGAGCAATCGCCAGGTTCTCTGGAATTCCTCCAGAGAACCGAGCTCCATTCTCCCCCCTTTTCTTTTCCTCTTCTCTCCAACGCCCTGCACTTCACCTTCTTAACATCACAAAACACACTACAACCTCTCCTTAATAATCACTCTTCTATCCAAACATCACCCAAATAAACAACTCAAGGTCATACATGAAAACATGCTAAAATTTTATGGAAACGGACTGCGTGGAATGCCCTAAAATCGTGCACGTCCATACAGTCATAAATCACCTAAAATCCTCAAACATTACTCAAACCAACCCTCAAGACAAACATTAATGATAAAAGTAGAATTTCCTTAAAACATCTCCAAAACGAACACGTCATCAAAACATTCGAAACGACTCATCTCCAAACCGACGTTCTCTATACAATTTCCAAATATCAAACTTCTCCACATATCCTAAAATCCCTCACATTTTTAACATTAAAACTAGTTTACATTAATTACCCAAAAATCGCTCGGAGCACAACCGTAGTCGTCGAACCTCGCCAAAACACACCCCGTCGCCACGAGCACCTTCCTGAAGGACCGGAATTGTCTAAGGGGGGGGGGGGTGAATTAGACTTTTAAAAAATTAATCTAATAATCAATTAGTGTTACTCTCTTAATTAGTTTAATAGCAAATAAGGTAATATAAAAAATAAAGAGAGAGTAAGAGAGATTCAACACTAGTACTTTTTACGTGGTTCGGCCAAACTGCCTACGTCCATGCTCCAAGGCTCACCCCTTGAAGATCCTTACCCTTCTCCTCACGAGAAATAACAGATCGGGATTCCGGGCTCCGATCAACTGCCTTTACAGATTTGGATTGAACTTCACGGGCGTCAATCCACTGCCGTTACAAGTTTGAGTTTGTAAAATATTAAGCTCAGACTACAATCTCACAAAAATGAATCTCAAATTAGGATTGAGAGATGTAGAGAAGAATACAGAGTGTGAAAATAACTTTCGCAGTTAGGGCTCAGAATTCAAATTGGCAAAAGTTAGTCTTCGAGCCTTTTCTTCTGCTTATATACTCTGTAAGAAGTTGCTTCACAGAATTGAATGCTTCTTTCTTCAAAATGGAGAAATGTTACCGTTGGAAAGCATCCGTACTGAAGCAGCTATCCGTTGCTTCTGAAAATGTTGTTCGTCGTCGCCATTAAAGGTCTGGAGTTAATGCTGAAAACGACGTCACTGTAGCTTCGCGGCTAACTTTGAATTCTAGCGGAAGTTCACCGGCAGATGCAACTTATGAGCAGAGACACGTCATCGGTGGATGCAGCTTGAAATGCCATCGGCAGATGTATCCTAAAAATCCATCGGCAGGTGTATCCTTGAATTCCATCGGCAGAAGAATCTTAAACTTTTATCGGCAGAAGCATCTTAAACTTATCCTTATCGGCAGATGACTTCAAAAACGCTATCGGCAGATGACTTCAAAAACGCTATCGGCAGATGACTTCAAAAACGCTATCGGCAGATGACTTCAAAAACGCTATCGGCAGATGACTTCAAAAACGCTATCGGCAGATGACTTCAAAAACGCTATCGGCAGATGACTTCAAAAACGCTATCGGCAGATGACTTCAAAAACGCTATCGGCAGATGACTTCAAAAACGCTATCGGCAGATGACTTCAAAAACGCTATCGGCAGATGACTTCAAAAACGCTATCGGCAGATGACTTCAAAAACGCTATCGGCAGATGACTTCAAAAACGCTATCGGCAGATGACTTCAAAAACGCTATCGGCAGATGACTTCAAAAACGCTATCGGCAGATGACTTCAAAAACGCTATCGGCAGATGACTTCAAAAACGCTATCGGCAGATGACTTCAAAAACGCTATCGGCAGATGACTTCAAAAACGCTATCGGCAGATGACTTCAAAAACGCTATCGTCATGAACCGGCATCGGCAGGAGTAGCTTCAACAGCTATCGGCAAATGCACCTTGACATGACATCGGCAGATGTCTTCAAAAACGCTATCGGCAGATGCATCATTTCTTTGTCGTGTAGCGATCGGTATATGCAAGCCTGTTTTGCTATTTAATTCTGTATACTCAAACCGATTTATTAGACAACTAAAATACCCTTTTCAAGGGTATTTCCAAATAAACTCATATTCATTATTCTCTTTAAATACACATAATCAAATTGTACACTAATTATACAAATACATAATCAAAAACAAATTATGACTTAAACAATCTATAAGTCAACAATCTCCCCCTTTTTGATTATGACAATATAAATTTGATTAACTTTGATACTCCCCCATAATTCTAGCCGCTCCCCCATAGTATATGTATTTTATTCAATTAACAATTCAGAGCAATTCCAAAATCACAGAGTATATCCAAAGAATGATATATCCATAGAATATTATCTAATCAGACTCAATCAAATATAGTATTCTCCCTCATTGACATTATCAAAAAAAAAAAACAATGCATTCAACATCAGAGTATGTTTAGTAAAAAAAAAATTGTCATTAAAAAGAAACAACTAAGAAAAAAAAATGTATATAACTAAAAATCACTATTTGAAGAGATCTAAATGACGATTCTAAAAGGCTCTCTTAACATAAGAGGGCACGTCACGGTGGGGATTGAAAAATGCATCCACCATAGCTTGAAGAAAGGCAAGATCTTGTGGGAGAGGTGATTGATAGACCACCATTGCCAAACAAGGAGCAGGAGGTGGAGAAGGCTCTCGGGACACCTCCATGTCCAAGCAAGGAGGAGACTCGACAGAAGGACCAGAACACACATCCATGCATGGCGAAGGAGAAGCTTCCAATGGACAGGCTGGAGGAGAGGAAGATGCAGGAGCAGAGGAAGATGTAGGAAGTGTGAACTTGAGCTCAGCCTCATGAATATCTAGGGACATGAGGCGCACATCTTCAATAACAGCAGGCCTGGAGAGGGGAAGAAACAAATCTTCATAGCAAGTCTCGGGAACATTGAGACCAGAACTTGATGGTTCGGGTTCAGGGTCAGGTTCAGGTGTCAAAGCGGCAATGGAATATTGGAGTTTCTCAAGTTCCCTGACAACCATTCGCCTATCACCATCAACTTTCGTAGACAGCAGGCCAAGACCTGTATCCAAAGCAATGTCCATGTCCTGATGATTCTTATCAATTTTACTTTGGAGGGTACTGAGGGCAGTGCCAAGGTTGGTAATAGAGGCTTGCATCTCATTATACTGAGCCTCAGTGAAGGAAAATCTCCTGTGATATGTCAGGGGAGTTGCAGGAGTATTGGAGAGAAGGGGTTGGACTTGCAGAGCGATTGGAGCAGGTTGAACTGGTGATGGAGGGAGCACCTCTTGTTGATCGGGAGATGGAGGAGCTGAAGGTTCATGGATTGGAGATGGAGGGGCTGAAGGTTCAGGGTTTGGAGATGGAGGAGCTGAAGATGGTAAGGGAAGTGTAGGTGGAGAGGGAGGTGGAGGAACTGGAGATAGTAGAGCTGGAGGACCATGGGTGAGTATCGAGGAAATTGCTCGCATCACCGGAGAGATGGAAGGAAAAACAGGCTGAGAAGGTAGTATGAGAGAAGGTGGAGGTGAAAGAGGATGTTCAGGAATAGGTAGAGACACAGATGAGGGAGCAGAGGTGGCCTCTGAAATAGGTGCTATGGAGGAAGGAGCAATCCTGCGCCTACGCACTAGAGGAGAAGGTGGGGGGCTTGAATCCTGAGATTGAGAAATACCACGGTCTGGACATACTGTTTCATCTCCCCCTTCAGCAGTTGATTCATCTGGCAGGATAAGTTTCATTTTTCCACGCCTGACAGGTGCTGCCAAAGAAACCTTTTTCTTAGCCTTATCCACAGCAGGTTTTCCTTTTACGATTTGTTTGAATCCCATCCTGTTGAGAGTGGAATAGGAATAGAAATTGGAGGGCATAAGTCTCACAGGCTCCTCCTCCTCAGGAAGGACAACCTCAAGACGAGCAAATAACCGCATGAGAAGCAGATTATACGGTAGTGAAGTAGCCCTGGAGGATACAGCTAGAATCATCCTTCGAACAACTATATAGCCAATGTTGAAGGGTGTCTTGAAATAGATTGCAAACAGAACAAACAGTTCCATTGCGCTCACCTCGTCATAATGTCCACCCTTGGGAACAATATTGAAATCAATCATATGACGAAAAACTCTGGCTCTAGGGGTCAGATGTTTGCCCTTTAACTGATCAGGTGATGAATTGGGGTCCACAGCAATTTCCCTTAGAAACTGTAGTCCTTCAGGCGTTCCAAAGAAAGGTAGCTCAGGGCCTGTCACATACTTGTAAGGGCAGTTATCCAAATGAGGAGCTCCCAAAAGGGCATTTATGGACTTAGGAGTAATTTCTATGTGAGTGTTGTATACGTAGCTCTTAATGGAAGGATAATCAGAGGAAAAGCTAAGGTTTGCATAAAACATCCTAATCGCTTCCGGGTAGTAGAATGATTCGGTCTCAAAGAGACCTATTAACCCGAGATCCGTTAAGGGTTCAATAAAGTCCATTCCGGCTAACTCTTTAAAAAAAATACCCTTACTAGGAATTAACGATTTGAACCGATAGTCATTGTGGTACTTTACCTCATCAGCTTGAGTAAGAAAGTAGAAGGTTGGCCACTCCGTTCCACGAGGAATCTCTCGGGAAGGACGATCAGAAACTTTAGCCTTCTTCTTGGTCGGTTTGGAAACGGCGCGAGACGATTGACCTTGAAATTCCATTTCTAGAAGAGGATTCGACAGAGAAGATTTGGTAGGGCAGGGGTTTACAGAAAGAGCGCGAAAAGTAAAATGTCTGGGCGAAGAAGAATGAATTTAAAAGAAATAGCTCATCGCCAGACAAAGAAGACATACGTGTCGGCAGATTGGGGAATACATCTTCTGATGGATTACACGTGTCGGCAGATTGAGCAGTACAGCTTCCGATGGGATAGAAAAACACTGCATCTGCCGATAGAGATGAAACTACCGATGACTAGAGAAATACACAGTATCTATCGGTGCTTCACAACACAGAAACACTCAATTACATAGGATCTAATAACAGAGAAATACCCTTAGTTTTTCCAAACCGAATGAGTCCTAGCCTGATTCTAATATTATTGAAGGTCTTCTCATCCAAAGGCTTGGTAAATATGTCTGCAAGTTGATCTACAGAATTAACAAACTCTAGAGTGATATCTCCTCTTTGAACATGATCTCTAATGAAATGATACCTAACATCAATATGTTTGGTTCTAGAGTGCTGAATAGGATTTTTAGAAATGTTGATGGCACTGGTGTTATCACATCGAATAGGAATCCTATCATAAAACAGATTATAGTCTTCTAATGTTTGTTTCATCCATAACATTTGTGCACAACAACTGCCTGCAGCAATATATTCACTTTCTGCAGTTGAGAGTGCAACAGAATTCTGTTTCTTAGAATACCAAGACACTAGAGATTCACCAAGAAATTGACATGTCCTGTGGTGCTTTTCCTATCAACTAGACTACCAGCATAGTCAGAATCTGAATATCCTATCAGATCAAAGGAAGTTCCCTTAGGATACCATAAACCTAAGTCATAAGTTCCACTCAAATATTTGAAAATCCTTTTTACTGCAGATAAATGAGATTCCTTAGGGGCAGCCTGAAACCTAGCACATAGGCACACACTAAAGAGTATATCTGGCCTACTTGCAGTCAGATATAACAGTGAACCAATCATACCACGATATTTCTTGATATCCACACTTATACCATTTTCATCATTGTCCAATTTAGTAGTGGTACTCATGGGAGTTCTAGAGGATTTGACAGATTGTAAACCAAACTTCTTAAGGAGTTCCTTAATATACTTTTCTTGACAGAAGAAAATTCCATCAGGAGATTGACTAATCTGGAATCCTAAGAAAAACTTTAACTCACCCATCATACTCATTTCAAACTCACTTTGCATGAGGGAGGAAAACTCATTGCACAAACTGACATTTGTAGATCCAAAAATAATGTCATCGACATATATTTGAACTAACAAGATGTCTGCATCCTTTTGCATGGTAAATAGAGTTGAATCAGAATTACCCTTTTTGAAATTTCTTTCCTCAAGGAAATTCTTCAACCTATCATACCAAGCCCTAGGAGCCTGCTTAAGACCATAGAGAGCTTTCCTAAGTTTAAATACATGATCAGGTTTATCAAAGGATTCAAATCCTAAGGGCTGCTCTACATAAACTTCTTCCAAGATATATCCATTTAAAAAGGCACTCTTTACATCCATTTGAAAGAGTGTGAAGTTCATGTAGCAGGCAAAAGCCAAAAGCATTCTAATAGATTCCAAACGAGCTACAGGGGCAAAAGATTCTTCAAAATCAATACCCTCTTCCTGAGAGTATCCCTTAGCAACTAGTCTAGCCTTATTTCTGACAACAATCCCATTCTCATCCAATTTATTCTTAAAGACCCACTTAGTTCCAATAATGGGATAATCCTTTGGCCGTGGAACAAGTTCCCATACTTTGCTCCTTTCAAATTGATTTAGCTCCTCTTGCATAGCTAAAATCCAATTTTCATCATTCTCGGCCTCCTCAAATTTCTTAGGCTCTATTTGAGAGATAAATGCCACATTGGCACAGAGATTTCTAAGAGAGGCTCTAGTCTTAACCCCTAAAGAAGGATCACCTAAGACTTCATCTAATGGATGGTCTTTGATGAATTTCCAATCTCTAGGAAGAGTAGGATTTTCATCCTTGACAGAAGCTATATCATGAGGAATAGGAGAAGGTTCTAAAGATTTTTCTACTTGAATGGGATCTGTAGGCTTTTCTAAGGAAAGGAAATCCAGTTGTTTTTCCAAGGGATCATCCTCATCCACATTGATTAATGGGTGAGGAGTCTCATCAAAATTGACATGAACAGATTCCTCTACAACAAGAGTTCTCCTATTGAAAACTCTGTATGCTTTACTGGTCAACGAATATCCTAGAAAAATTCCAAGATCGGATTTGGAATCGAATTTTCCTAAGTTATCCTTAGTATTAAGAATGAAACATTTGCAACCGAAAGCTCTAAAATACTTAACAGTAGGAGTCTTGCCATTCCAAAGTTCATAGAGAGTTTTCTCTAGAATAGGTCTTATGGAGACCCGATTAAGCACATAACAGGCTGTTGCTATAGCTTCAGCCCAGAAATACTTTGGAAGGGTGTTTTCATTAAGCATAGTCCTAGCAAGCTCTTGAAGGGACCTATTCTTCCTCTCAACAACACCATTTTGCTGAGGGGTCCTAGGAGAAGAGAAATTGTGCTCAATTCCATATTTGAGACACAAGAGTTCAAATTTCTCATTTTCAAACTCTCCACCATGATCACTACGAATAGCAACAATGGTGAGCTCCTTTTCATTTTGTACTCTTTTCCTAAAGCTAGAGAAAGTATCAAAAGTCTCATCCTTAGACTTCAAAAAATAAACCCAAGTAAATCTAGAGAAATCATCTACAATAACAAAGGCATAGAATTTGCCGCCTAGGCTTGCTATATTGGAAGGACCGAAGAGGTCCATGTGAAGAAGTTGGAGAGGCTTAGAAGTGGAGATTGCATTCTTTGATGCAAAAGAGCTTTTGATCTGCTTGCCCATTTGACAAGCTTCACAGACTTTATCCTTCTCGAAGGATATCTTAGGGATCCCTCTAACTAAATTCTCCTTAGTAATCTTAGCTAAGGTATCCATCCCTACGTGTCCTAATCTTCTATGCCAAGACCAACATTCATTAAGAGAATTAACAACAAAACACTTCTCATCAACATGCTCAAAAACATTCAGATCAACAATATAGACATTTTCTTTTCTAAATCCTTTAAACAAATATGATTAGTTGAAATGTCTTTGATCACACAGACATTTGATTTGAAAGTTACTTTATAGCCCTTGTCACACAACTGACTTATGCTTAGCAGATTATGCTTTAATCCTTCTACAAGTAAAACATTTTCAATAGTAGGATGAGAAGGATTACCTATATTACCGATGCCAACGATTTTCCCCTTTTGGTTTCCACCAAAAGTGACACTCCCTTTCTTCTTGTTGACAACAGCAAACTTGGTTGAGTCTCCCGTCATATGCCTTGAGCAACCACTGTCAAGGTACCACAGATTTGTTCCGGGAGAGCAGTCAACCTGCAAAACAGAAATCAGGTTGTCTTCTTAGGTACCCAAATCTTTTGGGTCCTACTGTTAGGTCTGGTTCCCTTAGGAACCCATTGGAATTTACCAGTTGATTTCATATAGTTTGCTTTTAGCGAACATACAAAAGATTTATGTCCAGCTTCATTACATGCATGACAGACAGAGGGTTTAACAAAGAAGTTTTTAAAGGCTTTCCTTTTATTAGACTTGTCATACCCTAATCCGGTCTTGTCAAAATTTGCTCTCTGACCTGCTATTACCATCTTAAATAATTTTTCACCCTTAGTGAAGTTCAGAATAATATTATTCAAATCTTCATTTTTGCTTTTAAGATCATCAATCTCTTTGACATGCAAATTAGTTTTCTCGGCATGTATTTCTACCATGTTTGCGTTTTCCTTTTTCAAAGTATTGTATTTAGTTTTTAACATGCCAAACTGTTTAACTAAATCATTGAAAGCATCAATTAGATTATCTTCATCGTCATCAATATCACTGTCACTAATAATACTAGAGGAAGAAGAACTAACCTTGTCCTCGTGTGCCATAAAGCACAGGTTTGCTACTTCCTCATCCTCTGATGAAGAGGTATCTTCTTCACTATCGTCCCAAGTGGCCTTCATTGCCCTTTTCTTGAACTTCTTGGGACCCTTCTTTGCTTGTGGACAATCTGCCTTCATATGTCCAGGCTTTCCACACCCAAAACACGTGATCTCCTTGTCCTTTTGAGACTTTTCACCCTTTGGAAACCTTTTTCCCTGCATCCTCTTTCGTTGCAGGAATTTGCTGAATCTCCTGGTAATGAGGGCAATGTCCTCATCTTCTTCTTCTTCCTCAGATTCATCAGGCTTGCTCGATGAGGCCTTGAGAGCTATGTCCTTTCTCTTGGAGATCTCTTTTTCTTTGAGATCCTCCTTGTCATTGGCCCTCATGGTTATCTCATGAGTCATTAGAGAGCCAATGAGTTCCTCAAGCTTGAGAACCTTGAGATCCCGTGCTTCTTGTATTGCCGTCACCTTTGGTTGCCAAGCTCTTGGTAAACATCTCAAAATTTTCCTAATTAACTCTTCACCTGAATACATCTTACCAAGTACTTTTAACCCATTAGTAATGTTAGTGAAACGAGTAAACATTGAAGAAATAGACTCATCCTTTTCCATGGTAAACAATTCATATTCGTGAACTAACATGCTCAATTTACTCTCCTTTACTTGGTTAGTTCCCTCATGTGTGACTTCTAATAAGTGCCAAATTTCTTGAGCACTTTCACACCCTTGCACTCTATTGAATTTATCTCTATTTAGAGCACAGTACAAGGTGTTTACTGCCTTAGCATTAAGGCTCAGATTTCTCTTATCGGACTCTGTTAACTCAGAAGAGTCCTTAGGGATACTTTTCCCATCAACAGTTTTCATGGCCTTAAAAGGACCATTATCTATAATACACCACGTTTCATAGTCTATGGCTTGAATGAATATTTTCATTCTAGCCTTCCAATAGACATAATCACTACCATCAAAGAATGGAGGTCTATTGGTTGCTTGACCTTCTATTTGTGATGTGTTAGTATTGAATGCCATTGTAATAGCAGAATATAATGCAGAGCGTTTAACTACAGCTTAGACAAAGATAACCTCGCTCTGATACCAATTGAAGGATCGGAATTGTCTAAGAGGGGGGGGGGGGGGGGTGAATTAGACTTTTAAAAAATTAATCTAATAATCAATTAGTGTTACTCTCTTAATTAGTTTAATAGCAAATAAGGTAATATAAAAAATAAAGAGAGAGTAAGAGAGATTCAACACCAGTACTTTTTACGTGGTTCGGCCAAACTGCCTACGTCCACGCTCCAAGGCTCACCCCTTGAAGATCCTTACCCTTCTCCTCACGAGAAATAACAGATCGGGATTCCGGGCTCTGATCAACTGCCTTTACAGATTTGGATTGAACTTCACGGGCGTCAATCCACTGCCGTTACAAGTTTGAGTTTGTAAAATATTAAGCTCAGACTACAATCTCACAAAAATGAATCTCAAATTAGGATTGAGAGATGTAGAGAAGAATACAGAGTGTGAAAATAACTTTCGCAGTTAGGGCTCAGAATTCGAATTGGCAAAAGTTAGTCTTCGAGCCTTTTCTTCTGCTTATATACTCTGTAAGAAGTTGCTTCACAGAATTGAATGCTTCTTTCTTCAAAATGGAGAAATGTTACCGTTGGAAAGCATCCGTACTGAAGCAGCTATCCGTTGCTTCTGAAAATGTTGTTCGTCGTCGCCATTAAAGGTCTGGAGTTAATGCTGAAAACAACGTCACTGTAAGCTTCGCGGCTAACTTTGAATTCTGGCAGAAGTTCACCGGCAGATGCAACTTATGAGCAGAGACACGTCATCGGTGGATGCAGCTTGAAATGCCATCGGCAAATGTATCCTAAAAATCCATCGGCAGGTGTATCCTTGAATTCCATCGGCAGAAGAATCTTAAACTTTTATCGGCAGAAGCATCTTAAACTTTTATCGGCAGAAGCACCTTTAAACTCCATCGGCAGGAGCATTGTCAAACGTGATCGGTAGGTGCAAGCTTTAGTCAGCATCTCCTTTTGTCGTTTAGTCAATCGGCAGGAGCTGCTTCAAACATCATCGGCAGATGTGTCTTCAACTATCATCGGCAGATGTGTTTTCAAATATCATCGGCAGATGTGGCTTCAAACACCATCGGCAGATGAAACAGATAAGCGCTTGACACGTCATCGGCAGATGTCTTCATGACGTTATTGGTAGATGACTTCAAAAACTCTATCGGCAGATGACTTCAAAACGCTATCGGCAGATGACTTCAAAAACGCTATCGGCAGATGAAACATATAAGCACTGACCACGTCATCGGCAGATGCTCGCTTAGAGCTTCACGGGCAGATGAGACTTGTAAATGTTATCGGCATATGCATCTCAACATGTCATGAACCGGCATCGCAGGAGTAGCTTCAACAGCTATCGCAATGCTCAAAACGCTATCGGCAGATGACTTCAAAACGCTATCGGCAGATGACTTCAAAACGCTATCGGCAGATGACTTCAAAACGCTATCGGCAGATGACTTCAAAACGCTATCGGCAGATGACTTCAAAACGCTATCGGCAGATGACTTCAAAACGCTATCGGCAGATGACTTCAAAACGCTATCGGCAGATGACTTCAAAACGCTATCGGCAGATGACTTCAAAACGCTATCGGCAGATGACTTCAAAACGCTATCGGCAGATGACTTCAAAACGCTATCGGCAGATGACTTCAAAACGCTATCGGCAGATGACTTCAAAACGCTATCGGCAGATGACTTCAAAACGCTATCGGCAGATGACTTCAAAACGCTATCGGCAGATGACTTCAAAACGCTATCGGCAGATGACTTCAAAACGCTATCGGCAGATGACTTCAAAACGCTATCGGCAGATGACTTCAAAACGCTATCGGCAGATGACTTCAAAACGCTATCGGCAGATAAGATGTCTTCAAAAACGCTATCGGCAGATGCATCATTTCTTTGTCGTGTAGCGATCGGTATATGCAAGCCTGTTTTGCTATTTAATTCTGTATACTCAAACTGATTTATTAGACAAATAAAATACCCTTTTCAAGGGTATTTCCAAATAAACTCATATTCATTATTCTCTTTAAATACACATAATCAAATTGTACACTAATTATACAAATACATAATTAAAAACAAATTATGACTTAAACAATCTATAAGTCAACACTTCCGTCAACCACCTATTCTTTGTCATCGAGAGGAACTCTCACCTTGACACCTGTCACCTACATCATACAACATATACATTAAGCCTAACGCTTAGTAAGGGGATGCACTATATGAATTTAAAATATTTTACTTAACATATGCAGTTTCTACAGTTTCATCATACATAATCATTTCGTTTCGTTTCATCGTTCATATTCATTTCATTTCGTTTCATCGTACATATTCATTTCGTTTCGTTTCATCGTACATACATGTAATCCTCTACCAATGGAGGGCGGATTAGTTTCTCCATCTTTAGACGTTCCACAACTTCATCTGAAGGCTGAACCACTTCCTTCAGACGTTCTATATTTTCTGGACGTTCCACAATTTACATCTGAAGGGTGAACCACTTCCCTCAGACACTTTACATTTTTGTTTAACATCGTTGTCGTTTCTACGTTCAAATCGTGAAAACATATGCTAAAACATTTTCGTACGTTTTCTAAAACATGATGTATGAGGAAATCTACGTACAACATATCATCAAAACATATCATCAAGCAATTCACAACGTACATGGACATAGACTATTCTTAACGAACTTCACGAACAACTAATAACTAATATCCTAGGCTACCCGACTCATTAAACCCCACAATCAGAAAATCATCATAAAAAACAACAAAACCTAACGTTGACACGATGTAGGGCCTTAAGGGCCGGAAACCTAGCACCCACTTACCTGGCGTCCTAGATATGCCGAGCACCGTCCGTTGAGCTTGGGTTACCTAGGGCATTTAACAATACATCGTTAATATCAACTCTCAAACATCAAATCTAAACAAATTGACGTTTCGAGCTAGGACAAATTCTTCTAAAAACTCTAATTCATTTCATTCAAACATTACATCGAGCACTTGGTGCTCACCAACTTCAAAACTCCATTAATGGTGTCAATCTACATTTCTAACAACCAAAACTTAACATTAAACCTCAACCAACACCATTAATCTACTCCAACAACCTCAATAATCACTAATACATCATCAATGAGTAATTTGTTGAAGAAACTTGAAGGGAAACACCAAGATGGGGGAGTCGATCGAACCTTTGGAGTTGGCGATGAAGAAGGGAAGAAAATCGCCAAAAGTGAGAAGGAAAGAGAGACCCGCGTGAGGGAGAGGAAAAGTGAGGGGGAGGGAGAGAGAAAATCTCTTTTTAACTAAAATATCTAACTTTCGAATTTACCCAAATGCCCTTAACTAATTTCTTAACTTAAATCATTATTTCGTCTATCGGTTTAACTTCTCCAAAATTTTCTTATTTCACCAAATATTCCAACTTATCTCTAGGGTTCTAACGAAGCTCTCCGTTCGTAAAACGGACTTAATTTACTATTTTTACGACTTAAAACACTATGGGCGGAAAATCGTAACTCGGCGTTACACTATTGATTGGATTTCTAAAGATTTACTTATTCTTCTAAAAATCCTTCTAAACTCCTGAGGTCCTAATAAAACCTCACACTCGCAAAATGGGCATATATTTATTATTTACAAAAATGCCCCTAAAGCGGAAACCCGAAAACTCGGGTGTTACATCAACTCTCCCAAAGTATAAACATCTACTGACTCATTAAGGGGCGGATTAATTCCCTTAATAGTAAATCTGATTCACATGTTCAGATCCCCCTGTGAAATTGGAAGTTGGATCAACTCTCCCAAAGTATAAATATCCACTGTCTCATTAGGGGGCGGATTACTTCTCTTAACAGTAAAACTGATTCACATAGCTGTTTCAATATGTTCAATCCTTACCATGCCAACATGCATTCAAATTCATTTTCGTATACTTAAAAAAAACATAATGCATGACCTACCAATACATTCCAGCAAACAAACCCTAATGTTTTGTGATGTAGGCCCGAAGGCACAAGCAAACTTTACTTACTTGGATTCCTGGAAATTGTTTGGTTGCTAACCACTTCGGGTTTTGCTCAAACCTAAAACCGTAGACAATGTATTAGTTAAACTTCATTCTAAACTAACCAGGAGTCTAGGGAAATTAGTTTGGGAGCTCAGATCATCGTGCATTCCCGATTCTGCACTAAACCCGAAACTACACATATTCACAGCGCTCCCGAAACACATACATTGCACTCCCTTAGTTAACTAACCGTCAAGTCTTAAGGAAAAATGAAGGAACTCACCTAAGTCGAAGAAATCGCTGGAGGAATCGAAGGGGAATCTCCTAAAGCTTTCTGCTGAGCTGAGGAGCTGAGAGTTGAAAAGGGAAATGGTGAACAGTGGCGGCTACCGCATTAACGCTTTCCTTAAATATGTTTTTCCCTTATTACTAGCTAATTACTATAATGCCCTTACATTAATCACACATTACCCTAATTAATAATTCTCACAATCCCCCCCATAATTATACACTTTATTTTGACAAGGTAAATTGATTCAATGGAACTAGGTGTTACAAAAACCATCATCATACCTAACCTTGGAATCAACATTTCTAAACAACGGAGAAGGCCATTTAGTCGCTCGTGGTTGTTTATGAGCCGGTATTTCACCATACTTGTGACTTTCTTTTTCTGTTTTTTATGTGTTCTTTCTAAGTAATATTGCAATGAAGTATTAATATGTTCATCAATGGTATCAAAGCCACGACAATCTTAGATGGAAATCATCATAATAACCTGAGAGGGTTGCTATCTATTTTGCCAAAATTGCTAGAATTGTTGGAGAAATTGTCTCTATGGAAGACTTAAAGTTAGAAAACTAGTGTAACCAAAAATGGTAAAACTACAATGGTATTCAAGGTGGAGAACTCTCATCTCTTTGGTGGTGCTGTGATATCAAACAAGATCATCGCCCGATAGAGTCTGTGAAATCCACCATTTAAATTGGGGAGCACACCGTCATAGGAGTGGTGGGAGAAAAATGAAGTTCTAAAGGTGTACGTTATACTCTGCAGAAGATAAAAACTTTCTTTCCCTCATTAAACTTCCACCTGTACAATTTTTCTCTCTCTCTCTCCATAAATTCCTCATTCTGTAAAAATTTTCCAACAGAAAACCTTTCCTTTATCTTCATCTCGTCTAAAAGGCTTCCTCTCGGTCGATTTTTAAAGACGATTTGGAGACTTCTAGTAACACACGGGTTTTTATTTTTATGGAAAATTGGAGAGAAGATTTATCAAAATTTGAAAGGGCATAATGGGAATTTAGTTTTATTAAAGTTAATTGAGTTTTATTAAAGTTATTATTATTATTATTAATTAATTAATTAAAATAAAAGAAAACAACAGAATAGCCGAAGCTATTCTGTTGTTCGCGAGTCGGGCAGCGAGGAGGCAGGGGAGAGGGGAGAACGGCGAGGGGCGATGATCGCCGACCTAGACCGCCACCGATTTTCAGCGATTTCCGGCCAGACGACGTCGGCGACTCTAAGGTTGCCAGTTCCGGCCATCTTCGCGCACAAAACCGAATGGTACGTCTTCCTCTTCCCTTGTTTCGGCTTTGTTTGTGGCCGAGGGTGAGGAGCGACTTTGAGCTCCGATCACCGGTCGATTTTGGTCGCTTCCGGCGTGGGTTCGCCGACCCTTGGTCCGGTTTTGTTCGCCTGGCCGTGATGAGCCTTGTTTGGGCGAAATTCAGTGAAGCCCGATTTAGGGCATTTCGGTTTTGCTATGTATTCTCGGGGTTTTTAGTTAGATTATGTTAATTGAGGATAGATATGGTTGATTGGTGAGGAATTGGGTGGAATTTGATGGAAAACCTAAATGGGGAAATTTTAGGGTGAAGGGCAGTTTGGGTTTTTGCCAATTTGACCTATCTAGGGTCGTTTGTTTTCAAATTCCTTTTGGCAGGTTAAAATAGGTTATTAGAGGAGTACGTGGCCGCTAGAATCGTTCGATTCCGATATCCGACGCAAAAGTTAAGCGGGTTTGAAGTTCGGGTCAGTTTTTACCCAACCCAAATTGGTGGCCCATTTAGTTAGGCTTTAATTGGATTAGGCTAGAAATAATAGTTTGAGAGTAAGTTGGTGTATGTAGGCTTAATTTTAAAGAAGTTTGAATAGTTGTAGTTAGAGTTAGTTTAAATATTCTTTAGAAGTGAATAGTGATGCTTAAGTGAATTTTGTGAATGTGATAGGTTACCGAGTGGGCAAATGTACATAGCCAAAGCGAGTAAGTGCGGTGCCAGAGTTCAGGTAAGTAGTGGAATGTTTTGCCTTCGGGCCTACACCACGGAACGGTAGGAGATTCTTTGCTAGTTTGGTTGCTTTATTCTGATTTGGTTGCTTGTAGTAGATTGTTTGCTTGCTTGGTTTTGTTTGGTTGTTGTGTGATTGTTGTGTTTATTGGATGTTGTGCATTGGTTGACTTGCATTATAGTTAGAGCTCTTGTGCATTGGTTGACTTGCATTATAGTTAGAGATGTTGTGCATTGGTTGACTTGCATTATAGTTAGAGATGTTGTGTGTTGGTTGACTTGCATTATAGTTAGAGCTGTTGTGCATTGGTTGACTTGCATTATAGTTAGAGATGTTGTGCATTGGTTGACTTGCATTATAGTTAGAGCCACGAGAATTGAGTTGTGAGCTGACTTGCAATAGTATGTGTGATTGTTGTGTTTATTGGATGTTGTGCATTGAGTGAGCATGAGTTGTGAGCACGGGTTTGATGATGAGTGAGCATGAGTTGTGAGCCCAGGAATGAGTTGTGAGCCCAGGAATGAGTTGTGAGCATTAAAAGTAAAGAGATAGTGAGAAATGCATAGTTATTCCGAGTAGAGTTGCTTGCCGGGAGTAGTGCTCGTGGAGCACCTCGGTAGGGTCTCTACAAGGTGCATTGCACTGAACAGTGATGTCGAGTAGAGCTGCCTCATCGGGGAGTAGTGCTCGTGGAACATCTCGAGAGGGTCTCGACATGCCTTGCCGGGGAGTAGTGCTCGTGGAGCACCTCGGAAGGGTTTACTGCCTCATCGGGGAGTAGTGCTCTTGGAGCACCTCGAGAGGGTCTCGACATGCCTTGCCGGGGAGTAGTGCTCGTGGAGCACCTCGGAAGGGTTTACTGCCTCATCGGGGAGTAGTGCTCGTGGAGCACCTCGAGAGGGTCTCGACATGCCTTGTCGGGGAGTAGTGCTCGTGGAGCACCTCGGAAGGGTTTACTGCCTCATCGAGGAGTAGTGCTCGTGGAGCACCTCGAAACGGTCTCGACATGCCTTGCCGGGGAGTAGTGCTCGTGGAGCACCTCGGAAGGATTGCTATGAGAGATGCCCGGTCAGTCGTGATATGTTATAGAGTTGCTTCACCGAGGAGTACTGCTCGTGGAGCACCTCGGGAGGGTCTCTATGAAAGATGCACGGGTAAAAGATTAATAAATGGAGAATGTAATTGAAAGTAGCAGTGAGTGTAGAAGTTGCATTTTGTGTTGTGCTGAGTTAAAGAGTAAGGCATCCTTTCGGGTGCGGGCAACTAGTATTGTCTGACCGTGTTGTCGTGTTGTGTTGAGTCGGGTTGTTGAGTTGCATTGTGGTGTGTGCATTGTTCTTGTTATTATTTGTTACTCCCTACTTGCTAAGCGTAAGCTTACGTGTGTGTGTGTGTTCTGTGGTGTAGGTGACGACAGGAGTACAGGTTAGAGCTACGAGGAAAGCTAGAATTGGGACACAGTTGATGATGTACGCGGTATGCCGGTGCGGGCAATTGTTGGGGCGTCTCGACCATGGTCTTCGGGAGATGTGGGGCTTTATATTTGATAGTTTATTTTAGATGTCTGTTTGTAGAAATGATGGGAAAGCGTAACTAATTGTATTTGTTGTATATAGTTAGGTTAAGGGTGATGTGTCGCCCTATATTTGGATGTTTTTATATGTGGGATTGTTAAGTGGATAGCTGGTTAGTGAAGTAAGATTATTCTGGATTGTTTGGGATTTGATTGTATGCAGGTATCTAGCATTTTGGAGGCGCCATTTTCAGGCGTTACTTTGCCGAAATTTTTGGGAAGGACGCCGTGGTGCTTAAAGGTTAGGATTAAAGGAGTCTAGGCAACTAGGTATGACCTAAAACAGTTTCAGGAGATTTAGTTTAAATCCTGCGGTGTTAATTTTATTTTTTTTAATGAGGTTTTAGCGTGAGATTGGTTAGCAAAGTGGCGCACCGAGCCAGGGTGGGTTCGGGGGCGTTACAAGATGGTATCAGAGCATAAATGGTCGAGTCGTTCAAATGATTACCCGACAATGCCGGCCGCCATGCAACGTGCTTCACCGACTGTAAGTATTTCTTTACTTTTAGTTAGTTAGTTCGTTTATATCTACGCACCCCTGTTGTATGGTTGAACCTCTGTTGTTTGGTCAAACCCTGTTTGTTTTATGATTGTAGTGGTTTGTGCGTGTTTACTAGACACAGAAGTAGAAATGGATCGAGTGGAGAATTCAGTTAGAAGGGTTTGCGGGTATGGATTAGATTATAGTTAGTGAACGTGTGAGTATTCGGGTTAGAGCGTAACCGATAGATGAGTAAGGGTATTGGGTAGGTGAGATGAGAGGCCACAAATTTTGAGGACAAAATTTTTGTAAGGAGGGTGGATTGTAACACACGGGTTTTTTTTTTATAGAAAATTGGAGAGAAGATTTATCGAAATTTGAAAGGGCATAATGGGAATTATTTTTATTAAAGTTAATTGAGTTTTATTAAAGTTATTATTATTATTATTAATTAATTAATTAATTAATTAAAATAAAAGAAAACAACAGAATAGCCGAAGCTATTTTGTTGTTCGCGAGTCGGGCAGCGAGGAGGCAGGGGAGAGGGGAGAACGGCGAGGGGCGATGATCGCCGACCTAGACTGCCGCCGATTTCCAACGATTTCCGGCCAGACGACGTCGGCGACTCTAAGGTTGCCAGTTCCGGCCATCTTCGCGCACAGAACCGAATGGTACGTCTTCCTCTTCCCCTGTTTCGGCTCTGTTTGTGGCCGAGGGTGAGGAGCGACTTTGAGCTCCGATCACCGGTCGATTTTGGTCGCTTCCGGCGTGGGTTCGCCGACCCTTGGTCCGGTTTTTTTCGCCTGGCCGTGATGAGCCTTGTTTGGGGGAAATTCAGTGAAGCCCGATTTAGGGCATTTCGGTTTTGCTGTGTATTCTCGGGGTTTTTGGTTAGATTATGTTAATTGAGGCTAGATATGGTTGATTGGTGAGGAATTGGGTTGAATTTGATGGAAAACCGAAATGGGGAAATTTTAGGGTGAAGGGCAGTTCGGGTTTTTGCCAATTTGATCTTTCTAGGGTCGTTTGTTTTCAAATTCCTTTTGGCAGGTTAAAATAGGTTATTAGAGGAGTACGTGGCCGCTGGAATCGTTCGATTCCGATATCCGACGCAAAAGTTACGCGCGTTTGAAGTTCAGGTCAGTTTTTACCCAACCCAAATTGGTGGCCCATTTAGTTAGGCTTTAGTTGGATTAGGCTAGAAATAATAGTTTGAGAGTAAGTTGGTGTATGTAGGCTTAATTTTAAAGAAGTTTGAATAGTTGTAGTTAGAGTTAGTTTAAATATTCTTTAGAAGTGAATAGTGATGCTTAAGTGAATTTTGTGAATGTGATAGGTTACCGAGTGGGCAAATGTACATAGCCAAAGCGAGTAAGTGCGGTGCCAGAGTTCAGGTAAGTAGTGGAATGTTTGGCCTTCGGGCCTACACCACGGAACGGTAGGAGATTCTTTGCTAGTTTGGTTGCTTTATTCTGATTTGGTTGCTTGTAGTAGATTGTTTGCTTGCTTGGTTTTGTTTGGTTGTTGTGTTATTGTTGTGTTTATTGGATGTTGTGCATTGGTTGACTTGCATTATAGTTAGAGCTCTTGTGCATTGGTTGACTTGCATTATAGTTAGAGATGTTGTGCATTGGTTGACTTGCATTATAGTTAGAGATGTTGTGTGTTGGTTGACTTGCATTATAGTTAGAGCCACGAGAATTGAGTTTTGAGCTGACTTGCAATATAGTGTGATTGTTGTGTTTATTGGATGTTGTGCATTGAGTGAGCATGAGTTGTGAGCACGGGTTTGATGATGAGTGAGCATGAGTTGTGAGCCCAGGAATGAGTTGTGAGCATTAAAAGTAAAGAGATAGTGAGAAATGCATAGTTATTCCGAGTAGAGTTGCTTGCCGGGAAGTAGTGCTCGTGGAGCACCTCGGTAGGGTCTCTACAAGGTGCATTGCACTGAACAGTGATGTCGAGTAGAGCTGCCTCATCGGGGAGTAGTGCTCGTGGAGCAGTGCTCGTGGAGCACCTCGGAAGGGTTTACTGCCTCATCGGGGAGTAGTGCTCGTGGAGCACCTCGAGAGGGTCTCGACATGCCTTGCCGGGGAGTAGTGCTCGTGGAGCACCTCGGAAGGGTTTACTGCCTCATCGGGGAGTAGTGCTCGTGGAGCACCTCGAGAGGGTCTCGACATGCCTTGCCGGGGAGTAGTGCTCGTGGAGCACCTCGGAAGGGTTTACTGCCTCATCGGGGAGTAGTGCTCGTGGAGCACCTCGAGAGGGTCTCGACATGCCTTGCCGGGGAGTAGTGCTCGTGGAGCACCTCGGAAGGGTTTACTGCCTCACCGGGGAGTAGTGCTCGTGGAGCACCTCGGAAGGGTTTACTGCCTCATAAGGGAGTAGTGCTCGTGGAGCACCTCGAGAGGGTCTCGACATGCCTTGCCGGGGAGTAGTGCTCGTGGATAACCTCGGAAGGGTTTACTGCCTCATCGGGGAGTAGTGCTTGTGGAGCACCTCGAGAGGGTCTCGACATGCCTTGCCGGGGAGTAGTGCTTGTGGAGCACCTCGAGAGGGTCTCGACATGCCTTGCCGGGGAGTAGTGCTCGTGGAGCACCTCGGAAGGGTTTACTGCCTCATCGGGGAGTAGTGCTTGTGGAGCACCTCGGAAGGGTTTACTGCCTCATCGGGGAGTAGTGCTTGTGGAGCACCTCGGAAGGGTTTACTGCCTCATCGGGGAGTAGTGCTTGTGGAGCACCTCGGAAGGGTTTACTGCCTCATCGGGGAGTAGTGCTTGTGGAGCACCTCGAGAGGGTCTCGACATGCCTTGCCGGGGAGTAGTGCTTGTGGAGCACCTCGAGAGGGTCTCGACATGCCTTGCCGGGGAGTAGTGCTTGTGGAGCACCTCGAGAGGGTCTCGACATGCCTTGCCGGGGAGTAGTGCTTGTGGAGCACCTCGGAAGGGTTTACTGCCTCATCGGGGAGTAGTGCTTGTGGAGCACCTCGGAAGGGTTTACTGCCTCATCGGGGAGTAGTGCTTGTGGAGCACCTCGGAAGGGTTTACTGCCTCATCGGGGAGTAGTGCTCGTGGAGCACCTCGAGAGGGTCTCGACATGCCTTGCCGGGGAGTAGTGCTCGTGGAGCACCTCGAGAGGGTCTCGACATGCCTTGCCGGGGAGTAGTGCTTGTGGAGCACCTCGAGAGGGTCTCGACATGCCTTGCCGGGGAGTAGTGCTCGTGGAGCACCTCGGAAGGGTTTACTGCCTCATCGGGGAGTAGTGCTCGTGGAGCACCTCGGAAGGGTTTACTGCCTCATCGGGGAGTAGTGCTCGTGGAGCACCTCGAGAGGGTCTCGACATGCCTTGCCGGGGAGTAGTGCTCGTGGAGCACCTCGGAAGGGTTTACTGCCTCATCGGGGAGTAGTGCTCGTGGAGCACCTCGAGAGGGTCTCGACATGCCTTGCCGGGGAGTAGTGCTCGTGGAGCACCTCGAGAGGGTCTCGACATGCCTTGCCGGGGAGTAGTGCTTGTGGAGCACCTCGGAAGGGTTTACTGCCTCATCGGGGAGTAGTGCTTGTGGAGCACCTCGAGAGGGTCTCGACATGCCTTGCCGGGGAGTAGTGCTCGTGGAGCACCTCGGAAGGGTTTACTGCCTCATCGGGGAGTAGTGCTCGTGGAGCACCTCGGAAGGGTTTACTGCCTCATCGGGGAGTAGTGCTTGTGGAGCACCTCGGAAGGGTTTACTGCCTCATCGGGGAGTAGTGCTTGTGGAGCACCTCGGAAGGGTTTACTGCCTCATCGGGGAGTAGTGCTCGTGGAGCACCTCGGAAGGGTTTACTGCCTCATCGGGGAGTAGTGCTTGTGGAGCACCTCGGAAGGGTTTACTGCCTCATCGGGGAGTAGTGCTTGTGGAGCACCTCGGAAGGGTTTACTGCCTCATCGGGGAGTAGTGCTTGTGGAGCACCTCGAGAGGGTCTCGACATGCCTTGCCGGGGAGTAGTGCTTGTGGAGCACCTCGGAAGGGTTTACTGCCTCATCGGGGAGTAGTGCTCGTGGAGCACCTCGGAAGGGTTTACTGCCTCATCGGGGAGTAGTGCTTGTGGAGCACCTCGAGAGGGTCTCGACATGCCTTGCCGGGGAGTAGTGCTTGTGGAGCACCTCGGAAGGGTTTACTGCCTCATCGGGGAGTAGTGCTCGTGGAGCACCTCGGAAGGGTTTACTGCCTCATCGGGGAGTAGTGCTCGTGGAGCACCTCGGAAGGGTTTACTGCCTCATCGGGGAGTAGTGCTCGTGGAGCACCTCGAGAGGGTCTCGACATGCCTTGCCGGGGAGTAGTGCTCGTGGAGCACCTCGGAAGGGTTTACTGCCTCATCGGGGAGTAGTGCTTGTGGAGCACCTCGGAAGGGTTTACTGCCTCATCGGGGAGTAGTGCTCGTGGAGCACCTCGAGAGGGTCTCGACATGCCTTGCCGGGGAGTAGTGCTTGTGGAGCACCTCGAGAGGGTCTCGACATGCCTTGCCGGGGAGTAGTGCTCGTGGAGCACCTCGAGAGGGTCTCGACATGCCTTGCCGGGGAGTAGTGCTTGTGGAGCACCTCGGAAGGGTTTACTGCCTCATCGGGGAGTAGTGCTCGTGGAGCACCTCGGAAGGGTTTACTGCCTCATCGGGGAGTAGTGCTTGTGGAGCACCTCGGAAGGGTTTACTGCCTCATCGGGGAGTAGTGCTCGTGGAGCACCTCGGAAGGGTTTACTGCCTCATCGGGGAGTAGTGCTCGTGGAGCACCTCGGAAGGGTTTACTGCCTCATCGGGGAGTAGTGCTCGTGGAGCACCTCGGAAGGGTTTACTGCCTCATCGGGGAGTAGTGCTCGTGGAGCACCTCGGAAGGGTTTACTGCCTCATCGGGGAGTAGTGCTCGTGGAGCACCTCGGAAGGGTTTACTGCCTCATCGGGGAGTAGTGCTTGTGGAGCACCTCGGAAGGGTTTACTGCCTCATCGGGGAGTAGTGCTTGTGGAGCACCTCGACATGTTAGAGCTACGAGGAAAGCTAGAATTGGGACACAGTTGATGATGTACGCGGTATGCCGGTGCGGGCAATTGTTGGGGCGTCTCGACCATGGTCTTCGGAGATGTGGGCTTTATATTGATAGTTTATTTTAGATGTCTGTTTGTAGAAATGATTGGGAAAGCGTAACTAATTGTATTTGTTGTATATAGTTAGGTTAAGGGTGATGTGTCGCCCTGTATTTGGATGTTTTTATATGTGGGATTGTTGAGTGGATAGCTGGTTAGTGAAGTAATATTATTCTGGATTGTTTGGGATTGGATTGTACGCAGGTATCTAGCATTTTGGAGGCGCCATTTTCAGGCGTTACTTTGCCGAAATTTTCGGGAAGGACGCCGTGGTGCTTAAAGGTTAGGATTAAAGGAGTCTAGGCAACTAGGTATGACCTAAAAGAGTTTCAGGAGATTTAGTTTAAATCCTGCGGTGTTAATTTTTTTTTTTTTTTAATGAGGTTTTAGCGTGAGATTGGTTAGCAAAGGGGCGCACCGAGCCAGGGTGGGTTCGGGGGCGTTACACTTCTAGTTCGACCTTGGTCAAGGAGAAAGACCCAATCTTAGGTAAGTTAATTTTTCCATCTTTCTTCAAATTCCAAAACTATCAAACGCCAAAAGTTTTACTCAAATCCCCCTCCGTTGAAAAGGAATTGTCGCAGTGCTCTCTATTTAATTTTTGGAGAGAAAAACTTAGGAATCTGAGAGGGGCTGCTCAGTCAGTAGTCGGCGTAGTTTGAAGCACTGGTATTTGAAAAATTGAATCGGTAGTTGAGATTTTCCTAGTGTGAGTTCAGAAGGAGAAAAAGTTGGTTTCGCTGCTTAAATTGAAAGTAGGGCTTTATTTTATTTTCGATTAAACATTATATTCAATTTAATAATTAAATTCATTTAATTAGTATAAATTAATTATTTTTATGTCATTGTTTTATTCGCATCTTTATCAATTCTATACTTTTATCATTTGATATGAACTATGTGTTTTAACAAAAAGTAATAGGACAGCTGAAGAGTCGTGTTCTTGGGCGCGAAACCCTAAACTTGATCAGAGTAATTATGTGGCTTGTAACTGCCGCATTTTTTTTTTCATGGCCAATGGCCTAGTGTATTCGAAGTTCATGAGAGACTTCATTTTCATTGAATTTCTTTTAAAATAGCATAGCTGAGTTTTGATTTAATTTATGTACTACATATTGGTGAAATATATTGACAAATATCATTTTGTATTAATTGTTGAAATTAAGTATAAACATTTTATAAACCCTGAAAATAAACTCTATCCCTATTGAGCTTAGTTGACTCACCCTAAAGGACCTTTTTTTTTTCAGGATCCAATCAAGAAGAGTTCTAGTTATCAGCTCAAGAGCAGTCACTTCACAAGAATTCTTTTTTTTTTTTTTAATCTTTCCTTTGAAGACTTATTTTAAATTTCAAAGTTAGATACTATTGAGAATTTGTAAGATTTATTCTAATTTTTTCATTATGTTATTTTAGTTGGACATATATCATCACATTATTTAGTGTCAATTGTTAGACCTATTTAATCCATATGTTCCGGACCCTGGATTTATATTAATTTTATAAATTTTCTACTACGTCTTTCAAGTAAATGTGATTAAGAGTTTGACGGTTTGACTTGATTTTCGGTTTATTCGTTCATCATTCTTTCTCGGGTCCCCTTTGGGGTGTGACAGAAATTTTAGTATCAGAGTTTGGTTAAACATCTTGAAAAGTGACACTTGTAAGTTAGATGAAGTGATGATATACAAGAATTACTATTGTGAAAAAAGACGTATTCTAACCTAAAAATGTCAAAAAAAAAAATCATATTTTTTTTTAAATGTCGTACTGTGCAATCGGTTGAATCACAGTCTATTGATCCAATCATAGCTCTGAGAGACGCGCTGCAAAATATATCCCAAGGACGCAACAATCAAGACGTAGAGGACCGCCGCATGAATTACTTTATGCAGTGGGAGCAGATGAACTTACGAGTGTTTGTGGGCAATGTTAACCCTCAAGTTGCAGAGAATTGATTAAGAGTAATTCTCAAGAAGTTGACGGCTATGAGAGCTCCGACAGAATATTGGGTTGGATTTGCAACCTACCAATTCAAGAAAATGGCTGAAGTTTGGTGGAAGTCTCTAAAGTTGGACTACACTTTGAAGGATATGACTTGGACCCAGTTCGAAAATATTTTTAGAGACAATTATTGCAATGCCGAACATCGCCAGAAGATGGTCACAACGTATCACAATTTGGAGCAGGAAAATCTTACCATACTAGAGTACTATACCAAGTTTATGGAGTTCTCTCAGTATATTAGTAACATGGATCCGATGAATATGCAGGTAAAGTTTCGATTGAATTTAAGATCCAAGATCAGACACCATTTGTCAGGCTTTGTGCTTAATTCCCTTTCTGAGGTAGTTGCTGCTGCTCAGCGTGTTGAGGCCGATTTGGAATAACAATTCAGTGTATACAAAGGAAAAGTGAAAGATGATCAGCTTGTGGAAGGCAAGATAACCAAGAAAGACCGTGAAGGTCATAATCAAGATAACTTTAGCGGATCCTCTAGTGTTGCACCTTATTCTAATGGACGTTCAGGACCATATGTTTGTCTCTCTTGTAGATAGATTGGACCCTTGAGAAAGAATTGTCATACTCATCAAAAACCTCAAACTAACTCAACACCTTCTCAGACTAACCCCTAACAGGCCTGGTTTTGGAAGTGACAAAGGATTTTGTTGGTCAGGATTAGCATTATCTACATCAATATCAGCCCTCTGGTACCAACTTCTAGAAGTCTACTGGGTACCAACAAAGTTTTGCTTCAAACACCACTCCTACTATGACTCCAAATCATATGGCTAATGTTAACCCTAATTCATCGAGGGGTGGATTAGGAGGTGGCAAAAAAGGAAATGAAAAGATGACTAACCAAGCTTTTGCAATTATAAGGTCTGAGCCTCTTGATCTATCTGGCCAGGTTGTCATCGATGTCATGATTTCCTTATTTAATATTATGATGCATGTTTTAAATGATACTGGAGCAACACATTCGTTTATTTCCACATATACTATTCATGTTTTAGATGTAGCTATAGAAAAACTTGATAATCCCTTTATTTTAAGTATCCCTATGAATAAGATATATGAGATGAATTTCATTGTTTGTTATGTGGCTATTATGATCAATGAACATGAGTTACCTGCTAACCTGATAGTTATGCCCATGGATCAATTCGATATGATTCTGGGTATGGATTGGTTAAACCACTATAAGGCAATAATTGATTGTCATCGGAGAAGTATAACTCTTACTTTGAGAGATGGAAAAGTTTTGATACATCCATGTAGAGCTCGTATGTTCCCTGTTAATCTTGTTTTACGAACTTGTTTGGGGGGTCGGAGGAGATTAGAGCTATACGAGAATATTTTTGCTATTAGCGACAACCATGTTACGGTCAGACATGATTCTGATTTATCAGTGGTTTGTGACTACCCTGATGCTTTTCTTAAGGATTTATATGGGTTACCACCCGACCGTGATATTGAGTTCAGTATCGACTTAATGTCCAACACTACTCCAATTTCAAGTGCTCTGTACCGAATGGCCCCTGCTGAGTTGAGTGAATTAAGAACCTAGTTAAATGATTTGATACAAAAATGTTTTATTCGTAATAGTATTTTCGCCGTGGGGGTCACCAATATTATTCACAAAGAAGCAGAATGGTTCACTTCGGTTGTGCATAGATTATCGAAAATTAAATCATGTAATAGTCAATAATAAATATCCTCTACCAAAAATTGATGATTTGTTTGATCAGCTCGGAGGGTCAAAGTACTTATCGAAAATTGATTTGAGATTTGGCTATCACCAATTAAAAATTCATGAACAAAATATTCCTAAAACAGCTTTTCGTACTTGCTATGGACATTTTGAATTTTTAGTGCTTTCGTTTGGACTGACTAATACACCAACAACTTTTATGGATCTGATGAATCGAGTTTTTCGGCCTTATCGTGATCAGTTCGTGGTGGTGCTCATCGATGATATTTTAATATATTCTAAGACTCGTGAGGAGCATATGGAACATCTAAGAATTGTCTTGCAGACGTTGCGTGAACACCAGCTATTTGCAAAATGAGAGAAGTGTGACTTTTGGATGACATAAGTGAAGTTCTTAGGTCATGTCGTTTATCAGAATGGTATCTCAGTAGACCCATAAAGGTCAAAACGGTGTTAGAATATAAACCACCCAAGAATGTTACTAAAGTACAAAGTTTCTTGGATTTGGCTGGTTATTAACGACGATTCTTTCAAAAAATTTCTTCTATTGCTATGCCCTTGACTCAATTAATCAGGAAGGACATAAAGTTTATTTGGAACGATAAATGTTAGATGGCTTTTTAAGAGCTTAAGTAGAGGTTGATTACTGCGCTGGTTTTAGCAGTACCCGATGAAAGTTTACCATATGCAGTATATACAGATGCGTTAGGAGTGAGATTGAAATGTGTTTTAATGCAGCAAGATGTGGCAATAGCATATGCATCTCGATAGTTAAAGACACATTAGCGAAATTACCTTACACACGATTAGGATTTAGCTTCTATTATTTTTGCTTTAAAACTTTGGCAAAATTATTTGTATGGAGCTAGATTTGAAATATTTTATGACCATAAAAGCTTAAAGTATCTATTTACGCAACGTGATCTAATCTCCGGCAATGTCGATGGATGGAGTATATGAGAGATTATGATTTCTTTAGAGTATCATCCTAAAAATGTCAATGTTGTAGCTGATGCCTTGAGTCATTAATCTCAGGGATCTCTTTCTAGTCTTTTGTTAGAGAATTAGAAGAGGGTATGACTATAGAAGATTATGAACTGCATTGCAAGAAAGATAGTCAAATAGTTTGAGTATTTAATTTGGTTGCTACCCTCACACTTCTTCATCGTGTTAAAGATATGCATAAATTTGATGATGAATTAGAGGAAATACTTGAGAAAATTTGGTTAGGTGAACAATTTGAAGGTTGGGAGATCAGCCCCAAAGGATTTTTGTCATTCATAAGCCAGGTTGTGGTGTCTAAAGATTCAGAATTGAGACAAGTCATTTTAACAAAAGCCCATAAGCCCAAATTTTCTATACACCCAGGTAGCACTAAGATGTACCATGGCATGAAACATCAGTATTGGTGGGTTAGAATGAAACAGGATGTAGCATAATACATTTTTTGATGTTTGACTTGTCAGCGGGTTAAGGTTGAGCATCAGAGACCAGCTGGGTTATTGCAGCCCTTACCTATTCCCTAGTGGAAGTGAGATATAATCACTGTGGATTTTGTAAGGGGTTTACCAAAGATAGTGCAGAAATTTGATGTTGTGTGGGTGGTTGTTGATAGATTGACAAAGTCTGCTCATTTTGTTCCAGTTAAAATGGACTTTTCCTTGACGAAGTTAAGTAAGTTGTATGTTGAAAATATCGTTCGTCTTCACGGTGTCCCCTCAAGCATAGTGTCTGATAACCGAGATTTACATCAAAGTTTTGACAAGCCCTTTCGAGAGCTTTGCACACTGAACTAAATTTGTATACAACATATCATCCTCAGACAGATGGTCAGTCTGAGCGTATTATTGAAATTCTTGAAGACATGCTAAGATCATGTGTTCTGGATTTTGAAGATAGTTGGATAAACCATTTACCTTTAGTAGAGTTTGTCTATAACAATAGTTACCAGACCAGTATTGGATTAGCGCCATATGAAGTCTTATATGGAAGACCTTGTAGATCGCCTTTGCGTTGGGCTGAGACTGAGGAATGTGTTAATCTCAAACCCGATATGATTCGAGAGACAATTGAGAAGGTTCAAATAATTAAAGAAAGATTGAGAACAGTTCAAAGCCGTCAGAAAAGTTATGCTGACCTTTTGAGAAGAGAGGTCGAGTTTGAGGTAGAGGACTTTGTGTTTTTGAAAGTAAGACCTAGTCGTGATGTAAGTCGTTTTGGTGTAAAAGGAAAATTGGCTCCTTGATATATTGGGTTTTTTCAAATCATAGAACGAGTTGGTTCAATGGCTTACCGTTTAGATTTACCACCACAGTTGAATTATGTTCATAATGTTTTCCATGTTTCTATGTTGAGGAAATATATCTCTGACCCATCACATTTCATATCTTGGACCATGGTACCTATCCAAGAAAATGTCTCCTACGAAGAGGAGCCTGAGAAAATTTTAAGCCGAGAGATTAAGGTACTACGTCGCTGTGAGGTACCCTTGGTAAGGGTGCAGTGGAAGAATCACAGTGAAAGAGAAGCCACTTGGGAAATTGAATCAGAGATGAGAATAAAGGATCCACAACTGTTTAATGATGTGTCTATAGTTGATCCAAATTTCAGAGACGAAATTTCATTAAGTGGGGGAGAATATGAAATCCACCATTTGAATTAGAGAGCACACCGTCAGAGGAGTTGTGGGAGAAAAAGGAAATTCTAAAGGTGTACGTTATACTCTGCAGAAGGTAAAAACTTTCTTTCCCTCATTAAACTTCCACCTGTACAATTTTTTTTCTCTCTCTCCCTAAATTTCTCATTTTCTAAAGATTTTTTAGCAGAAAACATTTCCTTTATCTTCATCCCCTCTGAAAGACTTCCTCTCGGTGAATTTTCAGAGACGATTTGGAAACTTCTGGTTTGACCTTGGTCAAAGAGAAAGACCCAATCTTAGGTAAGTTAACTTTTCCCTCTTTCTTCCGATTCCAAAACTATCAAACACCTAAAGTTTTACTCAAATTCTCCTCTATTGGAAAGGAATTGTCGCAGTACTCTCTATGTAATTTTGGGAGAGAAAAATTTAGGGATCTGAGAGGGGCTGCTGCAGTCAGTAGTTGGCGTAGTTTGAAGCACTGGTGCTTGAAAAATTGAATCGGTAGTTGAGATTTTCCTGGTGTGAATTCAGAAGGAGAAGAAGTTGGCTTCGTTGCTTAAATTGGAAGTAGGGATTTATTTTATTTTCGATTAAGTATTATATTTAATTTGATAATTAAATTCATTTAATTAACATAAATTAATTATTTTTAGTGTAATTATCGATTTGAACCCTATACTATACATTTTTTATCAATTCGCCCCATCTAATTAAAAAAACCAGTAAACTGGACCTTATACTGTCATTCCGTTATCAATTTGAACCTTTTGAAAATTTTCGCTAGACCCCTACGTTAATGCACGTGTAGACTAAAAAATTTTCTAAAAAATCTAAGTCTAGTGCATTTGATGATATATAAGAACCTTCACTTCAGTCGATTTGTTCCAAAAGAACCGAACGTATCAAGCAAATGAGGTTGACTGTTACATGACTTGTGGTTAGAACCTAAGTTATCCATTTCACTTTCAAGGTTTTAACTTGAAGTGATGAGAATGACGTGTATTGAAGACCAATAACCTTCATTGACGCGTAATTAAGACTTAGTAATGCGTTTGATGAAGTATAAGAACATTCACTTCAGTCGATTTGTTCTAAAAGAACTGAACATATCAAGCAAATGAAGTTGACTGTTACATGAGTTGTGGTTAGAACCTAAGTTATCAATTTTACCTTCAAGGTTTTAACTTGAAGTGATGAGAACGAGGTGTATTGATCGACCAATAACCTTCATGGACGCGTAATTAAGGCTTAGTAATGCGTTTGATGAAGCATAAGATCCTTCACTTCAGTCCATTTGTTCCAAGAGAACTGAACGCATCAAGCAAATGAGATTGACTGTTACATGACTTGTGGTTAGAACCTAAGTTCCCTAAATCCCCTTCTTCTTCGATTTTTTCATTTTTTAGACAAAATCGCTAGCTCTTCTCTAATTTTCCCAGATTTTTCTAGCCCAAAATCCTCCCTCTCCGATTTTCCCATTTTCCAGAGCAGAGCTCCAGCCCGAAATCGTGACCTCCCTCTCCGATTTTTCCAGATTTCTCCAGCCCGAAATCCTCCCTCTCCCTCTTTGATTTTTCCAGAAAGCACCCGAAGCTCCCGATTTTCAAGCACACAAATTTTTTGAAGTACCCGAAGCTTCGATTTTTGCTTCCACTCAGGTACCCTTTACTTCTGTTTTCGCTTCCACTCGGTTGTCTCTTTTGATGCCATTTCTGGGATAAAACCAGAAAGAGATAAAAAGCTTAAGAAAATGTTGAGCTTTTTAGGCATGCAATTTTCGTATACCACTAAATTCAGTTTTGTCCAACTTTTAGTAATACAAACTAAATGAATATTAGCCCTCATTTGTATGCTTTCTTGAATGTTGAGTTTTGCCGTTATTGATTTGATATTACTGTTGATATTCATGAACGTTAAGAATTATTGATATGCATAGTATGTCACCTATATTCATAGTATGTCACCTATTTTCCATTCCATATATGATAATGGTTTTAAAAATCAAAACTGTACATTTGAAAAGCAGCACTCACATGGTTTTTAGATGTATTTGTTCTAGTAGGCTAGAGCTCGAGGTGTAGGTGTTGTTGAGATAATCTGATTGACAATGGCTTCTTCACATGCATCGCAAAGAAATGAATGTGCTATCGATATAGGTTTCCATTATTCTTTAAATAAGTGGTGTTTGTAATTATACAATATTCATTGTGTAATTTTGTAGATGATTCGAAGGTGTTGTCAAATGTTAAATGTTTTTGCAATGCAAGAGCTCGTCTTCGTACATCATAGACACTGAAGAATCCTAGTAGAAGATTTTTTGGCTGTTAATACTATGCGGTAATATAATGTTAATTTGTAATTATACAATATAATGTGCGATTTGTTACTGGTGGAATCAGGAGGATGCAATTTTTTTTTGTGGTATGATGCAGCCATGGGATTGAGGGAGAAAAATATAATTAATGGATTACGATCAAAAATAGAAAGCATGGAGCAAATCCAGGAAGCTATGCTGAATAAGTGGAGGAAAAAAACTGCAATGTATTTACAGTTGTGGCTACTTACAATTGTATTGTTTGTAGCTTATGTTTATATGACTATGTAATTTAGTGTATGTTTGTTGGTAGCTTATGTTTAACAATCAAGAAAATGAAAATGAAGACTTGCAAAACATAATACTTGCAGTAGATGATGGATTCATGTTTTGGTGTTTTTATTTCATTTTTGTTTGTTGATGGTAGATATAATGGCTGAAGATTTCCATTTTTATTTGAACTCTTCCCTATTATCTTATTTGTAATTTTTTAGATAAAATTGAAGAACATGATTCAAATTTCTCATGATGGTAGAAGATTTCCATCATATAGTGAAAATGGAGAGAAAATCTAAAATCAGGAAATATCTCGCAAAATCTAAAATTAGATGATGGGAAGTAATCAGGAAACATCTCACAAAATCTAAAATCAGTAGATGATGGGATTCCACAATTCTTCCAAAAAATGACACACTAGACAAAATCTAAAATAAGAGTTTTACAAGCTTCCAATCAACTAAGGGAAGTAATCAGTAAACATCTCATAAAAACACTCATTAGTTCCTGCAATTTTACAATCTATGCAGAGGAGGCAGTTGATCAAACTCCATTCCTCAAATTGGTCCATCTTCCCTCAACGGCTCTCCTACCTGTGAAGACGAAATGAAATGATCCATCCATTATAAGATTCATTAACCAAAGACTCATCACAATTCTATCCTACATAAGATGCATCTACATAAATATTATCTGACAATGCATTAAGAATTCATCAAACAATTCTCCCAGAATAGTGCAAGTAACCAAAGCAGTGCAAATACCAAAGACACAAAATTGAAAATGCATTTAGACCCTTCGGCCTCTTCCTCTTTCTCTTCCTTGGCCTCTTCCCCTACTGCTTCCAACTCCATGTGTAGTTGGTGCAGATGTGTTCGAATTAACTCCTTCGCGCCTCTTGACATTATGTCCCACCCCATTGCACTTAGAGCATCTCATCACTCGATTTTTTTTAGAGACATTGGTACTACTTTCAGGCTCATCGGCGTCTCTAATTCTCTTATTCATGGTCTACCCGGCTGTTTTTTTTTTTAATGGTGGGATGATTGTAGGTAAAACAATCTCTGGCCACATACTCATCCCATTAACCGGAGCAATGTAGTGGGAATACATATGTAAGAAGGTTCATCTATGGTAATGTTCGTGCACATACTCCTCAACATCTCGTCTCAAATACATGCTGCAAGGAATTGAGTGAACACAAGGAATTCCCGTCAGAGTCCACGCAAAGCAACTGCAACTTAGAATATTCAAGTCCACGGTATATTGCTCATTGCCTTCTGAGAACGCGAACCGATTCCCTCCTCTAGCTATATAGGACCAATTTCGTGAAGCATAATCTAACTTTGTAAGCTTAGTATTTATGCTAAGACATACTAATCTCGTACACTCCTGAATTTTTTTTTTACTTCTCTGGTATTTTAGTCATTAGAATCTTCCGTATCTTCTCAAATAAAGTCAAAATAGGCTTGTCCTGAGCAGGCAAAATCAAAGCGTTAAAACACTCACTTAAGTTGTTCAGCCTCATATCACATTTTGAAATTGGACTAAAGGCATACTTCAACCAATACTTTGGATCTGTTTTACTCCAAACTGTGTAGGCCGCCTTGTCCATTGCTTCTAATTTCTTCATTTCCCGCTTGAATGCCTATTCTGTGGTCGCCATTGAAGCTTTCCATATGACTTCCTTATACATCTTCCCAGGAAACTTGTTCTTGAAATTACTGTGTAAGTGCCTCAAGGAAAATCGATGCTCATGATGGGGCGCTAACTCTTCAAAAGCAGGAACCAACCCCTGCAAAATGAAAAGTAATACAGTCCAAATGTAAAATGAAATTTTTGTAATACCTTTTGTTGATCTCAAATGAAAGTCCATGTTAAATCGTCGGCTCTTATTATGTCTTTCAACAATTGTTGCAGAAATCATTTCCACGAGTCTTTGCATTCACTCTCCACGACCGCAACTGCTACTGGATATAATCCATCATTCTTGTCGATCGATACAACTATAAGTAGTTGTCCTGTACAGGGTCCTTTCAAATGACACCCATCCAAACATATCACGTGTCTTCCTATAGCTAATAATTCGTCTCTACATGCACGTAAACACATGTAAGCTCTCTGGAATCTGTGCAATTGTGACTGAGGCACCTCTTGTAATTCAACGACGAATGTACTCCCAGGATTGGACCTGCGAATCTCAGCTGCATAATGCCATAAAAGTTTGTATTGATCCTCTGCATTACCATCATTCATCAGCCGTGCTTTGCGTCGGGCTCTGTAAGTCAAGATCGGTGTAATGGTTATGCCTAATTCCCTCTGCACAGTTTCAATAATGGAAGAAATGTTCCAATTTGGTTGGCTCTTAAACCTCGGTAAGTACTCCTGAGCAATCCACTTTGATGAAGCCATCTTATTCCGCACGATCCGTGTACAATTGTGATCATGATTGAGCGTCCTTATTTGGAAACTTTCTTCGCTGTTTAATTTGGATGTATACAGCACCCAATTACAACTATCCATACATACTGCTCTTAGTCTCATCTTCTCACTTTTGGCAAATCGGATCCCATAACCATGTTTCACAGCGTATTTCTTCACAATATCTTTGATATTTGCCAATGAACTAAAAGTCATGCCAAGATCCAAAGGTATCTTACCATATCTTGAATCAGCAACATTATCCAAGCTACCTTCACTTCCTTCTTCTTCATAACTATTGACATTAACATGTATCTGCTCCACATCATCATCCTCCTCATCATCATCTTCCTCATCCTCATCCTCATCCTCATCATCATCCACACCATCATCATCCTGCTCATCGTCAACTTCCTCATCCTCATCATCATCCTCATACTAATCATCTTCCGCTTCCTTTTCGAACTCATCATACTCAAAATTTTCAGCATCCTCCTCATTATCAGCATCCCCATCATAAACAACCATAGCTAAATTACCAGGAATTTCATCCTCACCAGAGAGACTACTACTCCCTTCACCAACTTTGTCCCTGATATCGATGTCCTCCACTTATACTTTCACATATCTCTTATAATTTACCAATTTTACCATTGCAAGTACATCTTCGTCGGTTTTGAGATTCCTCAATCGCTTTGTCAGCTCATACCCTGGCACACAATAATGCAACTCTTCCATTTATGTAATCCTATCTCTTTCAGCATATCATGGATCTCAATTATGGACAATAAGTCTCCATCGCAATTGTCAACAACTTCCTTTTTGCCTCCCACATACTGTGTGCTCTTCCTTACCACAAATTTACCACCAAAATTGATTTCCAGTGAAAATTCTGCCATTGGAATTTCCTGTTAAACAAAATGACAATCGATTAATTCATACTGTGCAAAGGCAAACAAGCAATTAATTCATCCAGTCCAAATGGAAAAACAAAAATCAATCGATGCCGTTCTTAACAAAATCTATTATCAACAACAAAAGTTAAACCATAAAGCTCTAGTCTTGGTTAGTATATCTATGGAAATGCGGCTTTGTGCAAAACGAATATTGGCCACACATGGATTTTGTCCTTCAAATCACTCTAAGGAACTAGCAACCAAAAGGGACAGAACCGAGAATAGCAAGTTTCTAACATCAATATCTAACAGCATCAAAAAGGCGCAGAAGCTAGAATAGCATCAAAGAGAGACAGAATCGAGAATAGCAATTTCTAACAACAATATCAAATCAATAACAGCATCAAAAGAGACATAACCGAGAATAGCATAAAAAAGAGACAGAACCGAGAATAGCAATATCAAACCGAGAATAGAAATTTCTAACAACATTAAAAAAGGGCAGAACCTAGAATATCATCAAAGAGAAACAGAACCGAGAATATTAATTTTTAACAGCAATATCAAATCAATAATAGCATCAAAAGAGACAGAACCGAGAATAGCATCAAAAAGAGACAAAACCGAGCATAAAATTGGCGAGGTAAATGGAAAATAGAAATGGAAAATAGAAAGCAGAAGTAAATGGTACCTGAGCTTCGGGTGCTTCAAAAACTTCGGGTGCTAGCTTTGGGTGCTTGAAAATTGGGAGATTCAGGTGCTTTCTGGAAAAATCAAAGAGGGAAAGGGAGGATTTCGGGCTGGAGAAATCTGGAAAAATCAGAGAGGGAAGTCACAATTTCGGGCTAGAGCTCTGTTCTGGAAAATGGAAAAATCGGAGAGGGAGGATATCGGGCTGGAGAAATTAGGGAAAATCAGAGAGGAGCTCGAGTGCGAAAATCAGAGAGGGAGAATTTCGGGCTGGAGAAATCTGGGAAAATCAGAGAGGAGCTCGCGATTTCGTCTGGAAAATGGGACAATCGAAAAGGAAAATTGTGGATTTACGGATTCAACAGGGATTTAGATTTTTTAGGAAATTTTTGAGTCTACACGTGCATTGACGTACGGGTTTAACGAAAATGTTCAAAATGTTCAAATTGATAACGGAATGACAGTACAAGATCTAGTTTGTCAGTTTTTTTAGTACAAAGGGCGAATTTAAAAAAATGTATAGTACAGGGTTCAAATCGATAATTATCCTTATTTTTATGTTACTGTTTTATTCATATCTTTATCAATTACATAATTTTATTATTTGATGTGAAGTATGTATTTTAACTAGAAGTAATATGACAACTGAAGAGTCGTGTCTTTAGGTGCGAAACTCTATACCTGATCAAGAAAATTATATGGCTTGCGACCGCCGAGTGTCATTTTTTTTTATATCGGAGTTCATGAAAAACTTCATTTTCACTAAATTTCTTTTAAAATAGCATAGCTGAGTTTTGATTTAATTTATGTACTACATATTAGTGAGATATATTGACAAGTACTCTTCTGTATTAATTGTTGAGTGTAAGTATAAACATTTTATAAATGCTGAAAATAAATTCTATCTCTATTGAGCTTAGTCGACTCACCCCAAACAACTTTTTTTTTTTTTTAGGATCTAATCAATAAGAGCCCTAATTATCAGCTCGGGAGTTGTCACTTTACAAGAATTATTATTTTTTTTAATCTTTCATTTGAAGACTTATTTTAAATTTCAATATTAGATACTATTGAGAATTTGTAAGTTTTATTCTAACTGTTTCATTCTGTTATTTTATGTGGACATATATCATCACATTATCTAGTGTCAATTGTTGGAGTTGTTTAATCCATGTGTTCCGGGCCTTGAATTTATATAAATTTTATAAATTTTCTGTTGCGTCTTAAGTAAATGAGATTAAGAGTTGAACAACTTGACTCATTTTTCAGATTAGTCATTTTTCGTTTGGTCTCGAGTGTCTCGAGTCTCTTTAGCGTGGAACAGAGTCACTACCTTATTTTACCCGTACATATGAAACAGAGTTGGAGGAGACAGAGATGAAGGCGACGATGGTGAGTGGAAACTTAAAGTAGAATCTTCCTATTTTGCATGAGGAAGAAAACCTTGTGAAGACAAATCTTTCATCAGAAGTGAGGGATGGCAAAGAGAAAGAGACAGATTGGCTTGCCATGTGTAGCACCCGACTTTATTTAAATCAAATGACTGATCAATTAATTAAGTGCATTTCGTGGTTGAGTTTGAGTGAAAGATTATTAGGTTAATGAGTGAGTAAGTAAGGGTAATATGGTAATTAGAATTTATTAGTGGATAACCTATTTAATGAAGAATTTATGGAAGTAGCCGCCACTATTCACTCTCACTCTCACTCTCGGATTTTAGCTCAAGTCACCAGAGCTCTCCCAGCGATTTCTCTCCGATCCCATTCGCGGATCTAGGTGAGTTTCTACCTCGATTTCTACTGATTTAGTATCTGAAGACAATAGCGTGGAGGATTGTAGTTGTGTATTTCGTATTTTATTCTGAATGTGAGTGGTTTCGAGTTTAGCATAGAACCATGAATGCCGAGCGATTAGAACTCCCAACTATCCCTTAGGTTTCTTTGAATGCTGTAGAATGAGGTGTAGAAAGGACTGGCTTAATGTTCTGTTTATGTTCTAGGTGAGAAAGGTCCCGAAGAAGCTCCTAGCCGAGCACCCGCCAAGAATCCAGGTAAGTAAAGTTTGTTTGTGCCTTCGGGCCTACATCACAAAACAATAGGTGTCATGCATGTTTGTATGCTTATTTTCAGTTGTCATGCATCATGTTTTTGAAAGACTACGAAAATGTATTTTCATGAAACGGTATGGCATGTGTGAGCAGGATGAACAGAACAACTGTTAAGGGGGATTAATCCGCCCCTTAACTGAGAACAGAGGATTGAGGTTTTGGGAAAAATGATCCACTTCCCAATCCTACAGGGGGATCAGATCAGTTAACTGTTAAGGGAATTAATCCGCCCCTTAATTGAGATCAGAGGATGTATGCTTTGGGGGATGACTGATCCACTTTCCCATCGTACAGAGGGATCAACAGAGAACAAATTTGAATGCAACTGAGATGAGAAAGTAGAAATTGCATGTTTAGGGAAAATTATTGTGTCATCGATTCATTTCATCCATTGCTTTACTTGCTTAGCATTAGGCTAATAGATGAGTTTTGTGATGTAGGTGAAGAAGTTACCGAAGGTGTGTTTACAGAACAGTTTGAAGACTAGGCTGGTTGGGGGGAGCACATCCATGCATCGGTTGGGCAATCTGTTGAGGCGGTTTAATCAATGGTTGTATGTGTTAGGTTGAGAATACTGGTTTCAGATTAGCAATTTCTGAGTATTTTAGTGACTATGGTTTGAGTTTGGTTAAAAATGATTTTTTTTTTTAGATTTTACTGGAAATGACGAATTGATGGTTTAACTGTGTTTTGCTGATTTGATTAGTGTTTTCATGAAAATTTGGTTGTCTGAAGGTTTTCAGTCGATTTTACGAGTCCTTCCGGTAAGTAGTGATGTCCCTTGTTTAGGGTGATTACTTTGAATCTACCGGTAGATGCTGTCTATCGGCAGATGTAGCGTGTTTTGTCATTCTGTTGGCAGATATAGTCCATCGGCAGATTAGAGTACATTTTAATTCTATCGGAAGGAGTCGTATTGTTGTTATCGGTAGATGTCGCGTGTTTGTCTATCGGAAGATGGAGACGCGTTATTTGTGTTGACCTCATCGGCAGATGAAGTTGTGTTGACTCATCGGCAGATTGAGTCGTGTCGACGTCATCGGTAGATGCAGTCTACCGAGTGGAGTCCTTGTTTGCACACGTCATCGGTTAGAAGCATGTTACTGCTCCTTCCGTTGACTTTATCCATCGGCAGAAGCGCTTGACTTCTGCGACTTCTCCAGTATCCCATGGTTTGAAACTTTATTCTCTATTTGTCGATTGCCTTTTAACCCTCCAAACGATGATTTATAGTTTTGTTTTAACTCCATTGCTAATAAAATGATTTCCGCTGTAAGATTTAAATATTTTGAGATTTTAGTTTATGTCAAAAGTGAAGTTTTAAAATATACGAATGAGGTTTTTTAGTCTTGAGTAACGGATCGGGTTCAGATAACTTGGGGCGTTACACCATGGTTCAGCCAATCTGTCGAGACAAAGCGGAGGATAGCCACTAGACAATGAGTATTTCTTGTTTTGATGGAGCTGATGTTGGTTTTCTAGGTTCCTACGCATGGCGGAATTCACTATTATTCATAATAATAGTGACATGTGTTACCCTGTGACTTTAAAACTATTTTAAAATCATCAAAAACCATAAATTGGATCGTTAGTCTAAAAGAAATTATTTTTGAGAAATATGTAATTTTTCAAAATGTAAACAATTTACATTGAGAAAAATTATTAGAATTAGATTGTGATATATTAAAAGAAAATACCTTTTTGGAGCAACGCTTTTACTCAAGTACTCCCGTCTGATCTTAACAGTTTTAACTCAGGATCAGGTGTTTTTCCCGAAGACTTTGATACCGTCGAGTCTTCTCTGAAGATATTTACACTTAAATCTCCTGACGTGTGGGCGTCTCTCTTACAAGAATAATACACTCTTATATTTCTGAAGAGACGTGTTCTCAACACATGAGACGTCTCTCTTCGATCTTAGAAAACGTTTTTATAAAAACGAATACGGAAAGGTCACACCTTTTTCTCTAGGAATTTGTTTTTCAGTCGTTCTTTTGGTTCATTATCCTGTCAAATCACATTTGACAATTTTTATAGATCTGTTTTAAAATTAATTTTTAGATTTATTTTAATAAAAACTAATTTTTAAAAAATAAATCTTATCTAATCAAATCTAATTTCATTAGAAGTTGATTTATCTAATAAATCAATTAATCATATAATCTAAAAACAGTTTTTAGAATATATTTATGAAAACTACTTTTCAAGATAATCTCATCTCATGAGATTCTTCAGATCTACTTTTAAATAGTAAACAAACTATAAGTCAACTGTAGATCAAATCTAATTTGATCAGATTTTTCATATCTACTTTTATTCAAATTTCAAAAAATCTGATTTTATAGTTTGTTACATAACCACTTTAAATTTGAAGATCAAATCTCATCTGATGAGATTCTTCAAATCTAATTCAAATCCCTTAAAAATATCTCATCTAATGAGATATTTTATTTTGAATTCAAAATATAAAAACTATTTATCTATTTTGAATAACAATATATTCATTTGAGTGTTTATAAATGATTAATCCTTATTAATCATTTATATATTTATTCTTTAAACATGGAAATTAAATAGTGATATAAGATAACAGAGGGACCGATGGACCTATAGTTCTAAGCTCTAATAATATTTGTTAATTAATATAAACTCTTTATATTAAATAACACAATTATTAACTCTAGAGTAATTCCACTAAATACCTAGAGTTGCACTCTTAGAACTATAGAGTATATTTACTCGAAGTAATGTCCATTGATATAGTCATTACGTATGTATTAATCCTCCATTAAGATTCGTAATAGAGCTAGGTATAAAATCCGTTAACCTCTCATATTATATTTTTATCCTTGACTACTATTAGTTCTTGATTAAATAATTAATTCATAACATTTATGAATTTGCGCGCTAATTATTCAATCCCTGAACTAACAAACAAGGGAATCTTGTATCATGGATTTCATTGTATCAATGTTAGCATTCTCAGCTACTCATTTAATTTATTCCCAAATTACAAGGTTTATGTAATGTAACTCATACAAAACTGTACCGAGTAAATCAAAGAATAAATTATAATGAAATAGGAGTTTACTAAATACAATGAATTAAGATCATACATATATGACCATCATTATGATAAAATTAATTGTTCTTCATTCAACAGATATTATAAGAAAAATATAATTTCATTTGGTCCTGTAACACCCGGGATTTTTTTTTAAAGAAAAAAATTGGAGAGAAAATAAAAGAATAATATTATTATTATTAATTTGGGTTCGGGTATTCCCAGTGAGATTAAGCCGGGGGATTATAATTTAAACAAGATTTAACGAAAGTCAAAATGATCGGAAATACGGGAGGGTAAAACGGTAATTAGCTAGTTTAAATTAAAGAAATAGTTTTAGTTTTATTATTATAATTTATTATTATTATTATTATTTAAAAAAAATAAAATAAAACAACAGAATAGCCGAAGCTATTCTGTTGTTCGAGTCGGGCAACGAGGAGCAGGGGAGACGAGAACGGAGAGGGAGAGGCGAGCGATGTCCCTCCGACGACAACCGCCGCCGATTTCCGGCGTTCTCCGGCCAGACTACTGCGACAAGCAGATTCCGGCCATCTCCGTGCACAACTCCGACGGGTAAATCCATTTTTTTGCCCTGTTTTGACTCTGTTCGAGGCCGTGGGTCGCCGAGCTGGTTTTGGCTCCGATCGCCGGCCGGTTTGGGCTGCTTCAGCCGTGGGTTCGCCAACCCTTGGACCGGCTTTGTTTGCCTGGCCGTGTGGTGTTCTGTGTGGGCGAAAATCAGGAAGCCCTGTTCAGGCATTTCTGGTTTTGCTGAGTGTAGCTTCGAGATTCTGTTAAGTTATGTTAATTTGATGTTAGGATGGTTGATTTGGTGAGCAATTGTGTGAGAATTGATGAAAAATCGAAAAGAGGAAAATTTCTGGGTTAGGGCAGATTCGAGTTTTGGTGTATTTGACCTAGTTACGATCGTTTGTTTTAAAATTTCTTTTGGCAGGTTAAAATAGGTTATTAGTGGAGTACGTGGCCGCTGGAATCGTTCGATTCCGATAACCGACGCAAAAGTTACGCGATTTTGAAGTTTCGGGTCAGTTTTTACCGAACCCAAATTAGTGGCCCGTTTAGTTAGATTTTAGTTGGATTAGGCTAAAAATAGTAGTTTGAGAGTGATTGGTGAATGTAGGCTTAATTTGAATGAAGTTTGAATATTTGTAGTTAGAGTTAGCTTAAATATTCTTTAGAAGTGAATTGTGATGCTTAAGTGACTTTTGTGAATGTGATAGGTTACCGAGTGGGGAAATTTACATAGCCAAAGCGAGTAAGTGCGGTGCAAGAGTTTAGGTAAGTAGAGGACGTTTGTTTTGCCTTAGGGCCTACACCACGGAACGGTAGAAGATTCTTTGCTGGTTTGGTTGCTTTATTCTGATTTGGTTGCTTGTAGTAGATTGTTTGCTTGCTTGCTTGGTTTTGTTTGGTTGTTGTGTGATTCTTGTGTTTATTGGAGGTTGTGCATTGGTTGACTTAATGGAGTTGTGAGCTGACTTACATTATAGTTAGAGCCACGAGAATTGAGTTGTGAGCACGTGTTTGAAGTGTGAGCACAAATTGTAATGAGGTAAGGAGAAATGCAAAGGGATTCCGAGTAGAGTTGCCTCTCCGGGGAGTAGTGCTCGTGGAGCACCTCGGGAGGATCTCTGCAAGGGATGCATTGCGCTAGGCCGTGATAGCGTGTAGAGTTGCTTCGCGAGGAGTAGTGCTCGTGGTCTACAAGAGTTGTGTTGTTGTTGTTTGTTGTTTGTTAAGCATTGTTGTTTGTTGGTTGGTATTGTTGGTTGTTGGTTGTTTGGTTGCCTCATTTGTTGGTTAGGCATTTCATGTTGTTGCTTTGTTTTGATTTGGCTGCTTATAGATAGGAGATTGTTGCTTGCTTGGGTTTATTTGTTATTACTTTGCTTCGTGTTGTGTTAAGTTGTTGCGTGGCGTTGTTGTGATGGTTGCATGATAGTTGTGTTGTGTTCGGTGTGCAAGAGTTGTGTGAGTAGCATGAAATGTGTGAGAAAAGCACTAGAGAGTTAAATGCCTTGATGTTAAAGTGCATGACACACCAGAGGATTTAACGTCTCGATGTTAAAGTGCAAGTGGCACAAGAGAGTTAAATGCCTCGATGTTAAAGTGCATGACGCACCAGAGGATTTAACGTCTCGATGTTAAAGTGCAAGTGGCACAAGAGAGTTAAATGCCTCGATGTTAAAGTGCATGACGCACCAGAGGATTTAATGTCTCGATGTTAAAGTGCAAGTGGCACAAGAGAGTTAAATGCCTCGATGTTAAAGTGCATGACGCACCAGAGGATTTAACGTCTCGATGTTAAAGTGCAAGTGGCACTAGAGAGTTAAATGCCTCGATGTTAAAGTGCATGATGCACCAGAGGATTTAACGTCTCGATGTTAAAGTGCAAGTGGCACTAGAGAGTTAAATGCCTCGATGTTAAAGTGCATGAGCACTAGAGGGTTTAACGTCTCGTCGGTAACGTGCATGAGCAAATAGTAGAAACTATATGTGTTGAGTTGGGTGTTGAGTTACATTGTTTGGTATGGTAGTTGGTTTAAGAGTAAGGCATCTTTTGAGGCAGACAGTTTTGGGTTCGTTTGGTTCGTATTGGGTGCGTTGTCCTGTTGAGTGGTGTTGTGTTGAGGTGCTAGGGTTGTGTGTGAGTTGTGGTGGATTGTGCCTGTTTTATATTTTGTTATCCCCTACTTGCTAAGCGTAGCTTCCGTGTGTGTGTTCTGTGGTGTAGATAACGACGCGGGGTACAGGAGAGCTATGTGAGTCAGCCAAGACTTGGGAGCAGTCGGAAGATGCACGGGGCGTGCGGTGCGGGCAGGTTGTTGGGGCGACTCCACCATGGTCTTCGGGGAATGTGGGCTTTGTCCTTTGGTAGTTTGTTGTAAATGTCTGTTTGTAGAAATGATGGGAATGCGTAACTTTCTTTTGATTGATGTTTTTTAGAGTTATTGAATAGCTATTTGTATTTGATGTATATAGTCATAGTTAAGGGTGACGTGTCACCCTGTACTGTTGACTTTCTTCAGTTAGAGATGTTAGTATTTTAGTTTTCCTCTTTACTGCAAGTGGCACAAGAGAGTTAAATGCCTCGATGTTAAAGTGCAAGTGGCACTAGAGAGTTAAATGCCTCGATGTTAAAGTGCATGACGCACCAGAGGATTTAACGTCTCGATGTTAAAGTGCATGACGCACCAGAGGATTTAACGTCTCGATGTTAAAGTGCAAGTGGCACTAGAGAGTTAAATGCCTCGATGTTAAAGTGCAAGTGGCACTAGAGAGTTAAATGCCTCGATGTTAAAGTGCATGACGCACCAGAGGATTTAACGTCTCGATGTTAAAGTGCATGACGCACCAGAGGATTTAACGTCTCGATGTTAAAGTGCATGACGCACCAGAGGATTTAACGTCTCGATGTTAAAGTGCAAGTGGCACTAGAGAGTTAAATGCCTCGATGTTAAAGTGCAAGTGGCACAAGAGAGTTAAATGCCTCGATGTTAAAGTGCATGACGCACCAGAGGATTTAACGTCTCGATGTTAAAGTGCATGACGCACCAGAGGATTTAATCGATAGTTCGAATAGTTAGGGAATTTATTAGAAGTGCGAAACTAACAAAGTACGTTAGATAGAAGTAGGATTGAGCATAGATAGATTAGAGAATCTTAGGTTGGGACTTAACCTTATGAGAAAAGAGGTATGATCTACCTGAATTAAGTGTTAATGTTAGCCTGAGTATAAGTGATAGTCGTTAGGAAAAGTGTGAGTTGTGTCCTAGTGTTAAGTGGGTTAAGATATGGTGGGTACGAGATAGACTTGAGAATGAGGAAATAGATAACCCAGGGTGATTGTAAACCCTTAGAGAGTTAGTACATGATAGGTATTTCAGCCAAACGATGTTCACTAATAGGAGTTAAGTTGAGAGTCTTCAAGGGGTTGAAGACAATGGGCATTAAGGATAGGTTGTACACCATTTAGAGTATTGTGTGAAGAGTTAGGAACGAGTTAGTCTTGATTTAAGAATTTATAAAGGTTAGTAAAACTTGAGTTAAGAATTGTACTCATTAGTATCTTAGGATTACTCGATTGTGGTAGCATAGAGAGTCGTAGTAGTTTGTGCGTGTTTAGTAGACACAGAAGTAGAAAAAGATGATCTTAGCTAGAGAAAAAGAAAAAGATCGAGTTGAAATTCAGTTAGAAGGGTTTGAGGATATGAATTAGATTATAGTTAGTGAACGTGTAAGTATTCGGGTTAGAGCGTACAGAGTTAGTTTGAGGCATGTAGTACCCGATAGGTGAGTAAGGGTATTGGGTAGGTGAGATGAGATGAGGACTTTAAGAAATAACATGGCCACAAATTTTGAGGACAAAATTTTTGTAAGGAGGGTGAATTGTAACACCCCAATCCCCTGATCCAAACTCCCCCAGCCTAGGCCCACAGCCCCAACCGGCGAGAGTGACCAGCCTCATGTCCGTGCAACACTGCCACGTGGCAGCCACACAGGCCCACCACGTGTACTCACGATCTTCCCTCTCCCTGCAAAGGGTTTTTGCCTTCCCCCTCACTCGAACCCAAGACCTCAGGGACTAGTACCTGGGCTACGAATGAGGAGTACCACTTGAGCTAAATCTTCCTAACTACGTTCACCTATTTACCTCGTACCTCATTCTAACATCATTCACATATTCCAAATTCTCACTACCTACATTAATTAACTATACATCTGGAGTACTAACTGAGTTTTCATTTGCTCCAAATTGTCAACTCTCTACGATTCTAAATTGGGTCATTCTAAACTATACACCCCAACGCTCAATAATCCCTACCATTATTGACTTCACTACACTTTTCTACATCTCCCAAAGTTTTCATTTTTCCAACTTAATTCCAACTCTAACTTTTCTAATCTAATGTTCATCAACACTTACATAACTACCTCATATCTCTAAGAGACCTTTTCTTCTTACTCTACCATCTCACTCCTGACTTATAACATTTATCTCTTACACTACAATTTATACCTCGAACAATCATGACATTTCATTAGTTATTCCAATACAACCCTCAGACTCAACTGATCCAACTATTACTTCAGTCAGTAATCATCAAACACTCTCAAATCATGAGGTCTAAACTAACTCGTCTTTCCTAAGATATCTCCTTAAGAGTAAAATCATAGGCGTACCATTCTTAAACTCTTCTAACTTAATTCTTCACTCTAGCTTTTTCTTGAGCTCAATTTGTCTAATTCCTTATTTCACACAAACAAGATTTAACGAAAGTCAAAATGATCGGAAATACGGGAGGGTAAAACGGTAATTAGCTAGTTTAAATTAAAGAAATAGTTTTAGTTTTATTATTATTATTTAAAAAAAATAAAATAAAACAACAGAATAGCCGAAGCTATTCTGTTGTTCGAGTCGGGCAGCGAGGAGCAGGGGAGACGAGAACGGAGAGGGAGAGGCGAGCGATGTCCCTCCGACGACAACCGCCGCCGATTTCCGATGTTCTCCGGCCAGACTACTGCGACAAGCAGATTCCGGCCATCTCCGCGCACAACTCCGACGGGTAAATCCATTTTTTTGCCATGTTTTGACTTTGTTCGAGGCCGTGGGTCGCCGAGCTGGTTTTGGCTCCGATCGCCGGCCGGTTTGGGCTGCTTCAGCCGTGGGTTCGCCAACCCTTGGACCGGCTTTGTTTGCCTGGCCGTGTGGTGTCCTGTGTGGGCGAAAATCAGGAAGCCCTGTTCGGGCATTTCTGGTTTTGCTGAGTGTAGCTTCGAGATTCTGTTAGGTTATGTTAATTTGATGTTAGGATGGTTGATTGGTGAGCAATTGGGTAAGAATTGATGAAAAACCTGAAAAGGGGAAAATTTCCAGGTTAGGGCAGATTCGGGTTTTGGTGTATTTGACCTAGTTACGGTCGTTTGTTTTAAAATTTCTTTTGGCAGGTTAAAATAGGTTATTAGTGGAGTACGTGGCCGGTGGAATCGTTCGATTCCGATAACCGACGCAAAAGTTACGCGCGTTTGAAGTTTCAGGTCGGTTTTTACCGAACCCAAATTAGTGGCCCGTTTAGTTAGATTTTAGTTGGATTAGGCTAGAAATAGTAGTTTGAGAGTGATTGGTGAATGTAGGCTTAATTTGAATGAAGTTTGAATATTTGTAGTTAGAGTTAGCTTAAATATTCTTTAGAAGTGAATTGTGATGCTTAAGTGACTTTTGTGAATGTGATAGGTTACCGAGTGGGGAAATTTACATAGCCAAAGCGAGTAAGTGCGGTGCAAGAGTTCAGGTAAGTAGAGGACGTTTGTTTTGCCTTAGGGCCTACACCACGGAGCGGTAGGAGATTCTTTGCTGGTTTGGTTGCTTTATTCTGATTTGGTTGCTTGTAGTAGATTGTTTGCTTGCTTGCTTGGTTTTGTTTGGTTGTTGTGTGATTCTTGTGTTTATTGGAGGTTGTGCATTGGTTGACTTAATGGAGTTGTGAGCTGACTTACATTATAGTTAGAGCCACGAGAATTGAGTTGTGAGCACGTGTTTGAAGTGTGAGCACAAATTGTAATGAAGTAAGGAGAAATGCAAAGGGATTCCGAGTAGAGTTGCCTCTCCGGGGAGTAGTGCTCGTGGAGCACCTCGGGAGGGTCTCTACAAGAGTTGTGTTGTTTGTTGTTTGTTGTTTGTTGTTTGTTGTTTGTTGTTTGTTGTTTGTTGTTTGTTGTTTGTTGTTTGTTGTTTGTTGTTTGTTGTTTGTTGTTTGTTGTTTGTTGTTTGTTGTTTGTTGTTTGTTGTTTGTTGTTTGTTGTTTGTTGTTTGTTGTTTGTTGTTTGTTGTTTGTTGTTTGTTGTTTGTTGTTTGTTGTTTGTTGTTTGTTGTTTGTTGTTTGTTGTTTGTTGTTTGTTGTTTGTTGTTTGTTGTTTGTTGTTTGTTGTTTGTTGTTTGTTGTTTGTTGTTTGTTGTTTGTTGTTTGTTGTTTGTTGTTTGTTGTTTGTTGTTTGTTGTTTGTTGTTTGTTGTTTGTTGTTTGTTGTTTGTTGTTTGTTGTTTGTTGTTTGTTGTTTGTTGTTTGTTGTTTGTTGTTTGTTGTTTGTTGTTTGTTGTTTGTTGTTTGTTGTTTGTTGTTTGTTGTTTGTTGTTTGTTGTTTGTTGTTTGTTGTTTGTTGTTTGTTGTTTGTTGTTTGTTGTTTGTTGTTTGTTGTTTGTTGTTTGTTGTTTGTTGTTTGTTGTTTGTTGTTTGTTGTTTGTTGTTTGTTGTTTGTTGTTTGTTGTTTGTTGTTTGTTGTTTGTTGTTTGTTGTTTGTTGTTTGTTGTTTGTTGTTTGTTGTTTGTTGTTTGTTGTTTGTTGTTTGTTGTTTGTTGTTTGTTGTTTGTTGTTTGTTGTTTGTTGTTTGTTGTTTGTTGTTTGTTGTTTGTTGTTTGTTGTTTGTTGTTTGTTGTTTGTTGTTTGTTGTTTGTTGTTTGTTGTTTGTTGTTTGTTGTTTGTTGTTTGTTGTTTGTTGTTTGTTGTTTGTTGTTTGTTGTTTGTTGTTTGTTGTTTGTTGTTTGTTGTTTGTTGTTTGTTGTTTGTTGTTTGTTGTTTGTTGTTTGTTGTTTGTTGTTTGTTGTTTGTTGTTTGTTGTTTGTTGTTTGTTGTTTGTTGTTTGTTGTTTGTTGTTTGTTGTTTGTTGTTTGTTGTTTGTTGTTTGTTGTTTGTTGTTTGTTGTTTGTTGTTTGTTGTTTGTTGTTTGTTGTTTGTTGTTTGTTGTTTGTTGTTTGTTGTTTGTTGTTTGTTGTTTGTTGTTTGTTGTTTGTTGTTTGTTGTTTGTTGTTTGTTGTTTGTTGTTTGTTGTTTGTTGTTTGTTGTTTGTTGTTTGTTGTTTGTTGTTTGTTGTTTGTTGTTTGTTGTTTGTTGTTTGTTGTTTGTTGTTTGTTGTTTGTTGTTTGTTGTTTGTTGTTTGTTGTTTGTTGTTTGTTGTTTGTTGTTTGTTGTTTGTTGTTTGTTGTTTGTTGTTTGTTGTTTGTTGTTTGTTGTTTGTTGTTTGTTGTTTGTTGTTTGTTGTTTGTTGTTTGTTGTTTGTTGTTTGTTGTTTGTTGTTTGTTGTTTGTTGTTTGTTGTTTGTTGTTTGTTGTTTGTTGTTTGTTGTTTGTTGTTTGTTGTTTGTTGTTTGTTGTTCGGTGTGCAAGAGTTGTGTGAGTAGCATGAAATGTGTGAGAAAAGCACTAGAGAGTTAAATGCCTCGATGTTAAAGTGCATGACGCACCAGAGGATTTAACGTCTCGATGTTAAAGTGCAAGTGGCACTAGAGAGTTAAATGCCTCGATGTTAAAGTGCATGACGCACCAGAGGATTTAACGTCTCGATGTTAAAGTGCAAGTGGCACAAGAGAGTTAAATGCCTCGATGTTAAAGTGCATGACACACCAGAGGATTTAACGTCTCGATGTTAAAGTGCAAGTGGCACAAGAGAGTTAAATGCCTCGATGTTAAAGTGCATGACGCACCAGAGGATTTAACGTCTCGATGTTAAAGTGCAAGTGGCACTAGAGAGTTAAATGCCTCGATGTTAAAGTGCATGACGCACCAGAGGATTTAACGTCTCGATGTTAAAGTGCAAGTGGCACTAGAGAGTTAAATGCCTCGATGTTAAAGTGCATGACGCACCAGAGGATTTAACGTCTCGATGTTAAAGTGCATGACGCACCAGAGGATTTAACGTCTCGATGTTAAGTGCAAGTGGCACTAGAGAGTTAAATGCCTCGATGTTAAAGTGCAAGTGGCACTAGAGAGTTAAATGCCTCGATGTTAAAGTGCAAGTGGCACAAGAGAGTTAAATGCCTCGATGTTAAGTGCATGACGCACCAGAGGATTTAACGTCTCGATGTTAAAGTGCAAGTGGCACTAGAGAGTTAAATGCCTCGATGTTAAGTGCAAGTGGCACTAGAGAGTTAAATGCCTCGATGTTAAAGTGCAAGTGGCACTAGAGAGTTAAATGCCTCGATGTTAAAGTGCATGACGCACCAGAGGATTTAACGTCTCGATGTTAAGTGCAAGTGGCACTAGAGAGTTAAATGCCTCGATGTTAAGTGCAAGTGGCACTAGAGAGTTAAATGCCTCGATGTTAAGTGCAAGTGGCACAAGAGAGTTAAATGCCTCGATGTTAAAGTGCAAGTGGCACTAGAGAGTTAAATGCCTCGATGTTAAAGTGCATGACGCACCAGAGGATTTAACGTCTCGATGTTAAAGTGCAAGTGGCACTAGAGAGTTAAATGCCTCGATGTTAAAGTGCATGACGCACCAGAGGATTTAACGTCTCGATGTTAAAGTGCATGACGCACCAGAGGATTTAACGTCTCGATGTTAAAGTGCATGACGCACCAGAGGATTTAACGTCTCGATGTTAAAGTGCAAGTGGCACTAGAGAGTTAAATGCCTCGATGTTAAAGTGCATGACGCACCAGAGGATTTAACGTCTCGATGTTAAAGTGCATGACGCACCAGAGGATTTAACGTCTCGATGTTAAAGTGCATGACGCACCAGAGGATTTAACGTCTCGATGTTAAAGTGCAAGTGGCACTAGAGAGTTAAATGCCTCGATGTTAAAGTGCAAGTGGCACTAGAGAGTTAAATGCCTCGATGTTAAGTGCAAGTGGCACTAGAGAGTTAAATGCCTCGATGTTAAAGTGCAAGTGGCACTAGAGAGTTAAATGCCTCGATGTTAAGTGCAAGTGGCACTAGAGAGTTAAATGCCTCGATGTTAAGTGCAAGTGGCACTAGAGAGTTAAATGCCTCGATGTTAAAGTGCATGACGCACCAGAGGATTTAACGTCTCGATGTTAAAGTGCATGACGCACCAGAGGATTTAACGTCTCGATGTTAAAGTGCAAGTGGCACTAGAGAGTTAAATGCCTCGATGTTAAAGTGCAAGTGGCACAAGAGAGTTAAATGCCTCGATGTTAAAGTGCAAGTGGCACTAGAGAGTTAAATGCCTCGATGTTAAAGTGCAAGTGGCACTAGAGAGTTAAATGCCTCGATGTTAAAGTGCAAGTGGCACAAGAGAGTTAAATGCCTCGATGTTAAAGTGCAAGTGGCACTAGAGAGTTAAATGCCTCGATGTTAAAGTGCATGACGCACCAGAGGATTTAACGTCTCGATGTTAAGTGCAAGTGGCACTAGAGAGTTAAATGCCTCGATGTTAAAGTGCAAGTGGCACTAGAGAGTTAAATGCCTCGATGTTAAAGTGCAAGTGGCACTAGAGAGTTAAATGCCTCGATGTTAAAGTGCAAGTGGCACAAGAGAGTTAAATGCCTCGATGTTAAGTGCAAGTGGCACTAGAGAGTTAAATGCCTCGATGTTAAAGTGCATGACGCACCAGAGGATTTAACGTCTCGATGTTAAAGTGCAAGTGGCACTAGAGAGTTAAATGCCTCGATGTTAAGTGCAAGTGGCACAAGAGAGTTAAATGCCTCGATGTTAAAGTGCATGACGCACCAGAGGATTTAACGTCTCGATGTTAAAGTGCATGACGCACCAGAGGATTTAACGTCTCGATGTTAAAGTGCATGACGCACCAGAGGATTTAACGTCTCGATGTTAAAGTGCATGACGCACCAGAGGATTTAACGTCTCGATGTTAAAGTGCATGACGCACCAGAGGATTTAACGTCTCGATGTTAAAGTGCAAGTGGCACTAGAGAGTTAAATGCCTCGATGTTAAAGTGCATGACGCACCAGAGGATTTAACGTCTCGATGTTAAAGTGCATGACGCACCAGAGGATTTAACGTCTCGATGTTAAAGTGCAAGTGGCACAAGAGAGTTAAATGCCTCGATGTTAAAGTGCATGAAAGGATGAATAGTGGTTAAGAGGGACATTCACGTTGGACATGTAAGTGAAGAAGAGAATTGAAAGGATTAGGTTTGAAATGTTGAAAAGTCAAAGTGTTTAGTGTTTGAAAAGTCAAATGGAATGAACCAATTAAATTTTAAAGAAATTGTGTGAATGAAATAATAGTGATTTAATGATGGTTTTGGCGTTGGATTTAAAGAGAGAAAGTGAGGGAGAGAGTTTGACAATTCAAACTCTTATGATTGGTTGAAATGGGTGTTTGAAAATTTCAACCTTTGAAAAGTCAAATTACATAACCAATCAAAAGTTTAGTAAAAATGTAATGGAAATGTGGAGTGGTTTTGTGTGGTTTACGTTTGCTGCCATGGGGAGGAAAAGGAAGGGTTTAATTGTAAATTTCATATGGTCATTAAAGGAATAAAATTAAAAGAAAAATAATGGTATTAAATGTTAAGGTTTTCTTTTGTTCTTCTTCTCCTCCATCGCCCTTTCTCCCTTTCCTCCATAGCCGACGGCACTCCTCCTCCTTTCTTCATTTTCTCAAGGCAATCCAAGGTAATTTCTCATGGGTTTTTAGTTTATTACACTAAGGAGTTGATTTGTAGTGTTTTTAGGGTGGTTGTGATGGATTTGGTTAGGGTTTGGAAAACCCTAACCATGAATTCCGAATTTTGATTTCTAAAGTTGGTTTTCTTTCCAAATTTGGTTAGTTAATTGTTAAATATGTTAGTTTAGGTTAATTAAGTGTTTAGATTGAAGATTGGATGGAAGTTACACAAAAATCGGAATTGTGCATCAAAGGGCCGATTCTGTTTTTAAGGAATTCGAGTTGGCTAAGTTGTGTATTTGGTTAATTTAAGCATTTCAATGGATAGTAGACGTGTAGAGCTTTCCGAGTTGGTGGTGGCACGTCGAAATCTGTTGAAAACGAGAAAGTTATGACCGTTTGAAGTTTGACGGTCAATTTTGGGTAAAATCGGGTTTGAGTGTTTAGGTTGAAAGATTTGTGTTAGTTGATTTAGTTGAATTCTTTAGAATCCTTTGGAGTATTACTAAGTTGAGTTTTCGTTATTTTAGGTGATTGAATGTGTGATTTGGTTGGACGAAGTGGACGAGAGCGTATCGAGCGATCAGGTAAGTAGAGGACGTTTGTTTTGCCTTAGGGCCTACACCACGGAACGGTAGGTTTGTTGTTGTTGTTGTTTCTTGTGTTGGTTGTCTTCTTTGTTGGTTGAGCATTGTTGGTTGATTGCTTTGCTTTGTTTTGGTCTGGTCTGGTTAAGTATTTGTGCGACTTGCATCATAGTGTGAAATGCATCGTAGTCCATAGCCTCGGGGGATGTTTGTTGTTTGTTGTTTGTTGTTTGTTGTTTGTTGTTTGTTGTTTGTTGTTTGTTGTTTGTTGTTTGTTGTTTGTTGTTTGTTGTTTGTTGTTTGTTGTTTGTTGTTTGTTGTTTGTTGTTTGTTGTTTGTTGTTTGTTGTTTGTTGTTTGTTGTTTGTTGTTTGTTGTTTGTTGTTTGGTTGTCTTCTTTGTTGTTTGGTTGTCTTCTTTGTTGTTTGGTTGTCTTCTTTGTTGTTTGGTTGTCTTCTTTGTTGTTTGGTTGTCTTCTTTGTTGTTTGGTTGTCTTCTTTGTTGTTTGGTTGTCTTCTTTGTTGTTTGGTTGTCTTCTTTGTTGTTTGGTTGTCTTCTTTGTTGTTTGGTTGTCTTCTTTGTTGTTTGGTTGTCTTCTTTGTTGTTTGGTTGTCTTCTTTGTTGTTTGGTTGTCTTCTTTGTTGTTTGGTTGTCTTCTTTGTTGTTTGGTTGTCTTCTTTGTTGTTTGGTTGTCTTCTTTGTTGTTTGGTTGTCTTCTTTGTTGTTTGGTTGTCTTCTTTGTTGTTTGGTTGTCTTCTTTGTTGTTTGGTTGTCTTCTTTGTTGTTTGGTTGTCTTCTTTGTTGTTTGGTTGTCTTCTTTGTTGTTTGGTTGTCTTCTTTGTTGTTTGGTTGTCTTCTTTGTTGTTTGGTTGTCTTCTTTGTTGTTTGGTTGTCTTCTTTGTTGTTTGGTTGTCTTCTTTGTTGTTTGGTTGTCTTCTTTGTTGTTTGGTTGTCTTCTTTGTTGTTTGGTTGTCTTCTTTGTTGTTTGGTTGTCTTCTTTGTTGTTTGGTTGTCTTCTTTGTTGTTTGGTTGTCTTCTTTGTTGTTTGGTTGTCTTCTTTGTTGTTTGGTTGTCTTCTTTGTTGTTTGGTTGTCTTCTTTGTTGTTTGGTTGTCTTCTTTGTTGTTTGGTTGTCTTCTTTGTTGTTTGGTTGTCTTCTTTGTTGTTTGGTTGTCTTCTTTGTTGTTTGGTTGTCTTCTTTGTTGTTTGGTTGTCTTCTTTGTTGTTTGGTTGTCTTCTTTGTTGTTTGGTTGTCTTCTTTGTTGTTTGGTTGTCTTCTTTGTTGTTTGGTTGTCTTCTTTGTTGTTTGGTTGTCTTCTTTGTTGTTTGGTTGTCTTCTTTGTTGTTTGGTTGTCTTCTTTGTTGTTTGGTTGTCTTCTTTGTTGTTTGGTTGTCTTCTTTGTTGTTTGGTTGTCTTCTTTGTTGTTTGGTTGTCTTCTTTGTTGTTTGGTTGTCTTCTTTGTTGTTTGGTTGTCTTCTTTGTTGTTTGGTTGTCTTCTTTGTTGTTTGGTTGTCTTCTTTGTTGTTTGGTTGTCTTCTTTGTTGTTTGGTTGTCTTCTTTGTTGTTTGGTTGTCTTCTTTGTTGTTTGGTTGTCTTCTTTGTTGTTTGGTTGTCTTCTTTGTTGTATGAATGTTAATCAGATAAAGTTAAAATGTAACATGCATCTCGATATGGTTGACTTGTCGTGGCTTGAGGTTGCTGGTAGATCGTAGCACCCTGACGGAGGGGAACTCTATGCGAGATGACCGGCTCTAAAACACGAGGATTCCTGAATAGTGGGCCTTGTTCGGGCTGAGGTTGCTGGTAGTAGCACCCCGAGGGGACCTCTGTGAAGAATGACTTGGCTAAGATACGTAAATGTTAAAATGCATCTCGAATAGGGTGACTTGTCGGGCTGAGGTTGCTGGTAGTAGCACCCCGAGGGGAACTCTATGAGAGATGACCGGCTAAAACACGAGATCCTGAATAGTGGGCCTTGTCGGGCTGAGGTTGCTGGTAGTAGCACCCGAGGGGACCTCTATGAAGGATGATTGACTAAATACGTAAATGTCGTGATTAAGCAACGATCAGCAAACGAACACAACTGAGAGTTAGAAACTGCATTGTGTTAGGTTGATTGCATTGTGATGTTGTTGAGTCGCATTGGGAAGTTGTGTTGTTGCGTTGCGTTGTCGTGTTGAGCGTGTGTGTGTGGTTGTGTTAGGGTTGTGTGAGGGTTAATTGTGGATTGCAGTTGTTTATATTTATTATCCCCTACTTGCTAAGCGTAAGCTTACGTGTGTGTGTGTTCCGTGGTGTAGGTGACGACAGGAGTACAGGTTAAAGCTTCGAGGAAAGCTAGGATTGGGACGCAGTCGTTGATGTACGCGGTATGCCGGTGCAGGCAGTTGTCGGGGCGTCTCGACCATGGTCTTCGAAGATGTGGGGTTTAATATTTTGGTGGTTATTGTAAATGTTTATTGTTGTATATAGTTAAGTTAAGGGTGATAGGTCGCCCTAACCTGTGGATTTTCTGCATTTGGGAATGTTAGTATTTTAGTTTTCCATTTTTCTATTATTGGAGATTTCGTATGCTGGATAGTGAGTGATTAGCTGAGTAAGAATATTCTGGATCTGGTTGGGAATTGGTTTGTGTGCAGGTACTTAGCATTTTTGGAGGCGCCATTTTCAGGCGTTACTCTGCCGAAATTTTCGGAGAAAACGCCGTGGTGCTTAGCGGTTAGGAGTAAGGGTAATTAGCGAGTCTAGGCCTAGTTTAAATTATGTTTCAACGTGGGTTTGGTTAGCAAAGTAGCGCACCGAGCCAGGGTGGGTTCGGGGGCGTTACATGGACTATTGTAATTATTTCTTTTTAAATTCAATCCTAAATATATCAGCATATATGTAAATTTAAAATTGCATAAATAATCAAGGATTTTTCTTTGAATTTATAAAGCATATCGAATAATGCAAACATATAAATTAATCATAAAATTTATTTATTAATTACAGCAATAAAATTGTTCATAACATTTACTTGTTGAGCACATTATTCCCAACAATCTTCCACTTGCCCTAAAGCAAATGAGACATGTCTCTAATCCCTAGTCCTTCAAGATGTTTATCAAAACTCTTTGCAGGCAATGTCTTGGTGAAGGGATCTGCAAGATTCTCAGTGGTTAGAATCTTCAAAACGGCGACGTCTCCACGTTGCACGATCTCTCTAATCAGATGATATTTTTTTTCTATATGCTTTGATCTTTTGTGGCTTCTCGGTTCTTTAAAATTTGCCACTGCACCACTAGTATCACAATAAAGTGTGAGTGGTTTATTCATATCTGGAACAACTTCCAGATCACTAAAGAACTTGCGGAGCCAAACAACTTCTTTAACTGCTTCTGAAGCAGCTATGTACTCGGCTTCCATAGTCGAGTCAGAAACTCCTCCTTGTTTGGTACTTCTCCAAACGATGGCTCTACCACCAAGAGTAAATACTGATCCAGATATCGACTTTCGATCATCTATATCAGATTGAAAATCAGAATCCGTATATCCTATAGGAATCAAATCCCTACCAGAATATACAAGCATATAATTTCTCATTCTCCTAAGATACTTGGAGAATGTGCTTGACTGCTATCCAGTGATCTAATCCTGGATTGGACTGAAAACGGCTAACTATCCCTACAGCATAGCAAATGTCAGGTCTTGTGCATAACATAGCATACATCAAGCTACCAACTGCTAATGCATATGGATAGCGTCTCATATCCTCTTCCTTTTGAGGCGTGTCAGGACACTGCTTCTTAGAAAGAGTAACTCCATGACGAGAAGGTAAATTACCCTTATTAGAGTTTTGCATTGAATATCTGACGAGCATCTTGTCAATATACAATGCCTGAGACAATGCTAACAACTTATACTTGCGATCTCTAAATAGACGAATCCCAAGAATATAGCTCGCTTCTCCCAAATCTTTCATTTGGAATTGCTTAGCCAACCAAGCTTTTATGTCTGATAATAATCCTACATTATTCCCAATAAGTAGAATGTCATCGACATAAAGAATCAGAAAAACTACTTGTTTCTCCTTGAAGAGCTTGTATACACAAGACTCATCAAGACATTGCACAAATCCATAAGATTTGATCGCGTCATCAAATCTTATATTCCATGACCTGGATGCTTGCTTGAGTCCATAAATAGACCTATGCAATTTACAAACCTATTGTATTCCATCCTGTGCTTTGAAACCCTCTGGCTGCTCCATGTAGATAGTCTCCTCAAGAAAGCCATTCAAAAAAGCTGTCTTGACGTCCATCTGCCAAATCTCATAATCATAATGAGCAGCTATGGAAAGCAGAATACGAATAGACTTAAGCATTGCCACTGGTGAGAAGGTTTCTTCATAGTCAATCCTTTCTTTTTAGTTATAACCCTTAGCCACCAGTCTAGCTTTGAATGTCTCTACATTCCCGTCTATTCCAAGTTTCCTCTTGTAAATCCATTTACACCCAATGGGTTTTACCCCTTCAGGTAAATCTACAAGATCCCAGATTGAGTTGGAATACATAGATTCCATTTCAAGTTTCATAGCTTCAAGCCATGCATCTTTGTCAGAATCTTCCATTGCACATCTATATGTCAATGGATCATCCTTCCCATCATCGGTGATAGCAACTTGTGCTTCACCATCGTGTCGATATCGAGATGGTAGTCGTACTACCCTATCGCTACGACGAAGTGTAATGATAGGTTGACTAGAAATAGTGGTGTTTCTTGTAACTTGTGGATCAACAACTGTTGTTGTAACCGGTCTAACCTGGTCAGATTGAATCTCTTCTAAGATAATCTTACTATGAGGTTTGTAATTTGTTATACAGTCATGTTCAAGAAATGTGGCATTTGTCGATACAAATACCTTATTATCTTGAGGACTATAAATCAAACCTCCTCTCGTGCCTACCGGATATCCAACAAACATGCAAACCTCAGTTCTTGGTTCCAACTTCCCGGTCTTACCTACTAGCACATGTGCTGGACAACCTCATATGCGAAAGTGTCTCAAACTAGGTTTGTGACCACTCCACAACTCTAAGGGTGTATTAGGTATAGACTTAGATGGAACTACATTAACTATGTAGGTTGCTATTTGTAAAGCATAACTCCAAAACGATTTTGGAAGAGAGGAATAGCTCATCATGGATCTTACCATATTAAGGAATGTTCAATTTCTTCTTTCAGCAACACCATTTTGCTGAGGCGTGCCTGGTGCTGTTAGTTAGGATACTATCTCATTTTTTAACAGATAATCCTTGAATTCACTGTCAAGGTACTCACCACCTCGATCTGATCAAAGACACTTGATTGTCTTACCTAATTTGTTCTTAACTTCAGCTTTAAAATCTTGAAACTTTCTAAAAGTTTCAGATTTAAGCTGAATCAGGTAAGTATATCCATATCTTGAGTAATCATCTATGAATGTCACAAAGTACTCACAGCCACCTCTGGCCCGTGTAGATATTGGGCCACATACATCTGAATGTATTAGCTCAAGTGTTTCTTGAGCCCTTTGGCCCTTTCCAATAAAGGACCTCTTGGTCATTTTACCTTCTAGACATGATTCACAAACAGGTAAAGATCCAACGGTTAGATCTTTTAAATGACCATCCTTAACAAGTCTGTTAATTCTATCAAGATTAATATGACCAAGTCGTAGGTGCCAAAGATATGTATCATCAGTATGAGAAATCTTTTGCTTCTTGGATTTAGCCAATTCAACTTTGAACATTTCAGTATTCAACAGTGATGAATTTATAATGTGTCTTATCATATAAAGCCCATTTTCCATTGAGCCTGAACAAATATTTAAACCATTTCGAGAAATAATAACTGAATTATTATTAAAAGAAATAGCATATAATTGTTCAATTATTCGAGAAACAGAAATGAGGTTTCTAGTAAACCCTGGAATAAAATAAATGTTTTCTAAAAACAAATATTTATTGTTCTCAAAATAAATTTTGGCTTCTCTCACTGCTGAAGCTGAAACAACCGCCCTGTTGCCAACTCTGAGAGTGAATTCTCCATCAGCTAGTCTCCTGTAAGAGTTTAGCATCTGCAAAGAACAACAAACATGATTAGTCGCACCTGAATCAATTATCCAGGGTGATAAATCACTTTCAACCAAACAAGACTTAGTAACTAGTAAATCAAATTTACCTTTTTTTTCTTTTTCAGCTCGTCGAGATACTGCTTGCAGTTTCTCTTCCAATGGCCATCTACTCCACATTGAAAATATTTTCCTTTGGGCTTTAGATGGTCTGAGCTTCTCTTTTTTGACTTGTTCTTTTTCTTGAGCTTCTGGGCTCCCTGTTGTTGGCCCTTTTGACCCTTGGTCTGTTTCTGGAATTTCTTTCTCTTCTTAAGAGAAGAATTGGATGAAGATGGTTCCACAACATTTGCTTCACTCTTCTTATCTACAGAAATAGACTAAAAAATGATCAGCTCATTCAGCAACTGATTCAAATCATAACTCAATTTATTCATGAAATAATTGCTTTTGAACTGGAGGAATTGTGGGCTTAGGCTTTCTAAAATCATGTCTACTTGTGTTGCCTCATCAATATGAGCTCCATTAATTTCAGCTTCATGAATAGTACTGATCAGAACATGTTGACGTACGGGGACTCTTGCTTTCATCTTAGAGTTCATAACTCTCTTTATTGCTTCATGTCGGGCTTGGTCAGACGGTCTGCCAAACATGCCTTTTTTTTTTTTTTTTTTTTTTTTTTTTTTTTTTTTTTTTTTTTTTTTTTTTTTTTTTTTTTTTTTTTTTTTTTTTTTTTTTTTTTTTTTTTTTTTTTTTTTTTTTTTTTTTTTTTTTTTTTTTTTTTTTTTTTTTTTTTTTTTTTTTTTTTTTTTTTTTTTTTTTTTTTTTTTTTTTTTTTTTTTTTTTTTTTTTTTTTTTTTTTTTTTTTTTTTTTTTTTTTTTTTTTTTTTTTTTTTTTTTTTTTTTTTTTTTTTTTTTTTTTTTTTTTTTTTTTTTTTTTTTTTTTTTTTTTTTTTTTTTTTTTTTTTTTTTTTTTTTTTTTTTTTTTTTTTTTTTTTTTTTTTTTTTTTTTTTTTTTTTTTTTTTTTTTTTTTTTTTTTTTTTTTTTTTTTTTTTTTTTTTTTTTTTTTTTTTTTTTTTTTTTTTTTTTTTTTTTTTTTTTTTTTTTTTTTTTTTTTTTTTTTTTTTTTTTTTTTTTTTTTTTTTTTTTTTTTTTCAGCCTCACAGTTCTCAAATTTTGCACTGAGAACATCAGACATGGTTGCAAGCAAATAACAACGGGCTTTGATATTTGCTTTGATCCATGTATCATAAGCATCTTTCAGAGCCCGTTAAGCATTAGTCGCAGAAGTAGAGGACATTCCTCCATCAGCACGAATTTCAAGTTGTCATGCACGAGAATGAGATTCAAATTCTTTTTCCACTTAACAAAATTGTCGCCGTCAAGCTTTTCAGTCGCAAGCAAATTTATCATTAATTGAGACATGATGCTGTAATAAATAAATAAAATTATAATCAATTTTATGCTATAAAATTCAAAATGTTATGGCATGCTAGTATGATGCATGAACATGTTAATCACAAAAATATGTAAATGCTACTATAACCTCGATAACATAATAAATCACCTTATGGTAGAAATATTATCAATTAATAAATTTACTCAAAATATCTCATATTTTCAAAATTTATTAACTTACCGAAAATTTTGGTCAAAATATAACTAACACATTTAGTTATATTTTCATGAGTGTGACCCACTGTTTTGGATTTATGAAACTTAACTTATAGTCGTCGCTGTAGGGTCGGACAACTATAAAATACATTTCATATATCCTATCTCTAGGAGACCAACCTTGGTATTGACCTAAGTGAACACTCTCCGTAGGGAGGATGAAAATCAAAGTCATCTCGGAACCCCACTTAGATCTCACGGTGTTGTGCCAACAGTGGAGACCATGGGATGTTACGCCTAACTTCCCGCTTCCACTCATTATTTTGAATTAGTGATTATAAGAATATCAAATATTCCCTGATATCGATAAATTAATCATATTAATTTATCAATATTTAATTATTAATCTTATAATCATATTATAAAATTAATAATTTCAAATAATCAAATTATTTGAATTTTCTAAAATAAAATAAATTTTTAACAAATTAAAAATTATTTTATTTTTCATTCTCACATCATTCAACAAAATGAATTAATATTAGTTTTAATCAAATTAAAACTAATTTATTTAATAAACTCTTTATTAAATCAATATGCAATTTAAATAAAATAAAATGCATGACATGTGAAAAATTTAAAATAAACATAAACATGCATAATCTATATGACATGTGAATGCATGACAATATAACAAATTATATCAACATATAAAATAAATGAAATAGTGACCGGGTTGACCTTCGGGTATTTCTAAAATTACAACCCCAAAATTAAAATAAATATAAAACTATGATTCTAAATCTTCGTCGTCTTCGTAACCGCCTCATCCAAATGAACAACATCAAAAATTCACAAATCAAATTTGTGAAGTCATATCCGATTGGGCAACATCATCTGTTTTCGTCAATAGATCAAATCTTTGACGAAAAGTCCATCCGTGTCCTTGTAGTCTCAGATCTCCATCGTAAGATTACAAATGGGATGCAAATGCATAATTAAATAAAATCATAACCCAAACAACCGACTTAATTTCGATCACTATTGCATGCCATGCAAAACATACATCCACAATATATATTCATAAATATATATAATGCATAAAATCTAATTCTAACACATATCACAATTTACATTAAATTGTATCATCAAAAATATTTTTAGACTAATAAAACCAATATCTCTGATACCATTTGTTGGTTTTCTAGGTCCCTACGCATGGCGGAATTCACTATTATTCATAATAATAGTGACATGCGTTACCCTGTGACTTTAAAACTATTTTAAAATCATCAAAAAATCATAAATTGGATCGTTAGTCTAAAAGAAATTATTTTTGAGAAATATGTAATTTTTCAAAATGTAAACAATTTACATTGAGAAAAATTATTAGAATTAGATTGTGATATATTAAAAGAAAATACCTTTTTGGAGCAACGCTTTTACTCAGGTACTCCCGTCTGATCTTAACAGTTTTAACTCAGGATCAGGTGTTTTTCCCGAAGACTTTGATACCGTCAAGTCTTCTCTGAAGATCTTTACACTTAAATCTCCTGACGTGTGGGCGTCTCTCTTACAAGAACAATACACTCTTATATTTCTAGAGAGACGTGTTCTCAACACATGAGACATCTCTCTTCGATCTTAGAAAACGTTTTTCTAAAAACGAATACGGAAAGGTCACACCTTTTTCTCTAGGGATTTGTTTTTCAGTCGTTCTTTTGGTTCGTTATCCTGTCAAATCACATTTGACAATTTTTATATATCTGTTTTAAAATTAATTTTTAGATTTATTTTAATAAAAACTAATTTTTAAAAAATAAATCTTATCTAATCAAATCTAATTTGATTAGAAGTTGATTTATCTAATAAATCAATTAATCATATAATCTAAAAACAGTTTTTAGAATATATTTATGAAAACTACTTTTCAAGATAATCTCATCTCATGAGATTCTTCAGATCTACTTTTAAATAGTAAACAAACTATAAGTCAACTGTAGATCAAATCTAATTTGATCAGATTTTCCAGATCTACTTTTATTCAAATTTCAAAAAATCTGATTTTATAGTTTGTTACATAACCACTTTAAATGTGACAACCCCAGACCCGATCGGGGTCCGAGAGCCATCACTCCGGGACATTTAACAGAAAGCAGGATACACTTTTTTTTTTGAACATAAGTGAACAGAACATTAGGAAACAAATAGAAAACAGACTGAATTTTTAAGAGTAAAACCTTAAAGCTTAACAGAGAAGGAAAACATTTTCGGAATTTGGAATCAAAACAGAGAAAAAGAAAACAGTTAAAAACTAGACTACATAATGAATGACAGAAGGAGAGCAGGAAGAGCAGGAAGATTGAAAGCAAGGAGAAATGAAACAGTGCAATCAGTGGATATAATAAGACAAAAGACGAACAGTGTTCAGCGGAAGAGACTGAGTAAAACTGGGCGGAAGAGGTGGTGACGTCAGCCAGAAGATGGGTGACGTCAGGCGGAAGATACAGGCAGCAGACAGAATTCGGAGAATGTAAACTATGGGTGACGTCATCAGAAAAGGAGATGACGTCAGACAGAAGATGCAGGCAGCAGATGAGATCGATGAGGTGATGACGTCAGTCGAATGATGGATGACGTCAACCGGAAGATACAGGCATTTACGTAATCGGCAGAAGAAAAACCTATGGTGACGTCATCGGAAGAGGAGATGACGTCAGACGGAAGATGCAGGCAGCAGATGGAATCGGATGGGGTGATGACGTCAGCTGGAAGATGGATGACGTCAACCAGAAGATACAGACATTAATCGTAATCGGCAGAAGAAAGCCTAAGGCAGAAACACTGTTTGGCGGTGGATATGAATAAGACAAAATATGAACAGTATCAATCGGTAGATATAGTTTCAAAGGCAGAATTTACAACTTTTGACAGGAAAACAAACAGATAGAGAGCATAAAACAGAAGACCCAAAAGTGTCAGATTCTCAAACCACTTCAAAACATGGTTCTCGAGCACAACAGAAGGTATAACAGAAACTTAAGGATACAGAAAATATTCCAAACCATTTCAGAATACTTCAGAACTTAATCCAACTGTCAAATACAGCACAAACAGAAGGCATGAAAGTTGTAGACCTTCAATACCCGATTCTAAACAAGGTTGTAGGACATACTTTACAATTGACAGATTCAAAGAAACAGACTGCATGGATAGTCCTAAAACCAGAAGTCATCCATGCACAAACTAACAGAAAATATCCCCAACAATTTCCAGAACATTCAGAACATGAATTAAACTGTCAAATACAGTAGTTTTTGAAACTTAGACATCAAAATCTGTGCATTGTTTTAAAATCTGAGGAATCAGTACAGAACCTAACATATATTTGCATAATATTCAACAGAATTTCCTACAGAGTTTTTAAAACAAAAACACGGAATCCTAGCAGAGTTTTAAATCTAAACACCAGAGTCCCAGTAGGGTTTACAGACATAGACTTGACTTTAAATACTTAAACCTTGGGACAGAATTTGTCTGGCTGCAGCAACCACACCCCCATGAGCTCGATCCACCAGCCACCTATTCATCAGGCTGAGGCACGAAGTCCTCATTTTCGGGTTCAGTACCTACATCAGGGAGTTCACCTATGAGTCTAAAACTCAGTAAGAACATATAAAACAATGCAGTGATGCATATGCTATGCATGAACTTTCAGAAATACAGTGACAGTACAGAACATTACGTTTCAGTGGCAGAGGGGTATAAGTGGGGCTTATAGGGGAATTGTCGAACAGTGGGTGCACTATCAGGCACAACAGTTATACGGTACAGTACAAAAATAGATCTGGGGGCCAGTCCCCGTCCCACACTTAACCGATACATTTCAGTCAGATTTTATCTTGCTTAGTTTCAAACCGTGTACAGAAAACAGTTTTGCATGAACTTTTGGTGAAAACGTGTATGCATGAGCATTTACTATGCCTGAACTTACAATAGCAGACGACAGAAATAACAGAACAGAATATTTTATGAAGCAGAACATAAACAACTCGGAACATGAACTATAACCTTTCTACCCAGACAACCCGACAGAACTGAAAAACTTAGTACCTCCGCGATGTAGGGCCTTAAGGGCCAACCTACAGATATGAACTTACCTGTTTGTTGTGGAGTTGATGTTCTTGATCGTCTCATTTTCAGTAGTTTGTGAACCTAAAACGTGATTATACGGGCATTAACCCTAAACTTCTCAAAAATCAGTAAATAGTGTCATTAAACTTGTTAACTACCGACGGAAATTACCTTCACTGAAGAATACAGGGGAAACAAAGTGTGGAACTTGTTTCATTCGCCTGGAAGAGAAGAATAGAGAGAAGAAAGAGAGGAAGCAGAGAAGTGAAAATGAAGATTTCACGTAGGAGGAAGAACTTAGCTTCTTCAACAAGTTGCCAAGTGTCAGTTATCCACTGACAATTTCTCACCAACCTTAATTTCTTTCAAATTTGTCCTTCCATTGGTTTTTAACTAAAACATTATTTAGTCAGTCGATTCGGTCTCACGAATCCCCTTTGTTCTATTAATCACATCGACAATTTTATTAAAACAATCATTGCATTAATATCGGAGTAATCCTGTTTAATTATTTGGGGAAATAATTACACGGAAAAATGTCAGGTGTTACATTAAATTTGAAGATCAAATCTCATCTGATGAGATTCTTCAAATCTAATTCAAATCCCTTAAAAATATCTCATCTAATGAGATATTTTATTTTGAATTCAAAATATAAAAACTATTTATATATTTTGAATAACAATATATTCATTTGAGTGTTTATAAATGATTAATCCTTATTAATCATTTATATATTTATTCTTATTACATGGAAATTAAATAGTGATATAAGATAACAGAGGGACCGATGAACCTATAGTTCTAAACTCCAATAATATTTGTTAATTAATATAAATTTTTTATATTAAATAACATAATTATTAACTCTAGAGTAATTCCACTAAATACCTAGAGTTGCACTCTTAAAACTATAGAGTATATTTACTCAAAGTAATGTCCATTGATATAGTCATTAAATATGTATTAATCCTCCATTAAGATTCGTAATAGAGCTAGGTATAAAATCCGTTAACCTCTCATATTACACCTTTATCCTTGACTACCATTAGTTCTTGATTGAATAATTAATTCATAACATTTATGAATTTACGCGCTAATTATTCAATCTCTGAACTAACAAACAAGGGAATCTTGTATTATGGATTTCATTGTATCAATATTAGCATTCTCAGCTACTCATTTAATTTATTCTCAAAATACAAGGTTTATGTAATGTAATTTATACAAAACTGTACCGAGTAAATCAAAGAATAAATTATAATGAAATAGGAGTCTACTAAATACAATGAATTAAGATCATACATATATGACCATCATTATGATAAAATTAATTGTTCTTCATTCAACGGATATTATAAGAACAATATAATTTCATCTGGTCCAGTCCTATATAATCATATTATATAAAATACAATCACTTTATGTTACTACATATATAGTCGGGATATAACTACACGTTCTCAACGAAGTGAACTGTATTTATGACTTTATTAATTTGAAGATCCTTTACTTCAAATATAAGTCATGGACTATTGTGATTATTTCTTTTTAAATTTAATCCACATATATCAGCATATATGTAAATTTAAAATTGCATAAATAATCAAGGATTTTTTTTTTTTGAATTTATAAAGCATATCGAATAATGCAAACATAAAAATTAATCATAAAATTTATTTATTAATTACAGCAATAAAATTATTCATAACATTTGCTTGTTGTTGGGAATAATGTGCCCAACAACTGAAACAAAACACAGGGCGTTCAAGGAGCAACATCAACGAAGAATAGATGGAGATTTACATTTGGGCAAGCATCCTGGTGAGAATGAGAACTATCGTGAAGCTAGAGAGACAACCCCTCAGAGCAACGCTTAGCATGAGGGACGCCCACTGGGGACCAACTTGGAGACGAAACTCTTGTCGTCCTTCATGGACGCAAATTTGATTAGGGGAAAAATCGATCATCGACCGTCACGAATAAAGGAGTTTTCATGGTCTCGCAAGTCAAAACCACTGGCGCTAGGAGGAGACAACTCCGTCGAGAAAATTGGTGACGTGGCGACATTCTCCATGGGCAGTCGAATTCTTCCCGGGGTGGCGGAACTTGAAGGAGATGGTCATCAATTCTATCTCCATGGTTGGTGACGCTTCATCGGGGACAGTTATCGCCTACAAGCAAGCTTCTGGCGAAAGGGATGGCGGCTGGAGAAGGTTCCTTTGCAGCTAGAGTTATTCTCTAAAATTTGCAACTAATGAAATGTTTGGTTGGGGTATTCTAAAGTCTGCAAATACGAATAAAATTTTTATTCATGAGAAAAGTTTAAATCTGGATTAGGCTAAGAAGATGTTAAAGGAGAATGATATTTTTTGGGCTAAAAGGATACAAAATGTTCAAGGGAAATTAAATATTTTTCTCTTGAGCTACGCTGGTAAATTTGCAGAGAAAAAACAAATGGGTTGGGCTTTGAATAGAGTAACATGCATTATTCTATGAGTTCTACGAGTTTGAAGTTGGATCACCTTTTGTGATGGACTTGAAAATATTTTGTATAGACCTTGGAGACACCCAACGACTCAAGACCTTCCGGGCGAAGTCGATTTGGAGGGGGGATTATTGATGGAAAGTGAAAGTAAAAGGGTATTTTAATTATTATTCTTAGGTTAAATTATTATAAATAGAAGGAAGGGGGAGAGAATTAGTATCATGCTTATGAATATTGGTGATTTGTTATCCTAAATATTAGGATTTTATGAACGAGTCGCTCGTGATTGTTTTCTGGCTGGTGTTTCGCAAGACCTGTGACTTTCTTTTTCTATTTTATGTGTTCTTTGTGTATTAGCGTTGCGATGTCCATCAATAAGCATTTTGAGCATCAAACTGATAGGGATGCCATTGTTGAATAGCCGCAATGGCCAAGAGTACTCTCACGTTGCCAATTTTGATGGTAATCGATTCCCTCAACTCATGTAAAGTCTTTAGTGACCAAATGGACTTTCTGTCGTTCAATGCTACCATTTGATCATCTTTTGATTTTGAACATCTATTTACAACTTATCACTTTCTTATGAGAAGAGAGTGGAACAACCACCAAGGTTTAGTCTCTTCCGAAGCATGAAGTTCGGATTCAATGGCTTTCATCCACTCAAGAACTGTAACAGCTTGGTTAAATGTGGTGGGTTCAACACTAGAAAACAAGGTGCTAAGAAATGCATGACGAGAAAATATAAATCTGTCATAAGAAATGAAATGTTTTAGAATATACTTTATTTCTGAAGACGAAGATGGCGGCATAATTTGAGATTGAGAACAATAATAGTCTTTATATTTTGAATGGTTGAATGTTCCATTTGGGTGGTTTTAAGGGAATGGATGATGCAGTATCATTAACATTTGGTTAGGCAATGAGTTGTTGGTGGTGTGTCTGGTGGATTTTCATTTGTATTAGGCGTTGAAATTAATGAGGGGTAGTAGAAATCTATAGTGATACCATCGTTTACTAGAAGAATAAGAGGGATAGAATAAGCATGATCTACCTTTGACATATAAAGAAAAATATGTTCAGAAAAAGCATCATCATGACTGACATAAATTTTTTATTGTGGAGATAAAAAATTTTGTAATCCTAATGGATAACCAATAAAAATTTCAAGACCCGATCATTGATTAATCTAATGTTTAACTTAAACATAGCAACCAAATGCACAAAGATGTTTGAAAATGAGTGCCTTATCATGTAACAACTCAAAAGGTGTTTTATTTTGAAGTAATTCAGTTGGTGTTCTATTAATGAGATATTGAGCAATAAAAGTGCATTCACCCAAGAATTTAGAAGGCAAACATGATCAAAAATCAAGAGCTCGAGCCATGTTTAATAGATGCATGCGTTTGCGCTCTGCCATGCCATTTGGTTGAAGTGTATGGATGCAACTATATCCATGAACAATTATGTGAAAATAAAATATATATTTATAATGTTATTAAAAAATACAGTGCTCCAAACTCTATGAATAATAATATTAAAATTCAGTTGCACCATCAGATTTTTTATTTTATTTTTATTTTTGTAGGTAAAAACTTGAGAATTAGATTATAACAGAAAAACAAGTTCTGCGAGAAAAATCACCCACAATAGTATAAAAACTGATCATCATTCAAAATTGGAGTATAACATGGCTCCCAACATCAATATGAATAAGATCAAAGCATCTAACTGTTCATATAGAAATACTAGAGAAAGGTAAGCGACGTTGTTTAGCCATAGGGCAAACAATGCATGGACGTTTATTTAAAAATGAAATCTTATGATCTATGCGAGAAAATACTTCATGAAATTGCTGACGAGGATGTCCAAGTAAAAAATGCCAAAGATCCATAGTAGAGGTGGCATGAGAAATTGTCACGCCCAAGAGGGGACCCAAGACAGAACAGGGAGCGACTCGACCCAAAAATCAGACCGAGCCGTCCGAACCTTAAACTTAGTTTCAATAAATTTGACAGTGAAGACTTTTATTACAATTGTTAATCAGGCCCAAACAAAAATAAATAAATTTTAAGTCCAATAGGGATATCTAAAATAATGCAGTGATACATATCTAGAACAAATGTGCCGAATAAAAATTAAATAAATTAAAAGTTTACAATTTCTCAATAAAATCTAACATTTCGATCAAAAATAAATTTCTAAAGAAAATTAAATAAATATAAAATAATATTCCACGTTGAGCCTACTCTTGAGTCGGTAGTTGATAGTCCTCCTGATTAATTCATGAAAGGGGTATCGTTGAGAAGAGTCGACTAAATTCAATAGGGAGATATCTTATTTCAAGTATTCATGTTTAATTTAACCAATTAATAATAATTTTAAAATCAGAATAAAAATAGAGTCACTCACGATCTATGTACATATTATGTGTTATAAAATGAAATGAAAACAACGATACCAAACAATTGCCAACAATATATAAAACATCATGATCGAGTCTAGAGTTTTGTACTCATGGACACTGGCACAGTCAGTTGCCTCATACTTTAGTTAAAACATGTTTTTCATGACCAAAATAAAAACGTTCACAAAACGATATATGCGTTTAAATAAAATGCTAACAAAGAATTTATCAATTATTTTAAAAAAATAAAACAATTAATTAAAGTGTGCAAAAATAAATTTCCACCTCAACATGGGCCTACTACTATCCAAAGTCCAATAAATACAAGTCCAATGTCCAAGGATCCAAAAAATTAATTTAATAAATTGGCACCTATCCAAAATAATTGCGTTAAATTTTATACATTTAAATCCCCAATTTTCCCATTAAAATATCCACATTTAATTTGGAAATTTTTTTAAAAATTTTAGGCTAAACATAAAACCATTAAATTTCAACTTTTCTTCATTAAAAATAACTCATTTTAAGTGGGTAATTAGCCAACAATTTTGGGTCCAAAAATATCCAAAATTGCAGGCCCAAAGAAAGCTATACCGCGTAGGGGTGGGCAGAACTGGCCCAAGGATCGAGAACAGAACCAGACCACCGATTTTGATCCGGTTTCGGTCCCAGGTCGCTGGACCACGGTCTGGTCCTCGGTCCAAACTTCAAAATCTCACCGGTTCTCGGCTCGGTCCTCGATCCATGGCCAAAAATCCCAAAAAATCGAGACCAGACCGATTGTTAAAAAAATTCTTCTGCAAACCGGGACTGGACCGATTGTTAAAAAAATCCTTCACTCTTTAGTTCTTCAGTCGCACAGACGCACACTCGTCAGTCGTCACTCTCACCGAAACCCCGACGCACTCAGCCCTCCCAAAGCCCCGACGGTCGACGCGTTGTTTTGCTCAGCTGAACATACGACGGTCGACGTCTGACGACTCGCAACTCCCAAGTCCCGACTCCTGTGCTCCGTTATCTGATTTTTTCTCGCCTCCAAAGTTGCTCCGATTCACCTAGCCTCTCCTCTGTCTTCACCGAGAGCATATCACTCACACTCACAGTCACTGCTCACTGTATGTGTTTATTCATTGTGGACTTTTGCTACTCATTGTTAGTTTATAAATTAGGGATAATTTTTGTTGATTATGTTGATTGATTTGATAAATCGTTGGCTGTCGGTTGTAGTTGATAAATTGTTAATAAATTGTTGTCTGTACTTGTAATGTTGCAGTTGTTTTTACTTGCAACTGTGAAATTGCATAAATTTCCAAACAATTTAACACAAATTTCCAACAATAAAGAAGCTGAGCGTAAGTTGGTATCAGTCTTAAACAAAGAATTTTGCTTACCTTTCCACAACATTCTCTACATATGCATGTATCTCCATTGTTTGATAAATTGTTGGTTATAGACTAATATATTAATGTTTCTGTTGGTTGTTGAGTAATGTGTTTGATTAATTTGTTTGTTGACTGTTGATTAACGTGTTTGGTTAAATTAGGTGTTTAAATTTAGGTTGATTAATGTGTTTACATGTTTATTGTTTTTTACGCCACGTTAGTATGGATATTCCTCCTAGTGAAAGTTTGCATGTGGAATCGAAAAGATCTAAGTCTATAGCTTGGATTCACTTCAGTAGGGTACCAAACACAGATCAAGCTAAATGTAATTATTGTGGGCAGATTTATGCAGCACACCCGACGAAGAATGAGACTTCAAGTTTAGTAAAGCATATTAAGGTATGCAAAAAAATTTCACGAAATTTAGACAGTAGGCAACCAACCTTGATCTTTAAACCTCTTGAGGGCAAGAGTGCTAGTATACCCATATTTACTATAATAGTTGCTAGAGAATTTCTAGCAAAAATGATTATCTTAGATGAATTGCCATTGAAAGTAGTAGAAAGAATTAGTTTCAGGACATTTTGTCTGTTTCTCAATCTCAAGTTTATGATGTCGTCTGATGTTCGCGGCATATTTCAGAAAGAAAGAACAAAGTTGAAGGAGTATTTTTTTCAACATCACAGAGGGTGTGTTTGACCACTGACACGTGGACCTCTATTCAAAATTTGAATTACATGATCTTGACGTGTCATTTTATTAATCAAGACTGGCATGTGCAAAAGAAGATCTTTAATTTTTATTTACGAACCATAAGGGTGAATCTATTGGTAAGGAAGTTGAAAATGGTTTGTGTCAGTGGGAGCTTGAAAATGTTACCACCATCACCGTTGACAATGCGTCTTTCAACGACGTCGCTATTTCTTATTTGACGAGAACAATTAGAAATTGGAAGGAGTTGATTTTAAACAGCGATTATATGCACGTGCGATGTTTTGTACATGTCCTAAACTTGATCGTTTATGATAGTTTGAAAGAACATCAAGAGTCTATAGCGAGAGTAAGAAAAATTATTAAGTACATTAGGTTTTCTCCGGAAAGATTGCAACAGTTTAAAACCTATGTTGATGCAGTCAAAATTATTTGTAAAAGTAATTTGTCGCTCAATGTTTCTACTGGTTGGAACTCGACGTATTTGATGTTGGCAAACGCTGAGAAGTATGAAGAGGCGTTTGAAAAACTAGCAGCGAATGAAAGCTCTTTCTTGCAAGAAATTGGAATAGAAGGTCTACCTACAATTGAAGATTGATCATGCATTCGAAAATTTAATAAATTCTTAGAGACATTTCATACCATGACACTTCATGTTTCTGCTTCTCTGTATATTACATCAAATATGTACGTAGGTGAAGTCTACAATTTGAACATTGCCATTGAGACCTATGGTAACAGCGATAATATAACGCTAAGAAGAATGAACAACAAGATGCGTAAGAAATTTGATAAATATTGGGATCTTTTGAAAAAATAAACATGCTTGCATATGTTGCTCTTGTTCTTGATTCAAGTTGCAAAATAAAATTTTTACAACATTGTTTATCCATTTTATTTGGAAGTGAAAGAGCTACAGAATACTTAAAGCAGGTAGAGGATATAATTGCAAAGTTGTATACCGAATATGAAGGTGATACAACCAATGAAGACCAGACTCAAAGTAGTAGCATTAATCAACAAATGGCTCCAAAGTCAATGAGTTCTCTGGCACAAGCTCGTTCAAGTGCAGTGTACTCTATGTTTTATGGCCCTGACAATTCTTCAGAGACAAGTGATGAAACTACTGTATCAGAGATTGATCTATATTTGTCTGAGAAGTTAGAGAATTTTTTAGATAGTTCTGACATATTATTTTAGTGGAAGAGAAACTCCGAGAACTTTCGAATTTTGAATATCATTGCGAAAGATATATTGATCATTCTGATTTCCTACGGTGGCGTCAGAATTTGCTTTTAGTTGTGGTGGTCATGTTCTTGATGCCTTTCGCAGTTCTCTATCCCCTCAAAGTGTTGAAGCACTTATACGCTCTCAGAGTTGGTTCAAAACATTCAATCTTTTTAACATTCCTCAAAACATTGATAATAATTTAGAAGGTTCCACTACGACATTGACAACTATATAAGAAGGTTCGAACATTCTAATATTTATTTGTTTTACATATTTATCTCTAAATTAAGGATTAACTAATGTCTTCAATATTGTCATTTTGCAGACTACCAATGAAAATTTTCTAGAAGTAGAAGATGACGTATCAATGACTTGATATGGTTGGTTGCAATAATTAATTTCATTTCAATGTTTATCTCTAATTGTTTTGAATTGATTGCTTGGTCGTTGGAATTAAATTGACTATTTAGTTGAATTTACTATTTAAATTGTACTTTTTAGTTTTAAAGTACTTAGATTAATTTTGGATGTTGAATTTAATTTCTTAGCTTTCATTTTAATGTTTGATAGTTGAATTTAGTTTGTATGTTACATATTTGGATTTATTTTGGATGTTGAATTTAGTTTCTTAGATTTCATTTTAATTGGATTTAGATTTTTAGTTTGTATGTTCGATACTTAGATTTAGATTTTTAGTTTATTAAGTATATGTTTAATGTGTATAGATTTTTATTTACGTTTAACGTTTTTAAATAAAACAGATTTTTGTAATTGTTTGATTTGAAAATTTTTTATGTTTTAAAAAAAATAAAAAAATAGGTTGGGAGGAACCGGGACCGGACCAAAAATTGCGGTCCGGTCCTGGTTCGGTCCCGGTCCCGGTTTGGTCCCGGTCCCTCCCTGGGTCAGGGCCGATTCCGGCCTTTGAGAAAAAAATCTCGAAGACTCGGTCCGATTTCAGTCCGGCTTCGGTCCTTGCCTGGCCCGTGCCCACCCAAAATATCGCAACCCAAGAGAGGGTTGGATATCGACCCATCTCAAGGTCCAAAGAAATGAACCACTGTCCAATGTTATTGTCTGGACCGCGATTCATCCGTCACTGCGCAAAGCAGCGAGACAACGTCGTCTTCGATGTTGTGTCTGAGTTTCTAGTAGACTTGTCAGACTCCGTCTGCGAGTCCGGTGTTTCCAAGCGTTAAAATGACCAAATCTGAGGTCTGAAATCGTGCACGAAACCCATATAAAAATCCAACATATCAAATAGAATATTCAAGGAAAAACAAAGGCAAAAAAAATCGGATTTTTATACCTCAATCCGACGGAGTTCCGACCTTCTGAAATTTCCAATAAACCTCGCGAAACTCGACTTCTTCCCTGCTAAACCCATGCTGAGCGCAGCCTAAAATTGCTTCCTTCCTACAGAGGAGATAGATGTATAAATTTTTAAGTTTTGATTTAAAAGTTGACGTTACCAAGGTTGAAGGATTTCTACTTACCAACCTTCGATCACCAGCGCCTTCCACCGGTAATAAGGTCATCACAACATCGCTTGAATGAGCCTGAAGTACTTCAGCCAAGAAGCCAAAATCCCAACTCCAAATCCTACAAAAATCGATCCTTTCCTCCGTTCAAGAATCTCCAATTTGATGTTGAAATTTACCGAGAGAGAGAGACGGGCGAGAGAGATATATGAGAGGAGAATCGTCTGTTAATGAGGGAAAGAAACAAAAAAAAGGAAGAGAATTTCTTTCATTCCTTGGTTTGTAACTGTCACCACCTTCTAATATAACACTGGATCAGGTCATCTGATTCTCGAGGAAAACCTCATCACGCAGTTGAAGATTTGGTTCACAACAGAAGGTTGAACATTAATCAAAACCTATGATTCAGAAACCTACGATTCAGACCGTAATTACATATATAACAGTGTAATAAAGTGTAATAAAGTAAATACAGTTTAATATGATCTAAATATTCAAATCTCAATTAGTTAATCTTATACAAACTAAAAATAATATAAGTCTTTACTAAGATATCAACTAAACACTCTAACAAAAATAAATAAAAATCTACTTCCAAACTTCAAATACTTACTGTTCTTGTTTTTTCTTGAAAATGACAGGGAGTTGTTTGAGGTGACTTCAGTAGGAATGCTCCATTAAATACATATAAAACTTCTTTAATTTTTCTTTCAAAACATAATGTGATATCAAAATAATTTTCAAACATCGTCTTATAAAAACTCAAATTAAAAGTTTACAAAAACAAGCTCCAAGAGTCACAGATGATGTATTAAGTTAAACCTTTGTCGCATACATAGATGACTATACAAAAATACGCCATCATTGTAGTTATCTTCTAAAAATCACCTCAGTGAAAAAGGAGAGTCGCTCAAGGATCTTTCCGACACACTAACACAAAAAATGCGGTGACCGAAGTTCAGCAACACCTCATGAGTCATAAAGAGAAATAAGTAACATGCGATCCGAAGATCTAGACCCATTACCCAAGTTGTCAGTGAACAATGGTCATCTACGAAGTAACCTGTATAAACGATAATAAACAAATAAAAATACTATGATCGGGTTTAAGGATTGGAACCAAAGAGCGCGTCATCCCAACCCTATTACTCATTTCGTGACATGCATACAAGACAATCTTCACGCAGCAGAAGATGTACAATGATGTCATCTTGATACTTTGACACTGAGACTGTCCATAGTCATGAGGATCCATCCTCTATCACAACAATAATAAAACCATGTATCAATGGTAAACGTGTAAATTATACATATATACACGTAAAAGAATGACGTGCTAACAACCAAGCCTCGTCAGGTTTTAATGTGTGATAGCTCACCAAAATATGGTTTTCATAAAAGCCATGCAATGCATTGGAAATAATATAAAACTCCTACATTTACGCCGAGTGCTCCTTCTCTCAACTGGAGGCGCGACTTCAGCAATTGGTTTGAAGTCCTCGAAGTCATCTGTATAACGAACCCCTTCATCCCAATAAGATATTGTCCGCTTTGGGTCGCTCATACAGCCCTCACGGATTTGTTTTGGCGAGGACTTTCCAATCAGTCACCCAACATAGTACTGCTCTCGCCGAAGCACTTTTAACTTCGGAGTTCTTATGTGATCCGTTGCCAATTGTGCTCGAAAACGCATCTTACTATCTTAGGAGGGTTTCCTTACATATGTTTCATTTCTATATACCTCCTCAAGCGATGTAGGATTGTGACGACCCCTTTTTTACAACCCGAGATTTGTCTATACTCAAATCCGGGATTTGCCTACACTCGGCTTAGGTCCCGAGGTTTGCCCCGCAGTCGTGCTCATACGTACACATTCGGGTCATCACAGTCACCCCCCTTGGGGGCCCAACGTCTCATTAGCCACATTTCTAGTTGGGTACAGGCTCTGATACCATTTACAACGAACCCCTTCATCCCAGTAAGATATTGTCCACTTTGAGTCGCTCATACAGCCCTCACGGATTTGTTTTGGCGAGGACTTTCCAGTCGGTCACCAACATGGTACTGTTATCGCCGAAGTACTTTTAACTTCAGAGTTCTTATGGATCCATTGTCATTTGTGCTCAAAAACGCTTCTTACCATCTTGGGAGGGTTTCCTTACATATGTTTCATTTCCATATACCTCCCCAAGCGATGTGGAATTGTGATGACCGCTTTTTTACGACCCTGGGATTTTCCTATACTCAAGTCTGGGATTTTCCTACACTCGACTTAGGTCCCGAGATTTGCCCCGCAACCCGAGGTTTGCCCCACAGTCGTGCTTATGCGTACACATTCGGATCATCACAGTCTGAGCCTAAAAAGAACCAAGATTATGATTATCTCACCCATCACTAAGAAAAGACATAAGCATGAGTCCTAAACTGGAACTATGAACTCAATCCCTAACACTATAAACGGTCGTAAACTTCGCCGAGGAGACAAAATTTTCTTTAATTAAAAATTGTGTGGTCGACGCTTTAAGGGGACTGATAGACACTTCATCCTATCGGTCGACATTTTAGAGCTCTTGTGTTCCAACTCAAAATGAACTAGCGATTGACACTTGCTCGGTTGACACTTTCTCTGAAGTGTCTACACCCCAAAGTCTCGAGTTCTAGCTTGAAATGAACTGACGGTTGACACTTCCTACTGAAGTGTCAACACCTCTTGCAAAATGGAAAGTGAGTGGTCGACACATCCTTTTAACAGCCGACACTTTGTAACACCCAGTTCTGTAGAATTAATTATTTAATCTTTTAATTAATGGTACACTTTACATGCCAATAATGAATGTAGGGTTAATGGATGACTAGGCAAGGGCATAAGAGTAATTGGAAATTTAAAAAGTGGATAACGTATTTAAGGAAAGAGGTTTTGGGTTTAATACACTGTAGCCGCCACTATTCCCTATTATCTTTCTTTTGGTTTTCAGCTCAAGCAGCAGAACCCTCTAGGCGACTCTCGTGCTCGATTCTCTTTCAACTTAGGTAAGTTTTCCTCGTTTTCTTGTGTTTTAGCAGTTAGATAACTGAGAGAGTACAATGTGAGGAATTTCGAGGATGCTGGGATTGATGGTAGGTTCGGGTTTTGGGGATAAATGAGAATGCACGAGTAACAGGGTTTCAAACTGGTTTCCTCGAACTCCTGATTGATTTTTGGGTGAAGTTTAGTGAACTTTTGATTAATGTACTATTATGACTATTAGGTGAGCGAGCTTCTAAAGCAGCTTATAGCCGAGTGATTTCCAGGAAGCCAGGTAAGTGAAGTATGCTTGTGCCTTCGGGCCTACATCACAAAATAGTAGGTTTCTGCATGTTGAATGTCTGTAGTTTGGTCATGCATCATGTTTTGAAAGAATACGAAAATGAATTTACATGGAATGTATGGTAAGACATGAACAGAACGTGTTATGATAGCTATTAAGGGAACTAATCTGCCCCTTAATCGATGAAGTGGATTTATAACATTGGGAGAGTTGATTCCACTCCCAAGGAAATTTGGGGATCATGATAGCTATTAAGGGAATTAATCCGCCCCTTAATTGATGAAGAAGATTTATGACTTTGGGAGAATTGATCTTACTCCCAATGGAATATCGAGATCAGAATATGATGAACGTGAATGTAACTGAGCTGAGAAAGTAGAAACTGCATGTTTAGGAATTTATGTTTCAGCATTCCATTTCATTACTGCTTTACTTACTTAGCATTAGGCTAATAGATGAGTTTTGTGATGTAGGTGAAGAATTGACTGAAGGTGTGTTTTCTGAGCCTGTTGAGGACTAGGCTGGTTGGGGGAGCACGTTCATGTCTCGATCTGGTAAACTGATGAGGCGGATTAACTGATGTCTGTAGGTGTGAAGGTTCAGTTGACGATGAATAAATTTAAGGATGCTGGGTTTTAGTGACAGTAGTAGTTTTAGATGTTTTGGATACAATTTGAGGCTTTTTCTAATAATGATACTCTGTTAGTTCTTTTTAAAGTGGTCTTTAACAAATTTTGGAGTAATACCCGGATTTAAGTAGTTTTGAATGATTTTTAGTAAAATGCTCAGGTTCCTTGGTAGTCAGAATTCTCTATGTTTAGAGTAAAATTTGTTGTTGTGCTGAGTTATTGTTTCTGTTGCCTGTCGGAAGACGTTGTCTACCGGTAGATGTTAGATGGGTAAATTGTTCGGCTGACGTCATCGGAAGATGTCTACAGTAAAAGCTATCGGATGATGTCTTCAGTAAAAGCCATCGGAAGATGTAGGCAGTAAATTTGTCATTTAGTGATCGGGCGATGTGTTTTTATTTTGGGAGTTAAGGCTTTTGTCGTTTTGTGATCGGTGTGAGTTAGATGAGTGAATCATCCGGCTTACGTCATCGGTAGAAGTGTATAATAAGTTTGTCGTTTTGTGATCAGTGTGAGTTAGATGAGTGAATCATCCGGCTTACGTCATCGGTAGAAGTGTATAATAGGTTTGTCGTTTTGTGATCGGTGTGAGTTAGATGAGTGAATCATCCGGCTTACGTCATCGGTGGAAGTGTATAATAACTTTTGTCGTTTTGTGATCGGTGGAAGCCTTCAGTTTCTGGTTCCGCCCCTTTTCGTTGACTTTGCTTATCGGCAGATGTGTTTGACTCTTACGATTTTCAAGTTTTCACGATTATGTCTTGATATCTTCTGGCCGAGTTATTTCTTAATATTTTAACCGATTATTCAAACATTGTTTCGTAGCTCTACTTAATTCTGTTTTACTCAAAAGAATTTCTGCTGCAAGATTTTAAATGTTTTAGAAAAATGTCAAATTTTGACTTCCGAGCGAAGTTTTAAATTTGGTCCAAAGTTACTCAGTTATGTTCAGATTATGTGTAACGAACTGGGTTCAAGGACTCGGGGCGTTACACACTTACCACTCGATTTTCAGCGCAGGGTTTGAAGTGTCACTGACCATCCACAGAGGTTGACACTTGAGCGATTTTCAGCGACGGGAAGTCGAATAAAACGCCATCCCTCGCCGTTTCTCAACTCCAATCCACAAACAAACTTAAACAACACCTAAACATACTCAGATAAACCAAAAACAACTCAGAGTTTCCAATATCAAACCCATTATCCATAAAACCCTAGACTTTAACATAAAAACAGAGAGGAAATAGTAACCAATAATCGAAGCTCATTTACAAAGGTTGATGTACGTTGTCCCGTGAACGTAACCCAAGCCTAAGAACTTGATGGTTTGCACGAACGAAAAATGTCCTCCTCCTTCTCTCCCTCTCCTGCGGTGGCCACTGTGCCCAAATGAGGGAATAAGGTTTCCCAAACCCTATTTTAATATAACTTTCATTATTTGCACTTTAGTCCATCCATTTCATGAATTTATAAATTACACTTATATTTTAAATTAGATAAAAATCTTAGAAATACCTGATGTTTATAATAACGCTCCCACAGCCACGGCCAGGGAGAAAAGAAATTTCTTTTGTAACGCCCCCGAATCCACCCCGGCTTGGTGCGCTACTTTGCTAACCAATCTCGCGTTTAAAACGAAATTTAAAATAATTTTTGATAAATTTTAGACTCGATTTTTGGGTTTTTTGAACCCTCGAAAATGGTTGGAAAACGTGCACAAAATACGTGCAAAACATGTCGGAAAAGATCGGGATAAACATATAAGAAAAAGGAAATTAAAAAAAAATAAAATTTTGTGTGCTGAGCCCCGCGCGCACGCACTGCGCGCGCTGGTGCCACTCCTGCACTGCCGATTGATCGACGTTGCGCTCCTGCTGCGCGCGCCTAGCTGCACCCTACGCGTCACATCCGACCTCCTCCTTCTTTCTTCCATTTTTTCCCAAGTCAAACACTTCCAAATCACCAAAAATTTTTACCAAATATTCCCGACTTCCCCGACTCCATGACACGTAAAAATCTTGGAAAACCGACTCTAAAATCTTAATGAAAACGTGACAACAGTTGAAAACCCGACGTTGTTTTCTCTACGAAAAATCGAGCGGCATAACAACTGAATTTTCTAAAACCGAAATCCTGAAAATCAAACAGTTTATAAAACATATTCAAAATAGTCCCAAAACATTCTTTACAACGTTATAAAACACTGTCTTTTATACAAAAAAAGCCAATGAAACAACCCAATATCACAAATCCAAAATAGTTAAAAACTAACTACACTCCTACCCTCCAAAGTACCATTCCACCCACGTCTTTCCGTAGACCATGCTCGAGACGCCCCGATAACTTCCCGCACCGACATACCACGTACATCACCGACTGCGTCCCAACCCTAGCTTTCCTCATATCTTTCACCTGTAAGAACGTTAACACCTACACCACAGAACACAAAACGTAAGCCTAATGCTTAGCAAGTAGGGAACAATGCAGTTCAAAACCATGCATAATGCACCACAACACTCACACACAACCCTAACACATGCGGTTTGTAACCCTCGGTTGTGTTCGTTTCATTTTCTTTTCATTACTCTTTCACTTTCACGTGGGAGTCAAGCGGATACCTATCCTATCGAGATGGTCACGCATTGACCCCACAGAGCTAGATCTGAGGCACGCATAGTGTTCACACACGGGATGACCATACACGATCTTCACCCATACACGACCGCATAACCTTCTAGTGCTTTCCCACTAACATCGAAGCGTTATACTCGATCGCTGAACCTTCTATTGCTTTCTTACTAGCACTTGACATCGAAGCGTTCACGGAACCTTCTACTTAACATCGAAGCGTTCCCCTTTTACGTATTTTATTCCACGTTTTTTTTGTAGAGTCCCTCTCGATTTGCCCTATTTCATGCATCGTTATCAACGAGGCGACTCCAACAAAAGATCGCATTGCATTATGTATCTTCTTATCTTTTTACATTCCACTCTCACAGTTTGCAAACAATGTTCAAAACACGTATTTTCGTAGTTGAAAAAACATGATGCATGACACACAATGTTCAATACAAAATAAAACACAACAACAAGCAAACAATCCCTACCGTTCCATGGTGTAGTCCTGAAGGCGAAACACATACACTCCACTACTTACCTGGATACTCCGCACGTTATGGCTTACTCCAATTACACAACTTACTCGATCAATAACCTAGCACATTAAGGAAACAATCCACTTAGTAAACTTCTAATAGTTCTAGGAAATGTATAACGAAGATCTAGCAACAAATTTGAGCCAACTTTACAAACTAACACTTAAAACTTGATTTTTCCACCAATTTTAGTGTTTTAACTTCCAACGGCCATAACTTATTCATTTTTCAACGAATTTTGACGTGCCACCTCATTCCGTAAACCTATGCACATCTACTATCCATTGAAACAATCAAAATTAATAACCAAACAACTTGGCCAGACCGAAAACCCCAAAACAGAATCGGTGTATACTTTCTAAAAACTGGTTTTTGCACCACTTTCTTCAATTTGCTAATCTAACTCCAAAAATAACCTAAATCAACCTACTCTAAGTTTAAAATACCAAAATGACAAGAAAACACAAACATGAAAGGGAATTTTCAGACTTCATTTTAGGGTTTCCCAAAACCCTTCTAAAAACCCAACAAAACTCAACAAAACACTAACAAACTATCCTAACATGTATGTATAACAAAACCCACTTTAACTTACCACCAAAACCTTGCAAAAAGCTTGAAGAAATGGAGGAGAGAAACCCTCAAATGGTGCTGGAATTTCGTGGAGAAGCTGTAGCACCCGGTTCTATCGAACCAGCTCTTTTATTATTAATGGTATACACCTAATTAATCAATAATTTATGTAGGGTTATTAAAAGACTAGGCAAGGGCACTAGAGTAAATTTACAATTTTCAAAAGTGGATAACGTATTTAAGGAAAGAGGGTTGGGTTTAACGCACTGTAGCCGCCACCAATTTCATTCTTTTCCTCTTCGGGTTTTCAGCTCAAGCAGTAGAACTCTCTAAGCGATTCTCTCGCCCGATTCTCCTTCAACCTAGGTAAGTCTTGTTTTCTTGCATTTTAGCGATTAGTTTACTGAGAGAATACAATGTGAAAGTTTCGAGGTTTTTGTGATTGAGGGTGGGTTCAGGTTCTTGGTGATAAATGGGAATGCACGGGTAGCAAAGTTTCAAATAAATTTTGTAACACCCGACTTTAATTAAAAAAATTTAAAATAATAGATAAATCTATTAAGTATAATCGATGAATGAAATTTTAGTATAATGTAGGTTAGGTTGAAGAATGAGTAAGTAAGGGCATAAAGGTAATTGGCAAATTTGAAAGTGGATAAGGTATTTAAGGCAAAAGTTTAGAGTAGCCGCCACCACTACTCATTTTCTTTCCCTTTCGGTCTTCAGCTCGAACGGCAGAAATCTCTAGGCGATTCTCCTGCCCGATTCTCCTTCAACCTAGGTAAGCCCTCCTTGTTTTCTTGCGATTTTAGTAGTTAGATAGCTGAGGGAGTACAATGTGAGGAGTTTCGAGGAATGTTGTGATTTAGAGTAGATTCGGGCTGAGCGACTATTGAGAATACCCGAGTTGTGGGGTTTCAAATTTGGTTCCTCAAACTCCTGTATTGATTCTGTGAAGTTTAGTGAAAGTTTGATATATGTACTATTATGATTTTAGGTGAGCGAGCGTCTAAAGTAGCAATTAGCCGAGCGATTTCAAGGGAGCCAGGTAAGTAGAGTTTGTTTGTGCCTTCGGGCCTACATCACAAACAGTAGGATTTATGTATGTTTGTATGTTTATTTCCAGTTGTCATGCATCATGTTTTGAAAGATTACGAAAATGAATTTACATGAAACGCATGGTAAATGTGAGCAGGATGATCAGAACAACTGTTAAGGGGGATTAATCCGCCCCTTAATTGAGAAAAGAGGATTGAGGTTTTGGGAAAAGTGATCCACTTCCCAATCCTACAGGGGGATCAGACCAGTTAACGGTTAAGGGAATTAATCCGCCCCTTAATTGAGATCAGAGGATGTATGCTTTGGGGGATGACTGATCCACTTTCCCATCGTACAGAGGGATCCACAGAGAACAAATTTGAATACAAATGAGATGAGAAAGTAGAGATTGCATGTTTAGGAAAATTTTTGTTTCATTAATTCATTTCATTCAATGCTCTACTTGCTTAGCATTAGGCTAATAGATGAGTTTGTGATGTAGGTGAAGAAGTTACTGAAGGTGTGTTTACCGACCAATAAGAGGACCAGGCTGGTTGGAGGAGCATTTTCAGGCATCAGTTTGGCCATCTGTTGAGGCGGTTTAATCCATGGCTGCAGGTGTTGAGTTGGGAGTAACTAGTTTAGTATAGATGTTTCTTTTTCTGAAAATTTTATGATAGTAATGTTTTCAAAACTTTGAATACATTCTGAGAATCTTTGATATTAGTGTTCTGTTGGGTTTTGAAAATACTGTTTTCTACTAGATTTGAGTGATGCAATGATTTGATCTGTCTCTGATTGGTCTTAGTAAAATGCTTAAATCCTTTGATAGTCAGAGCTTTCTTGGAATACAGCAGAATTGCTGTTCTGAAGTCTATCGGCAGATGTTGGATGAAGGGGTCATCCGGCTGACGTCATCGGTAGATGAAAGTTGTAAGTCCTGTCGCCTAGCGATCGGCAGATGTTGGATGAAGGAGTCATCCGGCTGACGTCATCGGTAGATGAAAGTGGTAAGTTTGGTCGTCTAGCGATCGGTAGATGTTGGATGAAGGAGTCATCTGGCTGACGTCATCGGTAGATATAAGTTACAAGTTGTTGTCTAGCGATCGGCAGATGCTGGAGGAAGGAATCCCCCGGCTGACGTCATCGGTAGATGTAAGTAGCAAGTTTTGTCACCTAGTTATCGGTAGATGCAGTCTACCGAGAGTTGTCCTGTTCGTATATCTTCCGGCTGACGTCATCGGAAGATGTAGGTAGTGTTTGTCGTTTTGTGACCGGTTGATATAACCGAAGTTTTGTTGTTTGTCATCGGTAAAGGCCTCCTATTTTCTATTTCTGTTTCTTGTGTTGACCTTGTCGTCGGCAGATGTGTTTGACTTCTGCAATTTCATGGGTATTCCACATTTTTAAAGCTTTATACTTTTGGCCCATTATTCTTAACACTCCCAACAATTATTTTAAAATGTTTTCACAGATTATTTAACTTCATTGATGTTCGATTGATTTCCGCTGCAAGTTTTAAAATACATCGAGTTTTAGAAAATGTCAAATCTTGACTGTCGGGTGAAATATTTTTAAATTTAGTATCAAGTCGTCATGGTTCGGTTCAGTGTGTTGAGTAGCAAACCGGGTTTAGATAACTCGGGGTGTTACAAGTTGGTATCAGAGCCATTTGGTTAAACCGTTCAAAGAATTACTCAACAGAGCCGATCGTTGCATGAAAGTACTCCAACAACTGTAAGTGTTTATGTTAGTTTTAGTTATTAGATATTTATGAGAATAGTTAACCTTTTACAGGAATATAGTAAAATGTCCAGACGACCAGGGAGACCAAGAGTACAGAGGGAGGCGCCAAACCCGGAAAGTACTGAGAATTCTGGTGTGATCAGGCAGCTGACAGACTTGGTACGTCAGCAATCTGATATGATGCGCCAGCAGTCCGATCAGTTGGGACTGCTACTGAATCGAGAGGTACAAGGGAGTGCCAACTCGGGTTCCAATAATGAACAGGCAGGAGAGAGGTTTAGGAGGTTGCGACCACCCACTTTTGATGGAAAGTCAGCTAATCCAATTGTGGCCGAGGAATGGTTGAAAAAGATAGAAAGCATGTTTAGGTGTGCAAATGTGGGAGATGGAGAAAAGGTCATTTTGGCAACCTTCCACTTTGCCGGTGATGCTCAACTCTGGTGGGAGACGATGGAGACCACCCATGATGTTCTTGCGATGACTTGGACGCAATTTAAGGAAATTTTCTATGAAAAGTATTTTAACAGTACTGTACAGACCACAAAGAAGTTGGAGTTCATGAACTTGAAACAGACAGGGACCGTAGCTGAATACAGCAGACAGTTTAAATCCCTATCAAGGTTTGCCGGACACCTCGCACGCAGGGATGAGGATAAGGTGTTCCAATTTGTGCATGGGCTGAAACCTGAGATTTATAGAGGAGTCAAGTTCTCGGGTATAAAAGGATCGTCCTACAGTGAAGTAGTGTCCACAGCATTAGAAGTGGAAGAGGCAGAGATGAAGTGTGCTGGGTTTAGTGCGGCTCCACGAAAGTTCACCCAGCCACACCATCACAAGGGAACGAAGAGGCCCGGTGAGGGCCAGGGCGGTCAAGGGAAGGAGAAGAAGACACCAGATACTAGGAAGTTCCCTCAATGCCCAAAGTGTTCAAGATTTCACCCGGGAGAGTGTAGAATTAGCGCGGGGAAGTGTTTCAACTGTGAGGAGACCGGGCATCTGCTTAAGGATTGCCCAAAGCCCAGAGTCCTTCGCTGTTATAATTGTAATAAAGTTGGCCACATGAATAGGGATTGTCCAGCTCTGAAGAATGGCCCTGTGAATGTTAAGCCAATAATATTCTCCATGGTAGAATTGGGTGATGAAGATCAGCCTGCTGTTGTGTCAGGTACCATACTAGTCAATTTTATGCCTGCTTTTACTTTAATAGATTCAGGTGCAACACATTCCTTCATAGTGTCTGCCTTTGCTGATAAATTAGACGTCGAGTCTTCACTTTCTGAGCATATGTTCAATGTTGCTTTACCTTCTGGCGAACGCATGCGCTCTAGCCGTGTGCTGCTTAATAGTGTAGTGACAGTAGGAGATAAGAACCTACCTGCTGATCTCATTATTTTAGAGATCATGGGATTTGATGTAATCTTAGGCATGGATTGGTTGTTTAAGCACTATGCCACAATAGACTGTAGAACTGGAATAGTTAGTTTCCAACCCCCTGGTGGTTCGAAACACACCTTTCAAGCCTCAAGGAGAGACAGAAGAATGTCTGTTTTATCCTCTGTCGGCGCTAAACCTTTCCCGTGTAGTGAGTATTCATGCTTTCTGGCCAGCGTATTAGACACAAAGCTGGTAGGAGAACCGAGTCTCCATAAGGTTCCAATAGCTCAAGATTTCCCTGAAGTTTTCCTTGATGACCTGCCTGGTTTACCACCTGATAGAGAGATCGAATTTGTGGTGGATGTCTATCCTGGTGCTGAACCTATATCTAAGAATCCATACAGATTGGCACCAACGGAACTCAAGGAATTAAAGAAACAGTTAGAGGAACTGTTGGAAAAAGGATTCATACGGCCAAGTTATTCACCGTGGGGTGCACCAGTTCTATTTGTTAAAAAGAAAGATGGATCAATGCGTATGTGCATTGACTATAGAGAATTGAATAAGTTAACAGTCAAAAATAAGTACCCATTGCCTAGGATCGATGATTTGTTTGACCAACTTCAAGGTGCACGAGTTTTCTCTAAGATTGACTTAAGATCAGGGTACTACCAATTGAAGGTTAAGTCTGAGGATATACCAAAGACTGCCTTTCGTACGAGATATGGACATTACGAATTTTTGGTTATGTCTTTTGGTTTGACAAATGCACCAGCAGCCTTCATGGATCTCATGAATAGGGTGTTTCATGAGTATTTGGACAAGTTTGTCATAGTATTCATAGACGACATTCTGATCTATTCTAGAACTAAGAATGAGCATGCAAGGCATTTAAGCTTGGTATTAGGATTACTAAGGCAGCACCAACTTTATGCCAAGTTTTCTAAGTGTGAGTTCTGGTTGGACCAAGTTCACTTTTTAGGACATGTCATCTCTGGGGACGGCATATCTGTTGATCCAGCAAAAGTTCAAGCAGTTAAGGAGTGGCCCCAACCGAAGAGTGCTACTGATATTCGAAGTTTTCTTGGACTAGCAGGGTATTACAGAAAGTTCATTGAAGGATTTTCAAAGATTGCTACACCCCTTACTAAGTTAACCAGGAAAAATGAGAAGTATATATGGACCGATGAATGTGAACATAGTTTCATGACCTTGAAATAGAAACAAACCAATGCTCCAATTTTAACCCTTCCAGCTGTGGATGGTAAATTTAGTATTTACTGTGATGCTTCCAAGGTTGGTCTTGGATGTGTGTTAATGCAAGATGGTAAGGTCATAGCTTATGCCTCTAGACAGTTGAAAACTCATGAGAAGAATTACCCTACCCATGATTTAGAATTAACTGCTGTAGTATTTGCACTTAAGATTTGGAGGCACTACTTGTATGGACAGCCTTGTGAAATATTTTCGGATCATAAAAGTCTGAAGTATATTTTCACGCAGAAGGAATTAAATATGAGGCAACGTAGATGGTTGGAGTTTGTTAAAGACTACGATTTTGAGATTAAATACCACCCTGGTAAGGCCAATATGGTGGCTGATGCATTAAGTAGAGTAATACCGTCAGCCTCAGCTTTGACTCTGGATATGCCGGTAGCCTTAGAGTCTGAATTTCATAAGTTTAACCTAGAAACTGTGTCCAATGTAGCAGCTATGCTTTCTGCCATCTCTTGAAACCTACTATTCTAGAAAGGATAAAAGAAACCCAGAACATTGATGAGGAGTGTATAAAGTTCAAGTCGAGCATGGAGTCTACCGACAATTTGGACTTCAATTATACCGATGATGGAATACTTAAGTTCAGGAATAGATATTTTGTGCCAGCCAATAAAGAGCTTCGCGATGAAATCCTTTCTGAAGCTCATTCTTCTAGATTCTCCGTTCATCCTGGTAGTACGAAGATGTACAGAGACCTTAAGCAGACTTATTGGTGGCCAGGTATGAAGCGGAGCGTTGCTGAACATGTAGGATTGTGTTTGATCTGCCAGCAGGTTAAGGCTGAACATCAGAGGCCTGCAGGAATGTTGCAGCCATTACCACTCCTTGAATGGAAATGGGAGCAGATAACCATAGACTTTGTTGTAGGATTACCCAGAACAGCAAAAGGACATGATGCAATCTGGACGATAATCGATCGATTAACCAAATCAGCCCATTTCTTACCCATCAAGGTGACTTACTCTATGGAACAGTTAGCTGAATTGTATGTGCAGGAGGTTGTGCGACTGCATGGAGTTCCAGCTACTATAGTTTCGGACCGAGACTCTAGATTCACATCCAAATTTTGGAAGAGTTTACATAAAGCCATGGGCACACAGCTAAACTTCAGTACAGCCTTTCACCCTCAAACAGATGGACAATCGGAAAGAACCATTCAAACATTAGAGGATATACTCCAGGCATGTGTTTTGGATTTTCAAGGTTCTTGGTGCAAGTATCTGCCTTTGGTGGAATTTTCTTATAATAACAGTTTTCAAGCAACAATAGGAATGGCACCGTATGAAGCTTTGTATGAACGAAGATGTAGATCTCCTTTGTACTGGGACGAAGTTGGTGAAGCACAGTTGCTTGGTCCTGACATTATGCAGCAGACTATTGAGAAGGTTGCTCTCATCCGTCAGAGGATCTTAACAGCTCAAGCCGACAGAAGAGCTATGCTGACAGAAGACGCAGAGAATTAGAGTTTAAAGTAGGCGATGAGGTTTTTCTTAAGGTATCACCATTCAAAGGAGTTGTGAGATTCGGAAAGAGAGGCAAACTGAATCCTAGATTTGTTGGTCCTTTCTCAATTCTGAAAAGGATTGGGAAGGCAGCCTATCAGTTACAGCTACCAGCTTCTATGGGAGGGATACATGACGTGTTCCATGTCTCGATGTTAAAGAAGTGTATGCGGGATCCAACTCAAGTTGTTGAACAGCAGAGCATTGAAATTCAACCTACACTTACCTATGAAGAAAAGCCTGTGAAGATTCTAGATTTTACAGTGAAGATGTTGCGCAACAAAGAAGTTCCATTGGTGAAAGTCTTATGGCACAATCAGAATACAGAGGAGGTAACTTGGGAACGCCAGCAAGACATGATGAACCAACATCCAGAACTGTTCAGGTACTGAATTTTGAGGACAAAATTCTTTTAAGGAGGGTAGATTGTAACACCCGACTTTAATTAAAAAAATTTAAAATAATAGATAAATCTATTAAGTATAATCGATGAATGAAATTTTAGTATAATGTAGGTTAGGTTGAAGAATGAGTAAGTAAGGGCATAAGGGTAATTGGCAAATTTGAAAGTGGATAAGGTATTTAAGGCAAAAGTTTAGAGTAGCCGCCACCACTACTCATTTTCTTTCCCTTTCGGTCTTCAGCTCGAACGGCAGAAATCTCTAGGCGATTCTCCTGCCCGATTCTCCTTCAACCTAGGTAAGCCCTCCTTGTTTTCTTGCAATTTTAGTAGTTAGATAGCTGAGGGAGTACAATGTGAGGAGTTTCGAGGAATGTTGTGATTTAGAGTAGGTTCGGGCTAAGCGACTATTGAGAATACCCGAGTTGTGGGGTTTCAAATTTGGTTCCTCAAACTCCTGTATTGATTCTGTGAAGTTTAGTGAAAGTTTGATATATGTACTATTATGATTTTAGGTGAGCGAGCGTCTGAAGTAGCAATTAGCCGAGCGATTTCCAGGGAGCCAGGTAAGTAGAGTTTGTTTGTGCCTTCGGGCCTACATCACAAACAGTAGGATTTATGTATGTTTGTATGTTTATTTCCAGTTGTCATGCATCATGTTTTGAAAGATTACGAAAATGAATTTACATGAAACGCATGGTAAATGTGAGCAGGATGATCAGAACAACTGTTAAGGGGGATTAATCCGCCCCTTAATTGAGAAAAGAGGATTTAGGTTTTGGGAAAAGTGATCCACTTCCCAATCCTACAGGGGGATCAGACCAGTTAACGGTTAAGGGAATTAATCCGCCCCTTAATTGAGATCAGAGGATGTATGCTTTGGGGGATGACTGATCCACTTTTCCATCGTATAGAGGGATCCACAGAGAACAAATTTGAATACAAATGAGATGAGAAAGTAGAGATTGCATGTTTAGGGAAATTTTTGTTTCATTAATTCATTTCATTCAATGCTCTACTTGCTTAGCATTAGGCTAATAGATGAGTTTGTGATGTAGGTGAAGAAGTTACTGAAGGTGTGTTTACCGACCAATAAGAGGACCAGGCTGGTTGGAGGAGCATTTTCAGGCATCGGTTTGGCCATCTGTTGAGGCGGTTTAATCCATGGCTGCAGGTGTTGAGTTGGGAGTAACTAGTTCAGTATAGATGTTTCTTTTTCTGAAAATTTTATGATAGTAATGTTTTCAAAACTTTGAATACATTCTGAGAATCTTTGATATTAGTGTTCTGTTGGGTTTTGAAAATACTGTTTTCTACTAGGATTTGAGTGATGCAATGATTTGATCTGTCTCTGATTGGTCTTAGTAAAATGCTTAAATCCTTTGATAGTCAGAGCTTTGTTGGAATACAGCAGAATTGCTTTTCTGAAATCTATCGGCAGATGTTGGATGAAGGGGTCATCCGGCTGACGTCATCGGTAGATGAAAGTAGTAAGTCCTGTCGTCTAGCGATCGGCAGATGTTGGATGAAGGAGTCATCCGGCTGACGTCATCGGTAGATGAAAGTGGTAAGTTTGGTCGTCTAGCGATCGGCAGATGTTGGATGAAGGAGTCATCTGACTGACGTCATCGGTAGATATAAGTTGCAAGTTGTCGTCTAGCGATCGGCAGATGCTGGAGGAAGGAATCCCCTGGCTGACGTCATCGGTAGATGTAAGTAGCAAGTTTTGTCGCCTAGTTATCGGTAGATGCAGTCTACCGAGAGTTGTCCTGTTCGTATATCTTCCGGCTGACGTCATCGGAAGATGTAGGTAGTGTTTGTCGTTTTGTGACCGGTTGATATAACCGAAGTTTTGTTGTTTGTCATCGGTAGAGGCCTCCTATTTTCTATTTCTGTTTCTTATGTTGACCTTGTCGTCGGCAGATGTGTTTGACTTCTGCAATTTCATGGGTATTCCACATTTTTAAAGCTTTATACTTTTGGCCCATTATTCTTAACATCTCCCAACAATTATTTTAAAATGTTTTCACAGATTATTTAACTTCATTGATGTTCGATTGATTTCCGCTGCAAGTTTTAAAATACATCGAGTTTTAGAAAATGTCAAATCTTGACTGTCGGGTGAAATATTTTTAAATTTAGTATCAAGTCGTCATGGTTCGGTTCAGTGTGTTGAGTAGCAAAACCGGGTTTAGATAACTCGGGGTGTTACAAGTTGGTATCAGAGCCATTTGGTTAAACCGTTCAAAGAATTACTCAACAGAGCCGATCGTTGCATGAAAGTACTCCAACAACTGTAAGTGTTTATGTTAGTTTTAGTTATTAGATATTTATGAGAATAGTTAACCTTTTACAGGAATATAGTAAATGTCCAGACGACCAGGGAGACCAAGAGTACAGAGGGAGGCGCCAAACCCGGAAAGTACTGAGAATTCTGGTGTGATCAGGCAGCTGACAGACTTGGTACGCCAGCAATCTGATATGATGCGCCAGCAGTCCGATCAGTTGGGACTGCTACTGAACCGAGAGGTACAAGGGAGTGCCAACTCGGGTTCCAATAATGAACAGGCAGGAGAGAGGTTTAGGAGGTTGCGACCACCCACTTTTGATGGAAAGTCAGCTAATCCAATTGTGGCCGAGGAATGGTTGAAAAGATAGAAAGCATGTTTAGGTGTGCAAATGTGGGAGATGGAGAAAAGGTCATTTTGGCAACCTTCCACTTTGCCGGTGATGCTCAACTCTGGTGGGAGACGATGGAGACCACCCATGATGTTCTTGCGATGACTTGGACGCAATTTAAGGAAATTTTCTATGAAAAGTATTTTAACAGTACTGTACAGACCACAAAGAAGTTGGAGTTCATGAACTTGAAACAGACAGGGACCGTAGCTGAATACAGCAGACAGTTTAAATCCCTATCAAGGTTTGCCGGACACCTCGCACGCAGGGATGAGGATAAGGTGTTCCAATTTGTGCATGGGCTGAAACCTGAGATTTATAGAGGAGTCAAGTTCTCGGGTATAAAAGGATCGTCCTACAGTGAAGTAGTGTCCACAGCATTAGAAGTGGAAGAGGCAGAGATGAAGTGTGCTGGGTTTAGTGCGGCTCCACGAAAGTTCACCAGCCACACCATCACAAGGGAACGAAGAGGCCCGGTGAGGGCCAGGGCGGTCAAGGGAAGGAGAAGAAGACACCAGATACTAGGAAGTTCCCTCAATGCCCAAAGTGTTCAAGATTTCACCCGGGAGAGTGTAGAATTAGCGCGGGGAAGTGTTTCAACTGTGAGGAGACCGGGCATCTGCTTAAGGATTGCCCAAAGCCCAGAGTCCTTCGCTGTTATAATTGTAATAAAGTTGGCCACATGAATAGGGATTGTCCAGCTCTGAAGAATGGCCCTGTGAATGTTAAGCCAATAATATTCTCCATGGTAGAATTGGGTGATGAAGATCAGCCTGCTGTTGTGTCAGGTACCATACTAGTCAATTTTATGCCTGCTTTTACTTTAATAGATTCAGGTGCAACACATTCCTTCATAGTGTCTGCCTTGCTGATAATTAGACGTCGAGTCTTCACTTTCTGAGCATATGTTCAATGTTGCTTTACCTTCTGGCGAACGCATGCGCTCTAGCCGTGTGCTGCTTAATAGTGTAGTGACAGTAGGAGATAAGAACCTACCTGCTGATCTCATTATTTAGAGATCATGGGATTGATGTAATCTTAGGCATGGATTGGTTGTTTAAGCACTATGCCACAATAGACTGTAGAACTGGAATAGTTAGTTTCCAACCCCCTGGTGGTTCGAAACACACCTTTCAAGCCTCAAGGAGAGACAGAAGAATGTCTGTTTTATCCTCTGTCGGCGCTAAAACCTTTCCGTGTAGTGAGTATTCATGCTTTCTGGCCAGCGTATTAGACACAAAGCTGGTAGGAGAACCGAGTCTCCATAAGGTTCCAATAGCTCAAGATTTCCCTGAAGTTTTCCTTGATGACCTGCCTGGTTTACCACCTGATAGAGAGATCGAATTTGTGGTGGATGTCTATCCTGGTGCTGAACCTATATCTAAGAATCCATACAGATTGGCACCAACGGAACTCAAGGAATTAAAGAAACAGTTAGAGGAACTGTTGGAAAAAGGATTCATACGGCCAAGTTATTCACCGTGGGGTGCACCAGTTCTATTTGTTAAAAAGAAAGATGGATCAATGCGTATGTGCATTGACTATAGAGAATTGAATAAGTTAACAGTCAAAAATAAGTACCCATTGCCTAGGATCGATGATTTGTTTGACCAACTTCAAGGTGCACGAGTTTTCTCTAAGATTGACTTAAGATCAGGGTACTACCAATTGAAGGTTAAGTCTGAGGATATACCAAAGACTGCCTTTCGTACGAGATATGGACATTACGAATTTTTGGTTATGTCTTTGGTTTGACAAATGCACCAGCAGCCTTCATGGATCTCATGAATAGGGTGTTTCATGAGTATTTGGACAAGTTTGTCATAGTATTCATAGACGACATTCTGATCTATTCTAGAACTAAGAATGAGCATGCAAGGCATTTAAGCTTGGTATTAGGATTACTAAGGCAGCACCAACTTTATGCCAAGTTTTCTAAGTGTGAGTTCTGGTTGGACCAAGTTCACTTTTTAGGACATGTCATCTCTGGGGACGGCATATCTGTTGATCCAGCAAAAGTTCAAGCAGTTAAGGAGTGGCCCCAACCGAAGAGTGCTACTGATATTCGAAGTTTTCTTGGACTAGCAGGGTATTACAGAAAGTTCATTGAAGGATTTTCAAAGATTGCTACACCCCTTACTAAGTTAACCAGGAAAAATGAGAAGTATATATGGACCGATGAATGTGAACATAGTTTCATGACCTTGAAATAGAAACAAACCAATGCTCCAATTTAACCCTTCCAGCTGTGGATGGTAAATTTAGTATTTACTGTGATGCTTCCAAGGTTGGTCTTGGATGTGTGTTAATGCAAGATGGTAAGGTCATAGCTTATGCCTCTAGACAGTTGAAAACTCATGAGAAGAATTACCCTACCCATGATTAGAATTAACTGCTGTAGTATTTGCACTTAAGATTTGGAAGGCACTACTTGTATGGACAGCCTTGTGAAATATTTTCGGATCATAAAAGTCTGAAGTATATTTTCACGCAGAAGGAATTAAATATGAGGCAACGTAGATGGTTGGAGTTTGTTAAAGACTACGATTTTGAGATTAAATACCACCCTGGTAAGGCCAATATGGTGGCTGATGCATTAAGTAGAGTAATACCGTCAGCCTCAGCTTTGACTCTGGATATGCCGGTAGCCTTAGAGTCTGAATTTCATAAGTTTAACCTAGAAACTGTGTCCAATGTAGCAGCTATGCTTTCTGCCATCTCTTTGAAACCTACTATTCTAGAAAGGATAAAAGAAACCCAGAACATTGATGAGGAGTGTATAAAGTTCAAGTCGAGCATGGAGTCTACCGACAATTTGGACTTCAATTATACCGATGATGGAATACTTAAGTTCAGGAATAGATATTTTGTGCCAGCCAATAAGAGCTTCGCGATGAAATCCTTTCTGAAGCTCATTCTTCTAGATTCTCCGTTCATCCTGGTAGTACGAAGATGTACAGAGACCTTAAGCAGACTTATTGGTGGCCAGGTATGAAGCGGAGCGTTGCTGAACATGTAGGATTGTGTTTGATCTGCCAGCAGGTTAAGGCTGAACATCAGAGGCCTGCAGGAATGTTGCAGCCATTACCACTCCTTGAATGGAAATGGGAGCAGATAACCATAGACTTTGTTGTAGGATTACCCAGAACAGCAAAAGGACATGATGCAATCTGGACGATAATCGATCGATTAACCAAATCAGCCCATTTCTTACCCATCAAGGTGACTTACTCTATGGAACAGTTAGCTGAATTGTATGTGCAGGAGGTTGTGCGACTGCATGGAGTTCCAGCTACTATAGTTTCGGACCGAGACTCTAGATTCACATCCAAATTTGGAAGAGTTTACATAAAGCCATGGGCACACAGCTAAACTTCAGTACAGCCTTTCACCCTCAAACAGATGGACAATCGGAAAGAACCATTCAAACATTAGAGGATATACTCCAGGCATGTGTTTTGGATTTTCAAGGTTCTTGGTGCAAGTATCTGCCTTTGGTGGAATTTTCTTATAATACAGTTTTCAAGCAACAATAGGAATGGCACCGTATGAAGCTTTGTATGAACGAAGATGTAGATCTCCTTTGTACTGGGACGAAGTTGGTGAAGCACAGTTGCTTGGTCCTGACATTATGCAGCAGACTATTGAGAAGGTTGCTCTCATCCGTCAGAGGATCTTAACAGCTCAAAGCCGACAGAAGAGCTATGCTGACAGAAGACGCAGAGAATTAGAGTTTAAAGTAGGCGATGAGGTTTTTCTTAAGGTATCACCATTCAAAGGAGTTGTGAGATTCGGAAAGAGAGGCAAACTGAATCCTAGATTTGTTGGTCCTTTCTCAATTCTGAAAAGGATTGGGAAGGCAGCCTATCAGTTACAGCTACCAGCTTCTATGGGAGGGATACATGACGTGTTCCATGTCTCGATGTTAAAGAAGTGTATGCGGGATCCAACTCAAGTTGTTGAACAGCAGAGCATTGAATTCAACCTACACTTACCTATGAAGAAAAGCCTGTGAAGATTCTAGATTTTACAGTGAAGATGTTGCGCAACAAAGAAGTTCCATTGGTGAAAGTCTTATGGCACAATCAGAATACAGAGGAGGTAACTTGGGAACGCCAGCAAGACATGATGAACCAACATCCAGAACTGTTCAAGTACTGAATTTTGAGGACAAAATTCTTTTAAGGAGGGTAGATTGTAACACCCGACTTTAATTAAAAAAATTTAAAATAATAGATAAATCTATTAAGTATAATCGATGAATGAAATTTTAGTATAATGTAGGTTAGGTTGAAGAATGAGTAAGTAAGGGCATAAGGGTAATTGGCAAATTTGAAAGTGGATAAGGTATTTAAGGCAAAAGTTTAGAGTAGCCGCCACCACTACTCATTTTCTTTCCCTTTCGGTCTTCAGCTCGAACGGCAGAAATCTCTAGGCGATTCTCCTGCCCGATTCTCCTTCAACCTAGGTAAGCCCTCCTTGTTTCTTGCAATTTTAGTAGTTAGATAGCTGAGGGAGTACAATGTGAGGAGTTTCGAGGAATGTTGTGATTTAGAGTAGGTTCGGGCTAAGCGACTATTGAGAATACCCGAGTTGTGGGGTTTCAAATTTGGTTCCTCAAACTCCTGTATTGATTCTGTGAAGTTTAGTGAAAGTTTGATATATGTACTATTATGATTTTAGGTGAGCGAGCGTCTGAAGTAGCAATTAGCCGAGCGATTTCCAGGGAGCCAGGTAAGTAGAGTTTGTTTGTGCCTTCGGGCCTACATCACAAACAGTAGGATTTATGTATGTTTGTATGTTTATTTCCAGTTGTCATGCATCATGTTTTGAAAGATTACGAAAATGAATTTACATGAAACGCATGGTAATGTGAGCAGGATGATCAGAACAACTGTTAAGGGGGATTAATCCGCCCCTTAATTGAGAAAAGAGGATTTAGGTTTTGGGAAAAGTGATCCACTTCCCAATCCTACAGGGGGATCAGACCAGTTAACGGTTAAGGGAATTAATCCGCCCCTTAATTGAGATCAGAGGATGTATGCTTTGGGGGATGACTGATCCACTTTTCCATCGTATAGAGGGATCCACAGAGAACAAATTTGAATACAAATGAGATGAGAAAGTAGAGATTGCATGTTTAGGGAAATTTTTGTTTCATTAATTCATTTCATTCAATGCTCTACTTGCTTAGCATTAGGCTAATAGATGAGTTTGTGATGTAGGTGAAGAAGTTACTGAAGGTGTGTTTACCGACCAATAAGAGGACCAGGCTGGTTGGAGGAGCATTTTCAGGCATCGGTTTGGCCATCTGTTGAGGCGGTTTAATCCATGGCTGCAGGTGTTGAGTTGGGAGTAACTAGTTCAGTATAGATGTTTCTTTTTCTGAAAATTTTATGATAGTAATGTTTTCAAAACTTTGAATACATTCTGAGAATCTTTGATATTAGTGTTCTGTTGGGTTTTGAAAATACTGTTTTCTACTGGATTTGAGTGATGCAATGATTTGATCTGTCTCTGATTGGTCTTAGTAAAATGCTTAAATCCTTTGATAGTCAGAGCTTTGTTGGAATACAGCAGAATTGCTTTTCTGAAATCTATCGGCAGATGTTGGATGAAGGGGTCATCCGGCTGACGTCATCGGTAGATGAAAGTAGTAAGTCCTGTCGTCTAGCGATCGGCAGATGTTGGATGAAGGAGTCATCCGGCTGACGTCATCGGTAGATGAAAGTGGTAAGTTTGGTCGTCTAGCGATCGGCAGATGTTGGATGAAGGAGTCATCTGACTGACGTCATCGGTAGATATAAGTTGCAAGTTGTCGTCTAGCGATCGGCAGATGCTGGAGGAAGGAATCCCCTGGCTGACGTCATCGGTAGATGTAAGTAGCAAGTTTTGTCGCCTAGTTATCGGTAGATGCAGTCTACCGAGAGTTGTCCTGTTCGTATATCTTCCGGCTGACGTCATCGGAAGATGTAGGTAGTGTTTGTCGTTTTGTGACCGGTTGATATAACCGAAGTTTTGTTGTTTGTCATCGGTAGAGGCCTCCTATTTTCTATTTCTGTTTCTTATGTTGACCTTGTCGTCGGCAGATGTGTTTGACTTCTGCAATTTCATGGGTATTCCACATTTTTAAAGCTTTATACTTTTGGCCCATTATTCTTAACATTCCCAACAATTATTTTAAAATGTTTTCACAGATTATTTAACTTCATTGATGTTCGATTGATTTCCGCTGCAAGTTTTAAAATACATCGAGTTTTAGAAAATGTCAAATCTTGACTGTCGGGTGAAATATTTTTAAATTTAGTATCAAGTCGTCATGGTTCGGTTCAGTGTGTTGAGTAGCAAACCGGGTTTAGATAACTCGGGGCGTTACAAATTTCCTCAAACATATTATTGATTTTGGTAGGGTTTAGTAAGAGTTGGATTAATATACTGTCATGACCTTAGGTGAGCGAGCTTCTGGAGTAGTTGTAACCGAGCATTTCCAGGAGAGCCAGGTAAGTAAAGTATGCATGTGCCTTCGGGCCTACATCACAAAACAGTAGGGTTATGCATCTTGTGAATGATTTTGTATCATGCATCATGTTTTTGAAAGATTACGAAAATGAATTTCCATGTAAGAATGGTGAGGTATGAACTGAATGTGACAGACAAACTATTAAGGGAACTAATCTGCCCCTTAATCGAGTAGAGGATGTATGACATTGGGAGAATTGATCCCATTCCCAAGGGAACCAAGGGATCAGATCAGCTATTAAGGGAATTCATCCGCCCCTTAATCGAGTAGAGGATATATGACATTGGGAGAATTGATCTCACTCCCAAAGGAACCATGGGATCAGATCAGTTTATGAACGTATGTGTATGCAACTGAGATGAGAAGTAGAAATTGCATGTTTAGGAATTTATGTTTCAGCAATTCATCTCATTACTGTTTTACTTACTTAGCATTAGGCTAATAGATGAGTTTTGTGATGTAGGTGTTGAGGAAACTGCAAGTGAATTCCCTGATTTTACTGACGAATAGATGGGGTTGAAGGAGCACTTCTCTGCCACGAACTGGTATACTGATGAGGCGGATTAACTGTTGTCTGTTGGTGTGAAAGTTTATTTGACAGTGTTTTAATTTAAGTATGTTGAACTTTTCATTACAGTAGTGATTACGATGTTTTGAAAACGATTTCGAGATTTTTCTGTTAATAGTATTCTGTTGGGATTTAGTGTTGGCACTCACTGGAATTTTTAGTAATGTAATGGTTTGAAACGTTTTTGAATGGTTTCACTGAAGTGAGTAAATTTCTTTTCCGTAGCTTGAGTTGTTGTTCTGTTGTCTATCGGAAGATGTCTTCAGTGGAAGCCATCGGATGATATAGAACAAAATTTGTCGTTTAGTGATTGGTAAATATAGCTTGTTCTATCGGATGATGTCTCAATAAACTCATCGGCAGATGCGTGCTGACGTCACCGGTGGATGTAGAACAAAGTCGATCGGATGAAGGAAATAATCTGGCTGACGTCATCGGAAGATGTAGAGTACATTTTGTCGTTTAGTGACCGGTGGATGTCGTGTGTAAATCCACCGGATGATGTAGAAAGTCTTTTGTCGTTTAGTGACCGGGGGATATCGTGTGTAAATCCATCGGATGATGTAGAAAGTCTTTTGTCGTTTAGTGACCGGTGGATGTCGTGTGTAAATCCACCGGATGATGTAGAGAATACTTTGTCGTTTTGCCACCGGATGATGTTTTCCATTTTCTGCTTCAGTCTCTTTTTGTTGACTTTGTTCAGCGGGCGATGTGTTTGACTTTTGAAACTTACGAAGTATTCTGTGATTTAAACCTTTATTCCTTTTTGCCGATTATTTCTCAAAGTTCCAACTGAGTACTCAGGCATTGTACAATAGTTTTGTTTAACTTTATCTTACTCAAACGATTTCCGCTGCAAGTTTTCAAAAAAAAAAAAGATAAGAAATACGGTTGAAATTTTTAGTCATGTACGGGCATGGTGTGACGAACCGGGTTCAGATAACTCGGGGCGTGACAGAAGCCAAGAGGAAGAAGAGGATTTTTGCCCATTAAACCCTCACTTTACCAATTTAATACTTAAGTTTTTTCCACTTTTAATTTCTTCCCCCCAAAATCCTTATTTTTATAAAAGCAACCTCACTCATTTTTGCTTCAATTATTCCAACGTGAAGCTATCCTTTCATTCCCCTTCTCTTTAACTTCATCTTTCCCCCCATTGGTTCATACTTCAACTTGACTTTTCAACCTTCAATTCTTTTCTAACTTTTACTTGTCTTCCATTTTATTTTCTTACTTTTCATTATATCAAACCAATGATACATTAACCCCCACCACTTTATATTTTCTCATAATTTCTCATCTGATTTTGCCAGAAAACTCTAAATTAGTACTACACACTCATAACATAACCTAATTCAAGACTATACACGTTATAGAAATTTTTCGGGTGTTACATCTTTAAAATGAAAAACTTTCATTTTTCATTAAAAGAAATAAATTTCAATTATTACATAAATAGGTGCAAGATTAGGTGGATTGGTGTCAACATAATAAAGAACATTATGCTATTTACCCAAACCTATCACCTTCTTTGTCATGAGGTCCTGAATATACACAAAAATGAGGAAAGAAGTGAACTCAACAATTAGGTAGATTTGTGATTTTTCTAACTAACATGAGGTTATATTTAAATAAAATAGCATAAAGAACATTATCTGTAACACCCGAAAAATTTCCCTTAACGCACGTAGCCTTAGACTAGGTTACATTATGAGTGTTTAATGCTAATTTATAATTTTCCTAAGTTATGGAAAGGAAAAAAAAAAAGAAATGAAAGAGTGAATTAAAAGAAAACTCTAAGATTTAGTGGAATAGAAACTTGTATTGAGTTAAATTGATTTGAAGTCAAAGAAAAGAAGATAAAGTGAATATGGGAAAAGCTTATGTTTTAAAATTTGATAAAGTGAAAAGAAGAGCGATTGATGAGGAGGTTCCACGTTGGAATTTAGTTAAACCAATAGGAGGAAGTTGCTTTGGAACATAGTTAAGTGATATGGTTAAAAAAAATTAAAAGGTAAGGTTTGAAAAGTCAAAAGGAGAAGTGTGGTTATAATTTAGGTGGAAAGCAACAATTGAAAAGTGAAGGATGAGAGAAATAAATGGTGAGTCCCACGTTGGAATTTACAAGAGAAAAAGGGGAGGGGTGATTTTATAATAAACTTGATTTTTGGTGGAAGAAATTAAAAGAAGTAAAAAATTTTGGTTTATAAAATTTGTAAAGTTAGGGTTAAAAAATGGCAAAACTCATTTTTCTCCCTTCTTCTTCTTCACGCCATTTTCAGCCATTAGAGGCATTTCTCTCCTCCATTTTCATCAAGGTTTCAAGAGTTTTAGGTGAGTTTTTGATTGGGTTTTTGGTTTATTGCTTAAAGGTGATTATTTTAAGTGTTTTTATGGTATGTTAGTGAAGTTTGATTAGGGTTTGGAAAACCCTAACTATGGAGTCCAAAATTTATCTTATAATTGCTTGTTTCCTTCCCAAATTTTATGGTTTAGTTGTTGGATGGATTAGTTTAGGTAATTTTTAGAGTTAGGTTGAAGTTATGTTGAAAGATTGTTGAAAACCAATTTTGTGAAATTTGTAGCCGATTCTGTTCTTGGTGTTTTCGAATTGACTAACTTGTTTGGTTGTTGAATTTAAGTGTTTCAATGGATAGTAGACATGTAGAGGTTTACAGAATGGGGTGGCACGTCAAAATCCGATAAAAAATGAATAAGTTATAGCCGTTTGAAGTTGGACACTAAAAATGGGTGGAAAATCAGGTTTTAGTGTTATGTTTTTATTTTTGGTTGAATTGTAGTTAGTTTTGGGTTTAAGTATTGAGGAATTTTCTAGAATGATTGCTAAGTGATTTTCTCCCAAATTGTTAGGTTGTTGAGCGAGTATTTAGCTAGCCGAGGCGAACAAACACATGCAGGAGTCCAGGTAAGTAGTGGATGTGTGACTTTTGCCTTCGGGCCTACACCACAGAACGGTAGGGATGATTAGTTGTTTGTTTGTTTGATGTGTTTTTTTGTGTTGAGCTTTGTGTTGAGCATTGTGTGTGACATGCATCATTGTTTTTGAACTACGAAACGAACGAGTTTTGGGCATGTTTTGAATTGTGAGTATGGAAAGTAAAGAAAGATAAGGAGATATGCAAGGTAATGTGGCCTTTTTTGGAGTTGCCTCGTTGCGAACTAGTGCCTGAAAGAATGGCAATTCGGGAGGTTTCCACGAAAGATGTGTGGTGGTCTCTTGTGGTGTAACCTCGTCGTGAATTAGTGCCTGAAAGAATGGCAATTTGGGAGGTTACCACAATGTGTCGCCTCGTCGCGAATAGTGCCTGAAAGAATGGCAATTCGGGAGGTTACTACAAAAGATGCACGGTGATTCCTTGATGTGTTGCCTAGTCGTGAATTAGTGCCTAAAAGAATGGCAATTCGGGAGGTGTCTACCAGAGAGTCACGGTTGAAAGTACGTACGTTGTTGTGGTTATGTGAAAGGTTTATGAAATGAGAATGAGATGAACACAATTGAGAGTTAAAAACTGCATGTGTTAAGAGTCAAGTGTGCATTATATTTGCATATGCATTATTCCCTACTTACAAAGTATTAGGTTTATGTTTTGTGTTCTATGGTGTAGGTGACGACGTCATTACAGATGAGAAATATGAGGAAAGCTAGGATTGGGACGCAGTCGGTGACGCATGAGGCATGCCGGTGCAGGTATTTGTCGGGGCGACTCGACCATGGTCTTCGGGAAGTTGTGAGGGATGGGTACATTTTGATTATATATAGGTATTGTGTTGAATTTGTTCAAGTGTAAATGTTAGTGCTTTACAAATCTTGGAAATACTGTTTTGGGAATTTTGTTTTGAATATGTTTAATAAAATGTTTGATTTTCAAGATTTCGGTTTTAGAAAATTTAGTCGTTATGCTGCTCGGTTTTTAGTAAAGCAAACGACGTCAGTTTTCAATTGTCTTCTCGTTTTCCCTGACATTTTGGAGTCGAATTTTTGGGAGTTTTATGTGTCAAGAATTCGAGAATAGTTTTGAGTATGTTTTAGCTGAAGTTTTGGTGAAGAAGTGTAGGAGAAATAAGTGAAGGAAAAATGGTGCAGGGTGAACAGTGACAGCCGATCGATCGGCGCTAGGTGCGATCGATCGGCATGTGTTCTGTAAATTTGGTGATCGCGGAAAAGAAGCTGTCGATCGATCGGCGAAATACGGCGATCGATTGGCCAGCATTTGGTCATTTTATGTTCGGCAACAGAGAGGTTGCCGATCGATCGGCCAAAACGCTGATTGATCGACTGTGTTAACAGTACCATTTATAAATTTTTTTTAAATTTTTGATTTTTCTAAAATGTTTAAACCCGACCTTTTCCGACGTATTTTAAACGTATTTTATACACGTTTTCCAACCATTTTTTAGGGTTCGAAAAACCCAAAATTCGAATCAAAATTTTATCAAAAATTATTTTTAATTATGTTTTAAACGTGGGATTGGTTAGCAAAGTAGCGCACCGAGCCGGGATGGGTTCGGGGGCGTTACATTATCTAAATGCGTATGATGACTCAAATTTACAAGAACCGAAATGGGTTACTAGGACTTAGTCTCCATTGATAATCTACTGAAAAATTTATGATGGTCATGGATAATTGTTAAAACTTCTAAATTATGTATGATGTGATCGGTGTAACCTGAGTTAATCATCCAAAACAAGAAATAATACCTGCAAAATTAATATGAGGATTAGAATTTGTGGTTAGTGGCTGGATGAAAGTAAGGATTTATTGTATTTGTTCCTAAGTGAAGGGCAGATCATGGTTGGAACTAAAACTGGATGTGCCTTGTTCTATTGTTGCTGCAAGAGGCTTATTAAATTTATGACCAAAAGATGCATCGGTCTTATTAAAATCACATTTTTGTTGCTCACTCTAGTTCTATCTTGGATAGGACTTGAGAGGTCGAAAATTGGGATCATAATTTTCATTTCTAGGTTTCATCTGACATCGAGATTCGTAGTGACTATCTCTTCCACAAAAATCTCGGTGATAACAAAGCTTATTTTCCTTTGATTGACCACGACGACTTAAACTAAAAGAGAAAAAAAGACGTGAGTTGAGGCTGTCATGACTCATTTGGTCATAATAGTCCATTGGAGTAACCATCTAGATGGACGTTGTTGCTCAACTTGTAAAATCAAGGAATGTGTTTTTGATACTAATGGTAAAAGACTGTTGTACAAAATATTTCGCAAGTGTACGAGTCGCAACAAGTAATATAGTGATAAAATAGAGTGTCGAACCCACGAGGACTTGTAATTAATAATCGAAATAACTACTCTTAATTCTAAAATTGAACACACGTTTTTATGATTTTCAAAGATTAAAATTAAAATAAACAACTAAAATAATTAAAACCATGAAAATAAACAAAATTAAAATAGCAAAACAAATAAAATGAGATTAAATCAAATTGATAAAAACCTAGGTACTACGATTTCACCAAGACAATATTTATTTCAATCCTTCGCAATTATATTCATAAATATTCTTCCTATGTTGATGATCGATTTCACTAAATTCTAGTACAATCTCTCTCGAGCATTGCGTAGTTTATCTGATTAATGGGTTATCACTTCTCAGTCTCAAATCCTGCATTAATCAAATACAAATAAATCAAGAAATCACAGTGATCACACAAATACCGTAACTATCTCTAACCTACGTATATTCATGACATTAATTTCAGTGCACGGTTGTTTATCACCTCTCGGTCTCAAAACATCCCAAAAATCAAGTAAAGATTGGCCAGAAATTTACAGGCTTTACGAACAGAAATTAAATGCGTCAACAATATTGAAAGAAATACTCAATAAATATAATCAGACGAAGAACATAAAATAAATATCGTCAGGCTACATCGTAGCCCTAGAATAAAAGGTTAGTTCATGCTTAAATAAAAGAAAACAAAAATAATAATAATAAAAGTAAACATGTTTTTAATTTAATAAAGGAGAAAAGAAAATTGAAACAAATCGCTTCTCTGTTCTGGTTTGTCTCCCTCGCTGCTGCGCGCCAGAATCACCTCCAGCGCCGAAGATCGAATCGCCCAAGGCTGTCGCTCCCGTCGAAGCTCTCCAAAATCACCGGCTCGCTGCACGCCAGAATCGCCGGCTCGCTGCTCTGTAGATCGCCGCCAAAGATTGCCCTGAATATCGCTCCCCTCTGCCGCGCTCTAAATCTCTGTTGCAGAATCGCTGCTTGCCAAGTTCGCCTCCTCTGCTGAATGCTCTCTTTAGGTTTTATTCTTCTTTCTCCTCTATTCAGATCCACGGCCTGATTCCTTCTTTCATTAGGTTAACTGTATAGATTAGGTAAGTAAACTTTCCAACTTGGTAAGCGATTGATTGCCGCTTGATTCACTTTCCAAAATCGCTCAAAACCGAATCTCGCCTCTGTTTTTAGGTTTTTAATACTTGCTTTCAACTCTATCAATGGTGGAGATTCACTGATTCTTACATTGACGGCCCGGCAGCAAACTTTCTAAAATTGAATTAATGTGGCGATTGGTCGCTGGATAAGTGGCGAATGTTCTCCATGTTCATTGATTTACCACTATTTAGTCTCTCCCTGTTTTAAATACGTTTTCTGCACACTTAAACAAAACTCATCAAATACTTTCACACACTTGAGAATAAACTTATCAAATCAAGTGTAAAAAGTATAAATAAGTGTGTAAAATACACACTTATCAAAGACGCATCATAAAAACTTGCCTTTGTAAAAGAATGTATGATTCATTAAGCCCTATTAGAAATTGAATGAGACAATCATGTTCTTGAAGGTGATTGAGAGTAACAATTGCGCCACAAGAACAAACTTTATCAGTGTTATAAATTTTCAATTAATCTCATAGAACTTTTAACACAATATTACAAATTTTCAACTAATCTCATAGAACTTTTAACACAATATAATATGTAGCTATCGAGTTATTTTTTTGTTGGTGATTGCAAATAGGTCTATGAATCTCAAAAACTCTGGCAGCACATGTAGCATTGTGCTATGAAAATCGATCATGAAAGTCTGCCCATATATCAAAAGGTTTCTTTATGAAGATGATACTGTTGCCAATTTCTTTAGAAGCTGAGTTGAGCAGTCAAGTTAGCACCATACTATTTATAGTGAATGCAAGTGTGAGAAGATGATATTGCATCTGATTCCTTTATTTTTCCATCGATGAAGCTAATTTTTTTTTTGCATTATTGTTATTGCACGAATCCATATGGAATAATTGCCTCTTGTAAGAAGTTGTGAAACTAATATAGTTTCATGATTGTCATAATAATGAATATAAGAAGGTGATGAAAAATATGATTCATTAAAGGAATATGATGTTTCCTTAAAATCCATGATAGGTTTTGCAAAAAAATGGATGATTAATGCTCTGGTCCGATGACAGAATTTGGTTGTTATATTTTCTCATTGATGATATCTATATATATATAAAACTACCAAAATAGTAGGGTTAATATCATTTTAACCATCGAAGTATGAGATTTAAAAAAAAAAAAAAAAAAACCCTAACAGTATTAATTCTAACAAAACAAACATTAAACTATCAAAAAAAACTCTAACGGTCAAACGATAATCTCCCGTTCTGCATTTTACACATAGAACGAGGGACTATTCTTTTTAGAACAATCCCCTGTTCTATCGAGGAGTTGTCCCCATACAACACACATGGAGAACGGAAGGGGAAGACCCCCCAATAGAACGGCCCCCGTTTGAAGAACACGCGGGGGTGTTCACTCTCAAACGGGAGACCGATCTCGAAGAGTTCTCCCCATGCAACGCACGTAGAGAACGGGGGGTGAAGACCCCTACTAGAATGGTCCTTGTTTGAAGAACATGCAGGGGGATATTCACCCTCAAACGGGGGACTGATTTGTGTTAGGATAAAAGCCAACAGCCCCATTTGGACGATTTTTCTTCAGAAAATCGATTTCTCTCTCGTCCAAATAATCAAATCCGAGCGTTTTACCGCCAACATTCTTATATCCTACCATTTTTTGTCAAAATCTGCAAAAAAATCTTCAAAGAAATCCCAAAACAGAGCCAAAACCCTAAGCCAGAGCTGAAAATCGCCAAAAACCCTCAATTTTTTCGTGAAAATCCCAAAATCGAGGGTTTTTTCGTCAAAATTTGCAAAAAACCTTCGAGGTAATCCCAAAACGGAGCCAAAACCTTAAGCGAGCTAAAAATTGCCAAAAACTCTCAATTTTTTTCTCGAAAATCCCAAATTCAGTCTGTTTTCTCGATAAAAATCACAAAAAACCCAAAAATTAGAAAATCCAAAAAAAAAACTTCGAACCCAAAAATGGCCCCCCTAAGAATGTTTATTGGTCGAAAGGCTCCCTGGATGGCAGAAGGTGGCTCATCAAGCTAGGCGCCAGATCAAGCGCCACAACCGCTTTCTGGTTATTTGTCCATGGAAATTCGTAACCAGGGGTGTCAAGAGCAGTTCGAGCGGGATACGAGCATCCGCTCAATTATTTATAGGAAGACTGCCAACTTTAGTGGTTAGGAGTCTTTAGATATCAAGGAGATGTTTGGCGTCATCTCCATGCACGGGGTGTACGACAAGAGAGGCGATAGCTGCGATAGAATTGTTCACTTATTTTATGCGAACTTGTGTACTACCGGGAGGTCAGGCTGCTTGAAGACATACCTATTCGGTACAAATATTGTCGTATCTTCATCTCTTATCAACGAATTGCTCGAATTTACCGTAGAAGATGCAGAGAGATATTATCACGTTTCCCGAGAGTGTGATTTTGCCAAAACAACAGAGGGACTAGAGTTCCTTAGGCAAATCCACTGCAATTCGGGCATTGCAGTGTTCGTGAAGCCGAGAACGAAGAATCTGAACGTCAAAGCTATTTTCACAACCTGATCAGCCACACCCTCCTACTGAGGGATGGTCATAGAGATTTCGTCAACTGGATGGATCTGTATGCCATGGAGAAGCTCTACAGTGGCACGATGTTCAACCCAGGATACATGATTATATGTCACATGCATGAGGTCGGGCAAACCAAGAATAAGAATCTGTAGTACGGGACTTTGATTTGGAAAATCGTCTAGCGATATCAGCTTCATCTGCCCAATAGAGAGCAGATGAGATCACACAGATCTGTCGATATATTTGACATGACCGACCCATTTGACTCCGATGAGCCTAGTAGAAGCCGATGGGTCTTGGATGCTGAAGGGAGATACCGGAGCCTCCACATCTCAGGATATTCCGATAGAGGACACAACTGCCACCGAGGATGCCACTACCACCGCCATCGCACCACCATTGTACCCCCTAGAGACTAGTACGTGGGAGCAGAGGCTTGATAGGATGGAGCAGAGGTAAGAGTAGATATGGGACAAGATGGAGGAAAGGATCAATGATATCAGATTGGCCCAGATACGGCTTGCATACTCCTTCGAGCATTGGCATGCAGAGGGCGATGGCGACGATGTCTCACCCTTACCGTAGTTTAGTTAATATACTTTTAATTTTAATTTGTAACTTTATTTCATGTATGTATTTTAATGCACTTTACTTTATGCTTGTCATTTAGTTTAGGTTATGTGGTGGATCTGACTGTTGGTTATTTAGTATCTGTTTTTCATTTTAGTATAGTTTATTTTTATTCTGTAATACAATTTATTTTATATTTGTACTGGATCTGACTGTTGGGTATATATTTGTGATTTCAATATGCAGGAATTTTTTGAAAATAAATATGGGAAGTCATAAAACAAACAAAATTCTACCCATTTTTTCAATTTTATTTTTTATTTTTAATAATTATAAAAGAAATAAATAATTAAAGCTAAGGTTCATGTGCCCACTGTAGAGCAGCTGAGAGCTCTGAGATCCGTCAATGTATGTGACAGGCTTCATTTAACACTTGTTATATCGGCTTCTTCAAACAAAAGAACATCGCAAAACTTAATACTTGCAAAACAGGTTTTAGTACTCCACTCTTTTCATAATGTAACGATTTTACCGCATGTTCACCACCTCTTTTTGTTGGAACGAATTTCATTTAATATATGTTTCGCTCCATCAATCTCAAAAGATCCATCAATGTGATTGAGTACTCTACTCTTTTCATAATCTAACGAAACGTATTTTCACAATTTTTCCAAACTTGAAAAATACGTTTCGTTAGATTATGAAAAGAGTGGAGTACTCAATCACATTGATGGATCTTATGAGATTGATGAAGCAAAACATATATTAAATGAGATTTGTTTCAAGAGAAATAGGCGGTGAACATGCGGTAAAATCGTTACATTTTGAAAAGAGTGGAGTATTCAAACTTACCTTGCAAGTATTAAGCTTTGCAATGTCCTTCTGGTCCGAATAAGCCGATATAACAAATTACAACTCAAAAATGGTTATATGTTTCTTCTTCCATAGTCGTGTGTAGAAGATTCCTGCACATAATGAAAACTATATTAAAACATATGTACAGTGTGTTTATGAGCGAATTATGTTGAACTGTAACGCGTCCCGTCAAATATGTTGAAATCCATAAATGTGTCTTGAGAAGAAGCGCTTGAAGTGGATCCCCGGTGAGGACAAGTGAGATTATTGTGCCCCTTCTACCAACATATACCACATGATATCTTTGACTTCCGCCTACTAATTGTCGAACTTGACGGCTCATCGACATCTCGCACTCTTGTCTTCTTCGGCCTACCAGGTTGGCGATCTCTTCTGGACGGGATCAGTTTCTTCAGATCTGGTATTTGCGGCCACATTTGGGGACAACTCACGGGTTGAATAAACTGAGTACATCTGTAGGTAAGTTGCCCGGTGATAGCACCGATGCACGTAATTTTCCAGTGTCAGTCTCATAAAATGCATGCATGGAATGAAATGGACACACGGGATTCCTGTAAGCTCCCACTTGTTGCAGTTGCACACACCCGTATTTATGTCGACCACGTATTGTTCGTAGCCATTCCTGACCTCAAATCGTGTAGCTCCCGCAAACACAGGACTCTAATTTCGAGCTGCACTTTCTAGCTTCTCAAGTTTTTTCTTTATATGGGGACACATGAGATCTATTGATTGGGCTAACTACTCAAATTTTTTCACAATGCGAGTCATCAAGCACTTTTGGATCATCTTGAACATGGTTAGGATCGGTTTGCCCTGACCGGTAATAGAATTGCATTGAATGACTCGCACAAATTATTCAAGCCCATTTCGCACTTAGGGATCGAAGAGAATGCATGACTAGCCCAATATCTAGGCTCTTCTTCTCGAAGTCATGCTTGGGCATACGGGTTAAGCTGATACAGTTTCCTCATTTCTATCTCAAAATGATAACTTGTGGTTGCTCTGGCCGCATTCCACATCGCATCTCTGTACGCTCTACCCCAAAATTGGCCTTTAAAATTTGCGTACATCTGCCGGAGGCAGTAGCGGTGTTCGGCTTCTTTAAATTCATCTTCCACGGCCTTCAACAAACCCTAATATTTGAAAGAAAAACAGAGTCAACATAAAACAATATAACGTGGAGAGTACTGATTAGAATAATTTTCAGAAAAGACTGTACTGGACAATCTCCTAGATAGAATTACATTTCCAAGTAAGTTCCCAAGAAAGGCTGGAGAGGTCGCAAACGGTCCCACTTAAAATCTAGTCTCTTAAACAGAACGGACTTATATTAGTACAATTACACCACTAAAAATTGAAAAGAAAAACATAGTCAACATCAAACAATATAATTACCACAACGCCCCTATTTTGAAATAACAATTGGAAATGTATTATACCTTTTGTTGATCGAAAACAATTGTCCATCCGGCTCCCGATCCAATTTTCAAATCTCGCGTCAAATATTGTAAGAACCACATCCATGTGTCCATGCACTCTTTTCGACATTGGCAACAGCAACATGATATATTTCATCGTTGCCATCAATACTGACGACTGTGAGTAATTGGCCAGGAAACGAGCCTTTAAGATGACAACCATTCAAACAGATAACAGCTTGACCGTACTGCAGCAAACCTGTCTTGCAAACAGTCATACACATATACATTCTTTGGCATACCAACGACTCATCCCTCATCTCGTAAGTATGTATTTTTAACGTGCTACTTGGATTCGAACTACATATTTCTACTGCATACGACTAGACTAGCTTGTATTATTCGTCACTCTTTCCTTCGTTAATTGTTTGAGCTACGCTTCTTGCTTTTCTTGCAATATTTGGTGTAATGTTGACAGTCAAATCTGTAGGATCGAGATTGTCTAAGAGGGGGGTGAATTAGACTTTTTAAACTTAATTTAATAATCTAGTAAATTTCTCTTGTAATTTTTTGTTTGAATATTAACAGCAAACAAACATATAAAGTAGAGAGAGAGAGAGAATTTTAACACCAGGATTTTTAACGTGGTTCGGCTAAACCTTGCCTACGTCCACGCTCCAAGGCTCCCCCCTTGAAGATTCTTAACCTTCTCCTCACGAGAATAAACAGATCGGGATTCTGGGCTCCGATCAACTGCCTTTACAGATTTTGATTGAACTACACGGGCGTCAATCCACAGCCTTTACAATTGATTTGAGTTTGTAAAAATAAAGCACAAACTACTCTCTCACAACAATTGAATCTCAAGTTCAAATTGAGAGATGTAGTGAAAATACAGAGTGATAACTTTCGCAGCTTAGGGCTCATAATTCAAATTGGCAAAAGTTGTATCTTTGTGCTCTAACCTCGGCTTAAATACTCTGTCTTCAGAGTCGGCTTGACTTCAATGCTCCTTATCCAATAAAAGAAACTTTGTTACCGTTAGACCAGCTTTCGTACAATTTCAGGTAGCCGTTGCCGTTCGTAGTTGTAAGTCGTCGTCGCCATTAAAGATCTGGAGTCAATGCTGAAAACGACGTCACTGTAGCTTCACGGCTCTTTTAAAGTCTGGCAGAAGATCACCGGATGAAGCAGCTTTAAACAATCGGAACGTCATCGGTGGAAACAAGCTGTAATGCAATCGGCATGAGTATCTTGACCTTCCATCGGCAGATGTACCATTAGACTTATCGGCAGATGAAGCTTGAAGGGTATCGGCAGATGCACCTTAAGATTTCATCGGTAGAAAGATCTTGAAAGGCTATCGGCAGAAGCAAGTCTTGAAAGTCCATCGGCAGAAGCAAGTCTTGAAAAACCATCGGCAGAAGCAAGTCTTGTACTCTATCGGCAGAATCAAGTCTTTAGAAGCCATCGGCAGAATCAAGTCTTGAGAAGCCATCAGCAGAATCAAGTCTTGAGAAGCCATCGGCAGAATCAAATCTTGAGAAGCCATCGGCAGAATCAAGTCTTGAGAAGCCATCGGCAGAAGCAAGTCTTGTACTCTATCGGCAGATGCCTTGTACACTCAACCAATATCATTAGCACTAAAATACCCTATTCAAGGGTATTTCCAACGGATTAAAATCAAATGCTTAATTCAATAATCTCCTTTTATAAACATAATCAAATCACATATTTATCATTAAATACATCATCAAAAATACTATTTAGACTTAATCTCTATTTAAGTCAACAAAATCCTTCCTAATTGTCTCGATAATGGAAGAGATTTCTCACAAAAATTGACTTTTGAACCTATCCAGATAATGATTTGCCACTTATTTTGCTCTAGCGTGTCGATTCTCAATTTTTCTTGAACAACTGTGAGAATCGATCAAACTCTTTATTTGAAACATAAGCTCATCCTGCATCTAAGAAGCATGCAGTCGTCACTCGCACCCGTCTTCACACTCAGCCGTCAGTCGCCGCTTGTCACTTTTAATGAATTTGATCCAATAACTATTTTTTCAAAGAATATTTGATTATTTCTGCTTTAATATCCTTTAAATAACTATATTGTTTCCCCAAAAAAAACTCGATGAAGATTCTTCTCTTACCGGTATGTTTTTCACCTCATCATCGTCCGAACCGATCGGTGTTCAAAGTTCTTCGTCTAGAGTTCTGGAGGTCGAATGCACCTCGATTTATTCATTTCCATATCGACATCAAAAGTTGTTGGTTCGTCTAAATTAACTGCTCTAGGTGAATCAGAATACATCATCGTCACTTATACAACGAAAATTCTACAGAGTAAGATAATAGTGGAGAAAGAGGTTTTAGAGAGTTAGAGAAAACGGAGGTGGTGAGAATGGAAGGTGAGCGGCCCTTTAAATAGAGCGGGGGAACAGGGGACCGTTCTGGGAAAGCGGTCCCCAGTTCCCTTGCAGCGTAACCCGTGATCTGCCAATAATTGATCACGGGCGGCAGAACGGACGACCGCTCTAGAGAGAACGGGGGACATTTGTCGCCCGTGATCAATTATTGGTTAATCACAGGCTGCGCTGCAGGAGAACAGAGGACCGTTCTGACACAGCGGTCCCTCGTTCTCTACAGGGGTTAGTCCCGCACGTGCTGTGGAGGTCTCCACCCCCTTGTATAGAACAAGGGACCGTTCTAAAAAAAATGGTCTCTCGTTCTACGTGTAAAATACAAAACGAGAGGTTATCAGTTTACCGTCAGAGGTTTTTTTGATAGGTTTTTTATAGTTTAAACTTTGTTTTGTTAGAATTAATAATGTGAGAGTTTTTTTAAAAAAAATTCATACTTCAAGCAAAATAGTATTTTAGAATTCAACATTGACTTTTGACTAGAGTCAAAGAACATGGGAAACATAATTTCTATACAAGAAAAAGATCAAAAAGGTACAATTAAAGATGATTATAATTTGCATAAAATCATTCCAAATTTATTCTGCTCCAATATATTCAACGGAAATTTTAACCCAAGTTTAAATAGATAACGGTTTAAAATTACATATTTAAATGGATGAATTTGAAAGTACAAAATATTGTTTACAAGTATCTTCCGAGTGTACAATTTAAATTGATAATTACTCTAAATTATTTTAATCAAATTTCTGCTTAAGGGCAAACAATTTAGACCAATAATCACAAAATGATGATTTTTATTCGTCCACATTCCCGCTTTCATTGAGCTTATGACTTATAATTAACATATAAAAAAAAAAACTGTAGTCGATATAAAATATATTTGCTAAAAGTATTAAATAGAAGATTAATAGTAAAAAATTGTTTGTCCATATTTAAACTAAATCAAAATGACACGGACCGTCATTTTGTTATAACTATGTATTTTACTACATTTTTTATTGTTTTAGTGATTTAATAAACTGGAAGACCATTTAAAAATAAAAGAAAACTATAAATATATATCACTGAAAATTTAAAATTGCAAAAAATGGAATTTCATCGATGGTATGATTATTAAAAATAAATATGGTAAATTTCAATTATCATATAAATAAATAGTAAATATAATTAGTTAAAAAATATGATCAACCAGGCGTTACATTGCAATATCAAATAAAAAAAGAAAAAGTTAATTTAGTCTCCAACATATAGGATCAGTGGTCATTTGGTCCTTAACAGTTTATTTTTGACTCAATCAGACCATATCGTATACACCGTTTGCAATTCAAACCCTCCCGTTAAATTTTTCGTTAAATTTGACACGTGTTCTGCACATGCGCTGCTAAAACCCCAAAATACCTTCATTTCCTCCTAAAATCTCTAAAGGAAAAATTAAATTTGTCCGAAATCTCTATCGTAAATTCAAATTAGAATAATGAGAAATAGTTTAATAGTATGTTTTTAAGGTGAATTTAACTTTTATTTTAGGGATTTCGGGATGAAAAGAGGATATTTTGAGATTTTAGCAGCGGACGTGCAGAATACGTCTCAAATTTAACGAAAAATTTAACGGGAGGGTTTGAATTGCAAACGGTGTATACGATAGGGTCTGATTAGGTAAAAAATAAATGTTACGGACTAAATGACCACTGATCTCATGCGTTAGGGGCTAAATTGAACTTTTTCTAATAAAAAAAGTTAATAAATAATCGATTAGATATGCTCTATTGAGTACAGTAGGAGGAAATGACAAACAAACATCACCAACAGCAAGGTACTTGGCTTCCTTTCATGGATCCACCAATTACCCTGCAGAGAGAGAGAGAGAGAGAAATGTAATCATATAATAACACAAAAAATCTAGTAACCTTTATCTTTTTTATATATGATAAGTAAATGCCGACATAGGAGTATGGTCATGAATGGACAAATCAAGAAGGATCCAGTGAGCATTATGCTTTTTTCTCTTTTCTTTTTCTGTCCAACAAAGAAGACTAACATAAATAATTCATTGGACTTTCTTCTTCTCTTTTTGATCATGCAATCATACAATTCATCCATTATTCTTTTCTTTTCAAAAAGTTTTCAGCATTCATTTTCTGGGCCAATGAAAATGGCCAATTCTTCTGTTTGAAATGACCTTTGCAAACCATAAGAATACTAGAGAGAGAGTATGAAAGTTTCCTTCAAAATTCCATGATAAGAAAAAATCTGCACATGGAGTTGCAGTACAAGAATATATCATATACCATTGAAGAATTAGAATAAAAATATACCCATCAATTTCTTGATATTGTACACTTCTTATCATGGTAGAATGGTAATAAAAAAAAAAAAAAAAAAAAAACTTATTGTGTCTAGCAGTCAGCTTACCACTCACACGCTACAACCGCAGAGCCCCAAAAAGAAATCATAAAAAAAGCATCGTCAACTTTCTCTCCAGCAGAAACAGCCCATCAACTGGTTACTCATATCATAACAATACAAAACTAGCTAAAAATTAAGAATCACTTCCCCAGTGGAGTGTAGAGAATCAGTCCATACTTATGCTCATCCACTCCAAACTAGGAACTAGATTTTCTGCCCATATGTACACAGAGAGGGATCAATATTTGAGCCATCCGTTTATAGGGTAAGCGCGAACCTCTGCTTAAATATTTCATTCGATTAAAGGGGCATTTTATGAACAGGTAAACATAATTACAGATGACTGAGCTTCAAGGCGATAAATCAGGTGGCATGCACCCATTCAAAAAATAAAAATATATAAGAATAAAGATAGAGAGCTACAGATTAATCTTAATCGTTGAAATGCAGGTTATGCGCATATCTTGACTATTTCAAGACTACTCATGCTTTGCAGATCTGCTTAATGAGAGAATTTCAAGTGATTAAGGACTTACAGCTATTCTTTCCACCCAGATCTGCCTTTCTACAATTAGTTTCATTTTCTTAATAATTCGACAAAACACAAGCAAGAAAATAAATTCTGAAAAAGGCAATAAAATAAAATAGATGAATTGCGCACCTGAAAAGAGCTGAGTTCTAAATAATCAAGTAGGTGCAAGAAAATCCAAGTCATGTTTTCCCACGGCTTTCTTGAGCTTTGTACCGAGAGATTTATTCTCAAAATCCGTACTCTAAGTCGTAAGAATGTCTTAGAAAAAGCGGATAGAGAGGAAGACAGATCCACATTCCTTTGTAGTACCAAGTTCAAGAAAGCCGTGGAAAAGCATGCAATGAATTTACTCTATCTTCTTCTTCCTTTTCCTCCTTTTCTCTTCCTTCGCGATTGAACTTCTCTCTCTATCTCTCTCTACGAAAACCCTACTATATGGAAGAAAACTATGCGGCAGAATGCAGCTACACCAAAGCAGATGCGATTTACAGAAATTTGAGAATGTACAATGAAGATAAGTAAGAGAAGAAATCTCGATGCGAAGCAAAATCAGAAAATTCCAGATAGATGTGAACTATAGATTTGCAGAAAACAAAAACAAAATCAAATTCACAAAAGCAACGACTGAAAAGAAAACATCTCTGCAAACCAAGCAGCAGGAGAATTGCTAAAACGGTGAGGAAGAAGCAGAAGAAAACGAATTCCATAAAATCGCATAGAAGAGAAGAGAGAGATAGGAGACAGTGTAGAGAGAGAGAGAGAGCGGAAAGGATAAAAGGATGGAGTGACGACTCACTAACAGAAAGTGATCGCTGCCATTTCGTGCGGTTACACACACGTGCGGACAGCGAATAGAATTTCAACACGTTTCATCGCAGCTACGGTTCCCTAGGGGGAAGGTCTAAGAGATGGGCCGAGAGTACGGTGATCAGACGGCCACGTGGCAGTAGGATCGGGGAGTGGTTACGAAGGGCTGTGATGAACGGTGATTATCGAGTTTTGATCCTCATTTTCGGCGTTTGGATCAGAAGTTGAGGATCCGGGGCCATTACTTCCGGCCTGTACGCCGTGATGGACGCCGACGATTCATCACTCGCCGGCCGTCCTGACTCTTTGTCTCCCTCTTCGTTTAATTTTTCTTTCCTTGTTCTATACTCCATGTTTTAACTGGTAAAGGAATTTTTGACGAATCTTCAAATTCTATATTTTTTTAGGGTAACCACAACTCATATTCATTCTCAACTTTATTTTTTGACAATTTAAATTCTGAATTATACTCAGTTACCAATTTAAACAATTGAATTTAAAATAAATAAAAAATTGTACTCCTTTTCTTACTTTCAATTTCTGCTGCATTTTTCTTTTCGAGTTTTCAACTCAATTCTTCTTTATCGTTCTTGCTTGTTTAGAAGCTCTATTATTCAAGATTTTCGGAGGGTTAAGGATATGCAATTCAAATGGAACTCGCAGTTACTCTCATTTAATTAACTGTGTTTTAAATATATCATACAGTACATATGTATTGTCAGTAAGAGAGATTATTATGTTCAATTGTGACTAATAAATATCTTTCATAGTATCTCTTATACATATAAATGATTGTACCATGGGTGATTTAATCATTCCCTTCATGCATACACGTATTAATAATGTATGTAATGTGAGTCATGCAAATTTTGTTATTTAACAAACAAAATGATATATAAATTATGGTTATCTCTATTTACACATTCTCTAACGACCCAAATTTCACAAAAAAAGATACAAAAATCACTGGAAAATGTATTTTTACACAAAATAGTCTACACAGTCGTGTAGCCTTAGGCTACGGGGTATTAGTAGCCATTTCCAACTGTTGTTCCACTCCCAAGGACAAGTTCTTACGTGTTACTCACCCATCCACCACTGGAAACACCACTTTCCGGTCGACTTTCATGAGTTAAGCATATCGCCAGCATTCATTCTGAACCAATATTGAACTCTCCATGAGATTCATAGTTGCATTACTTATAGCTTTCATGTTCGTAGACAAAACTGATTCAGAATTGTCTTTACAAGGCATAACACCCCTATAATGTCCCAAGTGTGTTGATTTGAGTGCTAGAGCGTTGTTACAATTAGTCGTGTTTTTCACTCATTTTTACTCGAAACTCAGTGCTCGAGGGCTCTCGTAGAACGCTATACAACTATCACTCTACTTTTCACAACTCTAGACATGATTTCCATTTAAAATTTCATCCAAGACCACAATTATGACATATAAGCCTCAAAATAGATATTTTCATTCTATTTTTTTTTTTTAAAAACAAACTTTCTATTTCATTAACGTTTTACTAATTATACAATATATAACATTATTTAACAATCATCAAATTTACATTCTACTAACAACACTATATCAATTTCATGTCATAAATCAACTAATTCTACCAAATTTACTCATCATTCTTTCAAGGGGAGTTAAAAAAAAAACCCTCAAAATATGAGGTTATTAGCAAATTGAATCTTAAAATATGTTCGTTAACAAAGACGCCCTTAAAGTATAGTTTTGTTACTAAATTTTCCCTTGGCGAAGTCCCGTTCTTGAAGAACATGCTCTCGTTCCCTAATAATATATAAAGAACAGACTTCCTTTCTCTTTTCTGAGCATTCAAATTGACAAAGCTCCTGGAACCCTAACTCTCTTCGGCCACCAATGACGAAATCGACCGTCCAGCCCTTCCTCACACGCCACCATGCTTCTCTCGTGACAAGCCCTCTCCCTTTGCCTCCCTCCCTCTTTATTTCGTGCCATAGGTTTTTCGGCGACTCTTCTCTCCTCTGGCGACTTTCTTTGCAAATTCTTCATCAACATCGACTAAATGTCTCCCAAAGTCACTCTGAAATGAAAGGTTGTTCTAACACAAGGTGCTCCAACACACCATGCACCATCACAAAGGTGCTCCGTACGAGGTGCTCTGACACACTGTCGACCTAACCCAATTCTGCTGACAATCAATCAAGTATTTTTCTCCTGAATTTAGAAGTCAAATACATCAAACTAATAATGAGAATGATATGGTCATACACTTAGTTATTTACTCTAGGAGTGCTATTTTTAGAAGTTTTGTGTCAACAGAAATTGAGGAATTATTTGTGAGAAATAAATTATCTGGATTTGCGAATTGATGGGTAATAGTCATGAAAGGATTCTTCGATTATTTTATACGAATATGAGTAGCAGAATGCATCATGCTGGGGTTAGAACATATATTCTCGAAAAGAAATTAATATAATGTTGAGTTGTGAAGCCTACGCTGATTGAAAACCTTACGCAGAGAAATCCACGGATCGACTTACTCGATTAGGTCGACGTGGGGGTGGTAAACCCCCCTTTCGGGGTCAGGGGCAGCATCCCAGAAGAAATTTCTTTTGCAAGGGTTTTTAGTGTTGGGGGTATTTTGGTGATTTTATCCTCTTATTTCGTTGCCTAATTTTGTTGAGTATATAAAGATGTATTTAGGGTTTCGAATTATTGTAGAGAGCATGAGAGGCAAAAACAGAATTGTAACTTGTTTTTCTTTGATCTTAGTGAAATCTGATAGCGGCAAGTGGATGTAGCTTTCGCATTAAGAGTGAACTACTATAAATCTGTGTGTTCTTATTTTTCATATTATTATTCGTTTCAAAGCAGGTAGGATTATGGCGTTTTAATCTTAACAACTAGTATCAGAGCTTGAGACTAGGTCAGGGTCTTTGATAACGATGACAAGCAAGGATGGTATAGGACACAATATTGGAAAATTCGATGGGACAGATTTCGCAATTCTGGAGAATGCAAATCGAGGATTACTTGTATGGAAAGAAACTTCATCTTCCTTTGAGTGCGAAACCAGAGAAAATGGAAAACGGTGAATGAGATCTCCTTGACAGACAGGTTTTGGGAGTCGTCCGATTGACACTAGCCAAAAGCGTATCTCACAACATGGTGGCGAAGGAGAAGACCACCGCGAGTCTGATAACGAGAAACCCTCCGCGAACAACAAGGTATTTCTGATGAAGAAGCTTTTTAATCTGAAGATGGTTAATGGTACTTCTGTCGCATCGCATCTGAACAAATTCAATACAATTGTGAATCAATTGTTATCTGTGAATATTGATTTTGGGGATGAAGTTTGTGTTCTAATTTTGTTGGCGTCTCTACCGAATAGCTGGGAGCCTATGAGGACAGTAGTTAGTAACTCAGTCGGAAGTGAGAAATTGGAATTCACCGATGTGAGGGATCATATTCTTACCAAGGAGATTCATATGATTGATTCTGATGAAATATCGAAAGACTCAGCTCTGAATGAGGAAAACAGGGAAAGAAATAATGAGCGAAACTCCAATCGGGGTAAGGGCAGATCCAAGTCAAAGAATGGGAGGGGTCAGTCCAAGTCCTAGCAAACTCTTGAATGTTGAAATTGTGGCAAGCAGGGTCACATGAAGAGGAATTGCAGAGCACCTAAAGAAGAACGTCGATGATAAAAGAGATGGAGCCAATACTATAACGGGAGACATCACTGGCGCATTATTTTTTTCAGTTGACAATCCGATAGACTCGTGGGTTTTGGACTCGAGAGCGTCATTTCACACCACCGCACACAAGGAATTAATGGAGAATTATGTGGCTGGAAACTATGAGAAAGTCTACCTTGCAGATGGTGAGCTACTGAATATTGTGGGCATCGGGGACATCAAAATGAAGATGACAAACAAGTCTGTTTGGAATATTAGTAAAGTGAGACATGTTCCAGGGTTGATGCGCAATCTGATTTCGGTTAGACAACTTGATGGTGAAGATCACAATGTCAGTTTCAGAAACAATACTTGGAAGATGACTAAAGGAGCGATGGTCGTCGCTCGAGGTCACATAACAGGAACCTTATACATGACATCTACATGCAGAGACACAGTTGCTGTTGTTAATAGCCCGAAGAACACAAATTTGTGGCATTGTAGGTTGGGCCACATGAGCGAGAAATGAATGAAGTTTCTTGTCAAGAGTGGGTAGATTTCGGAGCTAAAATCTGTCGAGCATCAGCTATGTGAGAGCTGCATTCTCGAGAAACAGAAACGTATCAGTTTCTCAAAGGCTGTAAAGGAGCTGACGAAGGAAAGACTGGAAGTGGTACACACCGACGTGTGGGGACCCGTACCCATTTCTTCTCTTGGTGGATCATTCTACTACATGACGTTCATAGACGATTCAACAAGAAATGTATGATTCTACTTCATAAAGAACAAGTCTGATGTATTCAATGTTTTCAAGAAGTGGAAAGATTTAGTTAAGAATGAAACAAATCTGAATGTGAAATTTTTGAGGTCCGATAACGGAGGCGAGTACATCAATGCAGATTTCAGAGAGTATTGTGCCGTGAATAGGATCAAGATGGTGAAGATTATTCCTCGAACTGCCTCAAGAGAATAGAGTAGCTGAAAGGATGAACAAAACGTTGAATGAACGTGCAAGGAGCATGAGATTGCGCGTCGGGCTGCCTAATTTTTTTTGGACAGATGTAGTTAACACTGCAGCCTACCTGATCAAAAGAGGACCCTCCGTGTAACACTCAGCATTTTCGGTCAGGTATTTATCCCGAAACTTACTGAGCGAAGTTAATTTGCTGATTAAGTAATGATCATTTTATTGGAATTTGGACGCCGAGGTTTTCAGGTTTTCGCTCGTTAATGAGTATTTTCGTAAATAGAGGAATTTAAGTCCGTTTCGCGAGCAAGAAGTTTTGTTGGAATCCTGAGGATTTGTTTGGGATGGTTAGTAAATAAGAAAATTATGAGGATCTAAAACGACGGGTGTCGCTTGTTTTGTGAGAAAATTAGGTTTAGTGACAAAATCGTAAATAAGGTTGATTTTAATTAATATATATATAGAAAAGAAATCCAAAACCTCTCAAAACCCCCACCCCACGATTCTTCAGCCGACTCCCTTTCTCTTTGTGCGATTTTCCTCCAAGCCTTCTCTCTCGCGGCAGCCAACGACTTCCTCCACCAACGATCGATTCATCCTTCATTTCTTCAAAGATTCGAACTCTAAGTAAGGCTCTGGCATTCTTCTAGTTTAGTTCGGTTCGGGGTTTGATTACGGGAAGAGTTTATTCGGTTTAGAGTTGTGAGATTTTCGAGGTTAGGATGGAAATTGATAGTTTTATCGTACTAATAGCTAATGATGGTATATTTACGATGGTTAGTGATAGTAGGTTGAGAAATAATGAATGTTGGTTTGAATTTTGGCAGTGAAGGTATAGATGTCATTAATGTTATTGGAAACAAAGTCATGCACTCGAGGTATTCGACGAAATGACTAAGAGGTTTAAGCAAAATTTTTAGGGGGTTACCTTAGTTAGGAACTTAGCTAGTTTTGAATTCGGATTATTTAGGATTGATTTTAACATTGAAATGTGAAATATCTTTGGTGGAAAAGACTTAAAGTGAAGGCACGACATTGCTAAGGAGTCCAGGTAAGTGGGTGTTAGGGTTCCGGCCCTTAGGGCCATACATCACGAGGGTACTAAGGAGATTGTATGGATGATTGTTTGGTGATTATGATTTGTTGAATATTATGTTATGATGAATAGAGTAGCAATATGATATGACATGTGATGGATGACTCGTTTTCTATGGCATGACCGTTCCCAAGTGCATTTATGTCTATGCATCATGATTTTCTCAAAAGTATACGAAAATGTTTTATAAGCATAATTTAAATGATCAAGACAAGAACATGAAACGTATGTAAAAATGGTTAAGTGTGGGACGGGTGAATTGGCCACGATTATGTTCTCAAGATTATGAGTATGTTTTGTGGATCCTCCCGCTGGTGGGGGTTGGACTGGCAGGAAGGCTCGCGGATTCTGCCGCTGGTGGAGGCCGGGCTGATACTGCACGATCAGGTTCGCGGATCCTGCTACTGTGTGGGCCGAACTGATCGTTACAGATATTGTCTGAAAGAACCACGACTATGATTCCTTTGCCATTTCCCTCGTGCCCCTTAACCCATGACAAGTGATGTATAAAACAATAACATGAACACGAACATGATTTTCACGAAAGTATGTATTCATGAGCATTTATGTATATGTTGCACTCCTTACTAAGCATTAGGCTTATAGTTTAAACCTTATGATGTAAGTGACAAGTTGGAAGGTGAGGACCTTAAACCGAATGATGATGTCTAAGTCTGGTAGGGAGGGTGCTCATGGCGGTATTTTGTGGCTGGACAGCGATTTTGACCCGTGGGTGATGCTCCTAGTATGTTTTGGTATAGGTCTATGATATTGAAGTATAGGTTGAAAAGGGTTTTTCTTATGTTAACAAATACTAAAGTTATTCGGTACTTTTCATGTTTTAAAGAGGATTTTAAGACCAAGGGTTTTCATCCGTTTTTAAGTCTTCCGCTACGTATTCAAGTCGAGGTTTATGATGTTTATGTGCATGATGATTCTGGAAATGGAATTTAAGTTTATAGAAGTCAGAGAGTTGAAGTGTTAACCTCGACCGATATTCTTATAAGTCGTCCGATTATGAAAAGGTCAATTTCAGAGAGTGGAAGTGTCAACCTCGACCGATTATTGGCAGATATTAATCTGTCGATGTTGAGCGTAGATGTTAATCGGTCGATGTTGAGCGTAGATATTAATCGGTCGATGTTGAGCGTAGATGTTAATCGACTGATGTTGATCGGCGGATGTTAATTCGGCAGATGTCGATTGGTAGAGGTTAAATAAATTGGCAGATGTTAAATCTGCTGATGTTGATCGGTGGATGTTAATTCGGTAGATGTCGATCGACAGAGGTTAAATCGGCAGGTGTTAAATCGGCTGATGTTGAGTGTAGATGTAAATCGGTTGATGTTGAATGTAGATGTTAATCGGTCTATGTTGAGCGTAGATGTTAATCGATCGATGTTGAGCGTAGATGTTAATCGGTCGATGTTGAGCGTAGATGTTAATCAGCTGATGTTGATCGATCGGCCTCATGTGTTTTTCTGCTTCTGTCCTTAAAACCGAGGCTATTTCTGTAACATCCGGAACTTTTGAATTATGACTTTTGTTTGATATATATATTAATAGACATATAAAAAAAAGAGATGGAAAAGAAAAATCAAACGAAAGTTCAACCAAACAAAACATTTAGTTAGAAACCAATAGAGGGGCAAATTAGGAAGTCAAAGTAGATGGTTGGGAGCATCTAATGAGAATGCAGCACGTGGCAAAGCTTGTGGAAGAAGCTGCTTTCCTTGCTTCTTCTCTCCTTTACGTGAAATCACCTTCATTTTCATACTCCCCTCTGTTTTCTTGCATCGTCGAGAAGAGACCTTCCCCTCCTTCCCACGAAATTTCTCTCATCCCTCAAAATTGGCCGCATTTCCGTCATCTTTGAAGCTCCTAAGGTGACAAGGCTCAAGCGAGGTATTTGGACTGCTAAGGACAAGAGGTAAGTCTTCGTGACTTACTGTGGCCGATAGGCCTATGCCATAAGTCGAGTTTGTCGTTGAGGATTTTGGAGATTATGTATATTTTTATGCTTTTGTTGGGTAGTTAGTGTTAGAGTTTTATAGGTTATGTTGAGCGTAGATGTTAATCGGTCGATGTTGAGCGTAGATGTTAATCGGTCGATGTTGAGCGTAGATGTTAATCGGTCGATGTTGAGCGTAGATGTTAATCGGTCGATGTTGAGCGTAGATGTTAATCGGTCGATGTTGAGCGTAGATGTTAATCGGTCGATGTTGAGCGTAGATGTTAATCGGTCGATGTTGAGCGTAGATGTTAATCGGTCGATGTTGAGCGTAGATGTTAATCGGTCGATGTTGAGCGTAGATGTTAATCGGTCGATGTTGAGCGTAGATGTTAATCGGTCGATGTTGAGCGTAGATGTTAATCGGTCGATGTTGAGCGTAGATGTTAATCGGTCGATGTTGAGCGTAGATGTTAATCGGTCGATGTTGAGCGTAGATGTTAATCGGTCGATGTTGAGCGTAGATGTTAATCGGTCGATGTTGAGCGTAGATGTTAATCGGTCGATGTTGAGCGTAGATGTTAATCGGTCGATGTTGAGCGTAGATGTTACTGAGCCTTTAGCTCATAGTTGTCTTTACGGTGTAGGTGATTTTGAAACAGGTGAGAATGACATTCCTCCACCCGAAGTATGAGCAGGTTGATGGAGAATGGCCCGTGGGAGTGTGCTGTGCAGTCAGAGCTAAATTGACCAGTGGGAGCGATAGTTAAGTATTCTGAAAATTTTGGGGTTTAAGTCGGGCTGAAGGGTGGAAGTTTATGAATTGTATAGAAACTCATTCTAGGGTGTTTGATGTCTGGATAGTGTAAATACTGATGTTGATGAAATGGTAATGGATTTTGATGTTTTAATGTTTCTGGAAGTTCTGGGTAAATTATTGGTTTCTGTTATGCATGTGTGGGAATTGATGAAATATATTGTTATTTTGAGTCGGGATTCTTTAAGTTTAGTTATGTGTTTCTGTAAGAAATTCATTGTCCAAAGTCTGTGGACGATAAAGTTTAATTATGTGTTTCTGTACGAAAGTCATTGTCCAAAGTCTGTGAACGATGAGTTTATGTAGCCCATGGACAATGAAGTCACGTGGATTGTGGACAACAAAATCACGTGGTCTGTGGACGATAAAGTTTAGTTATGTGTTTCTGTGAGAAAGTCAGTCGTCCACACTGACTTCTGTTTCCAAACGTCCACACTGTCTTTTATTTCTGTTGTCAATTCTGTCTTTTAATTCTGTCGTCAACACTGTCTATTATTTCAAACGTCCACACTGTCTTCTGCCTCCGTCGTCCACAGTTGTCTTCTGTTTCTGTTATTCATTCCTGTCTGTTATAACATCTACCCCTACTGTTTAAATTGATGAAACCCGAGAGGAAAAATACTGTTCCTTCAATGAAACCCGATAAGAAGAGTTGACTTTACTGTTCATTTGAGGAAACCCGAGAGGAATTTAACTGTCTAGTAAGAGGAAAAGAATAAAATTAAATGTTTAAATTTTACGTCATTTTTAGGAATAGTGTTATGGGAAATTAGGGTCGCTACAATTTCAATCTTTATTCCTCCTCTATTTCTTAAATTGTTTTAAATTTGTTTCCAAGGAATTTTGATTGAGTTTTAGGCGCGACCCTCAACCGTTTTAGTAAAGTTTCTTCGTAGTAAAAAAAAATGTGTTAAGAACAGGAACATGATCATGATCACGAAAGTCGCGGCTCGTTGGGTTTCGGGTCGTTACACTCCGATTTCAAAATTCCAGAAGAAACTTAGAGCAGTAAAAAGATAAACTTTTTTTTTGTAAAGGTGTTTTTTTATTATCATATGTTCACATTGATGATTCTGATAGAAGCAAGCTTGATCCGAAGTCAAAGAAATATTTTTTTAATGGTTATGGTGACGCCGAATTTGGTTATCGTTTCTGGGATAATCAAAATCGAAAAATCATTCACAGCAGGAACATCATTTTCAACGAACAGGTCCTTTACAAAGATGTTGTTGCCAAGACTTCTGATAGTGGGGTTCCGAATTGAAAGAGTCTACTACGGTCAATTTGAGAGATTTTTCAGCTGATAATACTCCAACTGTCATAGAAAATCAGAGTGTTGTTGAAAAAAAAAAGATTGACGAGAATGTGGCTCCAGAGGTAAATCCACAAACGCCGATTGCTGAATTGAGAAGATCATCTAGAATTAGCAAACCAGTTAAGAGATGATCTTTGTCTCTTAATTACATCCTACTGACCGACGAAGGCGAACTAGAATGTTATGAGGAAGCAACATAGTCTGATGATTCAATCAAGTGGGAGGCAACCATTAAAGATGAGTTAGACTCGTTGAAGTTAAATCAAACTTGGCAATTGGCCGAGTTGCCGAAGGGGAAGAAAGCATTGCACAACAAGTGGTTTACCATATTAAAAAAAAACATGATGGGAGCATGAGATACAAGGATAGGTTGGTTGTCAACGGTTTCCAACAGAAAGAAGGTATTGACTACACTGAGATCTTCTCACCAGTGGTGAAGTTGATGACGATCAGAACTGTTTTGGGTTTGGTTGCGAAAGAAGACATTCATCTTCAGTAGATGGACGTGAAAACTGTCTTTCTCCATGGTGATTTAGACGAAGAGATCTATATGCAGCAACAACAAGGTTTTGAGGTGAAAGGGAAAGAGGAGTTTGTGTGTAAGCTTCAGAAGAGCTTGTATGGCTTGAAACAGGCTCCAAGGCAATTGTACAAGAGGTTCGATAGCTTCATGAAGGGTAACAACTTTGTAAGGTGTGAAGCCGATCACTGCTGCTATATCAAAAAGGTTTGATAACTCCTACATTATTCTGCTCCTTTACGTTGATGACATGTTGGTTACTGGGGCAAGCTTGCACGAGATTGACAGGTTGAAGAGGGAGCTGTCTGAGGAGTTTGCGATGAAAGATTTGGGTGCTGCAAAACAAATCCTTAGGATAAGGATCTTCAGGGATAGAGAAGTTCTCAAACTTTCATAAGAAGAGTATGTGAAGAAGGTTCTTAGCAGGTTCAAGTTGTACGATGCAAAGCCAGTCACTACACCGTTGGCTGGTCATTTCAGACTATCCAAAGATCAGTCATCCTCGACCAAGGAAGAGAAAGACTACAGGGCTACGGTTCCATATGCCTCCGCTGTCGGTAGTCTTATGTACGAGATGGTTTGTACACGACTAGGCATTGCACATGCAGTAGGAGTTGTCAGCAAGTTTATGATCAATCCAGGAAGTCAACATTGGGAAGCTGTAAAGTGGATCTTGCGATACTTGAAGGGAAGTTTGGGATTCGCTTTATATTTTTGAAAGTCAGATTTGGGTTTGGATGGATACGTTGATACTGATAATGGTGGTAATGTTGACAATAGGAAGAGCACGACCAGGTATGTCTACACTTTAGGTGGCACCGCGATCAGTTGGGGCTCGAAGCTTCAAGAGGTAGTCACTTTTTCTAGTTGTGAAGCTGAGTATATTGTTGTGACAAAAGTCGCGAAGGAGATGATGTGGTTGTAGCCTTTCTTACGCAAGTTAGGCCAAAACTACGATGGGAGTATATTGCATTGTGATAGTCAAAATGTCATCCATTTGGCAAAGAACCCGATTTATCATGGCAGAACAAAGCATATACAGGTGCGTTATCACTTCATTAGATCCGCCTTAGAAGATGGAGTGCTGGCGCTTGAGAAGATCCCAGGGAGTCGGAATCCAGCTGATATGTTGACGAAAACTGTGACGAGTGATAAGCTGAAGTTGTGTGCAACTTCAGTCAGACTTCTTAGATGAGGTATAGGAATGAAGCCACTGCAGATGGAGAGATGATGGGATTAGTCTCCAAGTGGGAGATTGTTGAGTTGTAGAGCCTATGCTGATTGAAGACCTTACGCAGAGAAATCTGTGGATCGACTTACACAGTTAAGTCGACGTGGGGGTGGGTAAGGGCAGCGTCCCAGAAGAAATTTCTTTTACAAGGGTCTTTAGTGTTGGGGATATTTTGGTGATTTTATACTCTTATTTCGTTGCCCTATTTTGTTGAGTATATAAAGATGTATTTAGGGTTTCAAATTGTTGTAGAAGAATAGAGGTAGAGACAGAATTGTAACTCATTTTTCTTTGATCTTAGTAAAATTTGGTAGCGGCAAGTGGGCATAACTCTCGCATTGAGAGTAAACTACTATAAATCTGTGTTTTCTTATTTTTCGCATTATTATTCGTTTCAAAGCAAGTAGAATTAGGGCGTTTTAATCTTAACATATAACCCCAAACATAGTAAATTGGGGAGGGGGGAAGGGGGCAGCGTCCCAGAAGAAATTTCTTTTACAATGGTTTTTAGTGTTGGGGGTATTTTGGTGATTTTATACTCTTATTTCGTTGCCCTATTTTGTTGAGTATATAAAGATGTATTTAGGGTTTCAAATTGTTGTAGAGAGCATAAGAGGTAGAGACAGAATTGTCACTCATTTTTCTTTGATCTTAGTGAAATTTGGTAGCGGCAAGTGGATGTAACTCTCGCATTGAGAGTGAACTACTATAAATCTGTGTTTACCTATTTTTCCGCATTATTATTCGTTTCCAAATAAGTAGAATTAAAGCGTTTTAATCTTAACATATAACCCCAAACATAGTAAATGAATTGATAAGTTTTCTGATGGATGAGCCTAATGAAGTATATTATCATGCTTTTCGAGATGCTGAGTTTATTGAGGTAGGCAAAGGACTTGAGTTTCTTAAAAATATTCATCGAATCCCGACATTGAAGTGTTTTACAAACCAAAATCGAATGACTTAAATGTCAAGAGTTATTCACCATTTTATATCCCACACTATTCTACTACGGGATTGACACAAAGATCTTGTGAACTGCATTTATCTCTATGTAATATAGAAGATATTAGAAAGCGATTCAATTCGGAGTATGTGATTCTGCATCATATGGATGAGATTAGCCGGACGTGCAATAAAAATATGTCGTATAACGCGTTGATTCAGAAAATCGTTGAACATTTTTTCAAATTAAAATAACTACTCGCGAGCCTATGAGAGAGCCAAGCAAAGCAATATATTTGATAATACCACCTTAGATGAACATAGTTGAATCGGAAGTAATGGGATGTCCAATGCTGATCACAAAGCCTTCATCTCGACAGCTCCTCCTTCTCAAGTCACCTATCAGGAAGTTCTTATGGAGAATACTCTCGTGCAACCATGTTGACCATAATGGAGAAGAAATTAGGCTTTCTAATGTGCATAGTTGAGGAGTTTGTAGTTGTTCACAAGAATCCGTGTGGTAGGCATAGTTTATTTTTGTAGTCTAGGTTTTTTGTTTTATTTTGTTTCAATTTGAACTCATGGTTGTAATTCTCTATATCTGTGATTATTTCTTAGTATGCTTGTAATTCTGTATATTTGTAATATATGGATCTGGATTTGGTCATTACATCGTGCTCTGAATATGCAAAATTTATTAAAAATAACTATGAGGAAGTCATAAAACAAATGAAACTCTATCAAATTTTACAATTTTCTATAAATTATAAATGAGGAGAGAAAGACAGGAATTAAAGAGCAAAATTTACTCATTTCACAGTAAGTACAAATAAATATAGATAAATACAAATAAGTATGAATAAGTACGAATATACATATCATGTCCAGAAAAGTCATAAATTATTGTGTGGACCATTCATAGAAGATTTCTGCACACAAATGTGCTCTTCAATTTCGACTTGTACATATACTATTAATCACCAGAAATTGAAAGTCCAAATCAATTATTTCTCTAGTTCTGTGTTGACTTTACTCACACGTATTTTTTTTATCTTTATATTCAATTTACTTAATTTGAAAATCAATTCATATCTTAATACGTCTAGCTTGCTGGGTCAAAATGGTTTAGAGTTCTAAACATGATGACCTTTTCATTTAACCTCAAAGAGTGAGTATTTTCATAAGAAGCACGTTCATTAATATTTTGGCAAATGTTAATATATATATTTATGTACATACATACATCCAAGTGTAGTTTCACCATCAATTCGTAGTTTCAAATATCTGCTTTTATATACTTTGATGGTTTAGAAATATCCTCTCATTGATTGGATTCTCATAGCATAAATATCCAACATAGTGACTCTAAATTGTATATATTTGTCAACCCATCATTTATTATTATTTTAATCACATTTATTATTCTAAATAGTTAATTTTAACTATAAATGATGCAAACATAGTTTTAAAGAACAACATTAGATAGCCATACGCTATAAATAGAAGTCGAACCATCATGGTTTCACCTAAGATTGAATCGCTGAAATTATTCAGAACAGTAATCACTTTAATTCTTGTATTTCAAGACTAAGTGTTGGCACTAATTAAAGATGGAATTTCTTCGTACATGATTTAGTTACAAATGCTTTCTGTCTCAAATAAGAATTGAATTCTAAGAATATCTTTCTAACTGCTCTCGAACAATTTAAGAGATTAGTTCAAATATGAAGGTATGTTGCTTGTGGCTACATATTATGAGATCAAATCAATTAGTTCTAATAATAAAATTTGAATATCAAAACTTTCATGCATTTTTCAAAGTTGTCGAATTATATAAATCATACATCTTATACTATACTAAATCTCGATGCAAAAACAGGCACAACAGTTTGTGAACTCACGTGAAGCCTTGTTTGGTACGTCTATGAAAAACAGGGGATAGAACAACGGTAGGTTAAATTTTGGATTAAATAAACACCATACAATAACAAAATGTAAAAAAGAAAATGAAAATAATAAAATATGCTAACCTAAACTTTGATTATTTATCACCATGCACTGCAATTGCCTGTGTGGATGAGAGAGAGAGAGAGAGAGAGCTCTGCTTCTGTGTTTATTTTTAATTTTCTTGAAGTGCCAGAATCAATCTTCTGTAATCGTCCATCTTCCTGTATTATGTAACAAACAGGAGAATTATTGTTTGCTTCATTCATGATTCAAAAATGAGTCTTTAAAAACAAAAACAGAACAATTTTCCTTTTAACAAATCAATACCCAAGACACATTTGATGTTTAACTAGCTGAAATCTTGACGATCTTGAAGATCTAACTTTTATTGCTTTTAAAACACGTATTAGATGAAGTTGATTTCACCAAAACGGGTTCCAATGTAGATCAAAGTTTTGGCAATCTGTTTGTTTGGGAAGAGTGCGTACCTCCACGATCAAAGTCTTCCCAGAAAGATCCCAGTGAAAATGATTGCACCAAACCACTTGTTAGAAACAAATCTGAAAACAATATCCAAGATCACATACCAAGAAGGAAGGCCTCCATCAAGTGCTTCTATGCTTTGCACATCATTGTAGATAAAAAAACATGAAATCATTTTTGACAGTTAGAATTACAGCTTAAAGGTCTTAACAAGACATTTCTAATGCCAGTCTATAGTAAGCCTTCTCTAGTTGAGGATAGCTTGAACTTTCACTATACCTATTAACATAACTAATTATTAACCTTCATCCATAAAAATAAGGGGCGCTCAAGCGAGATAAAGGAAAAGGATTCATTTCTATAATCCTGTTCTTGGAACAAAACGAAGCAACATCATGTCTATGGTCATTTAGAAAACCCTTTCACATACTTTCTATTGCAATCAGATCGGCATGATAGATCAACTGTCAATATTTGCCAAGCCAATTGCCCAGATGCAGCTGACAAACATATATAATATGGCCACCCTGCTCAAGAAAAATAATACAGGTACGTATATTGACCAACTGCCAAGTCAATGCAAGTTGCAATTTATTTTCTGATAATATAAATGGAAGTTGGCAGCAGAATTACCTATGTCAGCATTAAATCCACTAAGTGCAAGACCACTAATGCAAGCAATTCCAAACCCACTAAGCCAACTCTTAGTAGAATCCCCAAATCTCAAAGCCGTTGATTTAACGCCCACCTTAACATCATCATCTTTATCCTGAAACCATTTAAAATGATTTTATCAAGAAAATGAACATAAATAACTAGACTGCCAAAACATAAGTCCAATTCCAAAAATTCAATCTACACCCAGCACCTGATGAGCGTATATTGTATCATACACAAGAGTCCAAAATACTCCAGATATATACAGAGGAAAGACAACAACTGGATCCCAGCTTCCCTTCACCGCAGCCCATCCTAATAAAGCACCCCAGTTAAAGGTCAAGCCCAAATAGGCTTGCGGCTGCCAAAAGTTTATTTAGTAAATAAGGCAATTAGTAAGCATTCTATATGCATAACTAATTTAGTAGAACAGTGGCGAATTATCATACCCAATATGTGAACCTCTTCATTAGGGGATAGGAAAAAACTAGAAACAAGGATGAAGCACCCAAAATGCGACTGTGAGAAAATTAATAAGCAATAGTTAACGTTCAACAGGTAACTAGCCACACTTATAAACAGACAAAAGATTTTAAAATTTCAGAATCTTTTATTTCCATCAAACATAAAAGCAAACTGATTACATGACAAGATAATATGAAACAGATATCAGCCGTCCCTCAAAGATACAACAAAAGTTCAACTTCTGTCATCGACCAAAAAATTACTCTAATTTATCATTATATCGCTCTATAATTATGCTATTGTGACTTTACAATGCTATACAACTGCATATACCATTTGCAGGGATAGAGAAGTTTATGATAACATGAAAAGAATAACAATGTTAGTTTTAAAATTTTCTGTTTTTGCTATTCTAACAAAAATAAATAACTTAATTTGACATGAAACACACCTTAAATAAACAAGGAAATCCTGCTGAATCCTTTGCACAAACGATAACTATCATCTACATGCTTCCAAGTTAAACTAATTGTCCCGAGTTCAAAGATTGTTAACATAACTTTATTGAAATGCAAACAACTCCAACCTATAATTATTCAGCTGAAGAAGAATCCCAAGTCCTAAAAGCAGCTGGAACCCAAGGAAACAAAGTCCCTGAAATGGTGTCAAAAGACCACTTGCGACTGGTCTAGACTTTGTCCGTTCTACCTACACAACAGAAGTACAGAATACATGCATCATTAAAAGAATTGTTTTCTTTTATTTTCAATCAAATTATTTTAAGGATGGTATGTCATGAAAGTTCACACAAGCAACTAAAGAAAAATTGACAGAGAACCGGTGAATGACCATAACATATTTTTAATGTTTCTTTTATCAAAGAATTTTAAAACATTTTCATTTGCAAAACAATAATATGTTGATAACTACGCTTGTTATAAGTGCTTACATCACAACCATAAAATCTAAAAAAAAATCCCCAAAGGTTTTGAAAATAAATTCAAATAATTAATTAATATTGTATACACACCTTGCGTGCATATATATAAATAAAAATTTACATACCCACACTTGAGCATGTACGTGTAAGCAGCAAGAGATATTGATATAATGACAAGACTTATCTGATTAGATTTAAACTTTAGAATGGCTACAACATAACTTCCTTTGCTGTAAGAATCCAGCAGATAGTTAGAAATAGTAAGTAATACTTTTGATGTTTTTCCTTGACTTTCATATTTGAAATTCCAAGGGAAATATAAATAAGAAAAAAAAAAAAGAACATTGCATGTCTGCTAGATTAACAAACATATATATTGTATAAAACAAAAAAAAAAAAATTGCCAAGGATTACATTCACCTGAGAATAGAACGCATTGAACTAACCATCAAATCGATATCTCGATCAAGGAGGTCGTTAACCGTACACCCAGCGCCCCTTAAAAGCAAAGCCCCACAACCAAATAGAGTCAACATCTTCAAATCAGGAAAGTGCCCTGGCGACGCTGCCAAAGCTATGGACCTAAAGAATTGAGCCAGCATTGAGTTTGTTCACAAATTTATGAATCACGCACGACCAACATCATAAGCAAGTAAATAAAAAAAGGAATGAGAACAGGAAACTGGCACAAAAAAAAAAAAACTTTAAACTTGTAGATCTTCTTCCTCCTCTTTGAAAGCGATAATAGAGCTAGGAAAAATAAAAAAAGTATTACTTACCACATACAAGGCCAAGCTAGCAACCATGTTCCAATTGGTTTATCGAGGCGCGCGAGATGCGCATAAGGTCGAGCTCGCTCCGGCAAATATAAATCGATCCAAGACAATCTCCTCCATTAACAACTGAGCAGCTCCGATCCTCGTCCTTCTTCGATTTCTCCCGTGCATCAGTTGACGATGTAGAAACTCCATACACAAACCCTAATCTAGAGGGGCAGCCGAAAATTTCCCGGCAGGATTCCAATCCCGCTGTCCAATTCTTGAATAGCGGACTCGTTGAGGTTTGAAGGATGTGGTTTGAGCTCAGAATCGGGCGAGAGGAAGAAAGCGAGTGATTTAAAAGAAAGCACGAGCTCAAAGAAGATAGAGAAGGTTTCAAACACCGACGAGAAGTACGAGAAAGCAAATGAGACGTCATTCCTCTGGAAAAAGCGATCGCCCGAACAGGAAAGCAAGTTCTCGCTGGTTTGATTCCGGGAGGAGTAAGAACCCACGATCAGAAATCGATAACTACGAAATTTACAGTCTGCTATTTTGTCACGATTTCGTAACAACAGATAGAAGAAACTGCTATCAATTCTAGACCTAGAAACAACTATTCCCTTTTTACTTTCATAGAACCCATTAGTAAGAAAATTGAAGTGGGAAGAAAACTAGAAAAGAGAGGGAAAAGACAGTTTGCATCAATAACTCTCTCATCCGGCCAAATACAAATTACCTGAACTATCCTATAAGAATTGACCACGTGGATAATTGAACCGCCATAAATCACGTATCATGAGATTCTACTCTGTCTCAGTGACTCAGCCTCAGTGTCGTATTAAATCTTTAATTTCAACTTAGTTTTAAAATATCCTTTTCATTTCATTAATTCATAATTCATAATCATTGAGGGTGAAATGATGTGGTTTAAATTCTTAAACTTTTATCAATTAGTGTGAATTGTTAGGGTTTCATTAATGTGTTTGAATTAAGTGAAGTTGTGATGCTCTGTTAAGAATAATTAAAAGATGATTTTACATTATAATTACGTTTATCTTCTGATTTTACATCTTAATTTTCACATTTTGACGTGTGGTGCAATGATTTATTTTCAGTGGGTAAGGATTCAGATGTCAAATTAAAGGTAAAATAACATTGCCCAATAAATTACATATTATTTTTTTCTATAATTTATTGTTTCCTAATTAGAAATTGAATTCTTGAATTGCATAAGTTAATAATTGAATTAATTATATTATTAGATTGTATTAATTGAATTACCAAATTAGTAATTATTTATTCATTGACTAAAATAAAATTGGATAATTATCGATTTGAACCCTATACTATACACGTTTTTTCAATTCACCCCATGTACTAAAAAAACCGTCAAATCGAACCATGTACTTAGATTTTGTTATCAATTTAGACATTCTATCAACAATTTTATTAAATCCTCATTTAAAAAATTACCAAAAAATCTTGGATTCACTTGAAATTTTTACCACATGTGCACTACTTAATGAAAAGATAATCTGAAAATTTTTGTGATTTTTTAACACATGTACGATTTATTGTAATTTTATTTTAGTATTTTATAAAAATATTATAATAAATCATACAACTTTTAAAAAATTACGACAATGTTTCTATTATCTACCCATAACGTGGCAAATATGTGAAAAAAGTTTCAAATAAATCCAATATGTTTTGTTATTTTTTTAAATTAATCTCAGTTTCTTCTTTACTTTATAAATTAATTTTTAAACAAATACCAAATGATATTTGATTTATTTGAAAACTTTTTCACATGTTCAACATATCATGGGTAGATAATAGAAAACGTTTCGTGATTTTCTAAAATTTGTATGATTTATTATAATATTTTTATAAAATATTAAAATAAAATTATAATAAATAGTACATGTATTAAAAAATTACAAAACTTTTCAGATTATCTTCTCATTAAGTATTAAACATGTGGTAAAAATTTCAACTAAATCCAAGATCGTTTGGTAATTTTTTAAATGAGAGTTTAATAAAATTGTTGATAGAAGGTCTAAATTGATAACAAAATCAAAGTACATGGTTCGATTTGACGATTTTTTTAGTACAGGGGACGAATTGAAAAAACGTGTATAGTACAGGGTTCAAATCGATAATTACCTATTTATTTCAATTTTCTTTTATTATCAAAAAATTGTTTGTTCGGTTCTACTCGACTCGAAAATCAGACCGAACCAAACTGCAACCGTCCTTGATGTTAGATTTACTCCCAATGCAACCCTCATTAACTCGTATAATTAATATATTTTTTTACTTGTTAATAATTTATTTTATTATTATATCAACTAATAAACTACGCGCGACAGAGTTATAATGTAAAGTCAAAGAGCAAATCCAAAAATACTCGAATAAATAATGGGGACTAAAATACTAGCGCGTGAAATTTTTAGTCGATTTATTTAAAAATAAAATAAGACAATGATGAATTTATTTAATGAACAAAATCGAGATAATCCCTAATAAATAACTTAGGAATTAAATATAACTCCTGACCAATAATAATTAATAAGACGAACCCTCTTAACGGGACCTACCAAGCCAACGTTCCGAGATCTCTACCGTCAATTATGAACGATGGGCCCCGGTGAAACTATTGAAAGGCTGGATGGAAGCAGAGCGTATGAACAAGCGTGGACACGCAGGCTATCGTAACATGCCCACCCTAGAAAACACTAAGTGAAGCCTCGCTCTTTAACTTCCCTACTTCACACCGCTGCAACCAAAACCCTAAAGTTCTCTACTAGGGTTTTAGCAGCGCGTCGCAATTTTCTCTCTTAGTCTCCAGCCATTCCTGCTACGTGTTTTTCTCTTCAATGGGAAAATCAAGCAAGAAGTCTGCTACTAAAGTACGAATACACTAATTTTTACACTTCTGCTCTGTCAGGAGCTTTTTATTTTATTTTTTTAACGAAAGTTTATCTTTTGTATTTTTTGTGTAGGTTGATGCTGCTCCTGCTGTAATTCTCCCTGCCAAACTTGCAAAGAAAGGTATTCCGTTTTGTTTGCCGTATAACATGATGTTGGTTTTCTTCTTTGGCTTTTAGTCGTAAACTTGTTTTTCATTATTTTGTATGGAATTTTTTTTTTGAAGTGCGTTTGTGATGGAGTTTTTATCTCATTGATTTGTCGTGAGTTGTATTTCTTGTGGAGAGCTCTATTTTTATCATCACATTTGTTGTATAGAAAGAGTTGTATGATTATTTTGTCTCCACTGTATACATGTTTTTGATGTTTGAACCTTTTGCTTTTTTCTTATCGAAGGCAAAAGACAAGCTGAGGATGAGATAAAAAAGCAAGTGATTACAAAAAAGCAGAAGAAGAATGAAGCTTTAGAACTGGCAGTGCAGAAGCAAAAGGTTGAAGCAAAGATACAAAAGAAAAAGAAACTGGAAAGTAGTAGTAGTTCAGAGGAAGAATCTGAATCAGAAGAAGACGAAGGTCTATAGAAATATTCAATTCATTTGTTCTGTTTTCTGATTTTCTTGTTTGCTATGGAGACTTGCATGCTTTATTTGCTATAAAAATCCAACTACTGTATAATTTCAATTGGATTTTGACATTCATTCTTACTTTCAAATCAGGTTGTTCAGAAAAAAACTGTTGTGAAGGCGAAAGTACAGGAAGAAAGAGGAAACTAGCAGTAGTTCAGAAGAAGAATCAGACTCTGATGAAGAGAAGGCATACATCAACACCTGTTATTTTGATTATTATGAATTTTGAATTATGGAAAGTACCTGAATGTTTTTGTATTATTGTCTTAGGCTCCTATTGCTAAATTAGTTCCTCCAGTAGCTGTAAAAAATGGCTCTGTTGTTGCCCCTGTGAAGAAAGACTGAGGCTGCTAGTAGCTCAGAGGAAGACTCGTCCAATGAAGATTCGACGAGGATGAAGTACGCATACATTTTAGCTGGTGGCATATACTGATAACGTTTTATTCAGCTTTAGTTTACTCTTTTTAAAAAATGCCACTTTTGAAACTCTCTTTTTGGTGCTAGGATCCTAAAGGGAACGTAATTGCAGTATCAAAACAAATTCCTGAAACTACAAGTAAGAATGGTCCTTCTGTTGTTTTGAAAAAGAAAGCTGAATCGAGCAGCAGCAGCTCAGAGTCCGATGGAAGTTCTGAGGAAGACAATGTAAGCTCAGATGTAGAAAAAATCTTTTTTCCAATGGTTTATGAGATAAAGCATTGAAAACTTTCACCGATTGTTTAAGTTTTCAATTTGCCTGTAAATACATCAATCGTACTGTTTGGATGGCTAATATTATTATTTTCTTGTAGAATGCTCTATCAAAAAATACTGCTGCTGTTTCTAAAATGAAGTACAGACTCCGATGATAGTTCAGATGGGAATGATTCAGATGAGGATGAGAGTGATTCTGATGAAGATAAGGTATGTGTTACCCATTATTTTAGTAGTGTAGGATTAGAAAGAGTGATTCTGATTAATATAAGGTATTTGTTACCCATTATTTTCTGCAAAGTGGCTTGCATCTTGCCCAATGTTTTTAAATCAACTCTATCCATAAAATCCATTTTCAAAACTTCCCTGAGAATGATGAGGCGCTGATACCAAATTGACAGGAATTGTCACAATTTGTTGTTAATTCACTAGAACAACAAATTGAACACTTGCACACAACTCTTAATTGATAAAATAGTAAATACAAATAGTTAGCAGAGATTCGAGGTTCTGTTATCTTCTTTTCAAACTAGAAATCCTTAAATACTAACTGTCCAAAAATCCATTCCCCTCTATCCATTATTTATTACTTAATTCTAACTAGAAACTACTCTTAATTCAAATTATAAAAACGACTCATAACATATTACTTAAATTACCTTTAATACAATACATTATTTTCCTTCTAACAAACTTTTACGGGACAAGTTTTGTTATTCATATCTTGCATTCTCATTGTTTTTTTAATTCCTATTGATAGTTTGTCTTTTTATTAATTTGCATATTTTTTTTTCTATTGATATTTTTTTATAGGTTCAGTCAGCCAAGGCAATTGCTACAAAAGCCACAATTGAGGTTCCTTATGCATCTTATCTTTCACACACACACACACACACACACACACACACACACACACACATAATTTTTATTTTTCTTTGCAGTTCTAAATGTTTGTGTTCAATTGTGGTTATCAATGATTTAAGTTGTTGGAAAAATTATATTTTATAATTTTGTTTCAATACAAATTCAAAGATTTTAAGACTTTGATTTGAGTAAATGTTAACTTGCGTTAAAGATTCTCATTTCATTATATAATTTAATATGAGGTTGAGTTATGCATATTCAGTTTATTGTGGCCTGTGAATTTATATTTGTTTTTATGACGGTTCAGGTCATGCCTCAAAAACATAGTTCTCAAAAGACAACTTTTTGAGAAGTTTCAAATAGTTTGGCTTAGTTAAGAAATTTTGGTCGACTTTCCGTTCACATTAGACTAGGGGATTAGAATGTAGCTTTTACTTATCTTCAGGTGTATGATGTGGTCTTATTTTTCTTAGACTCGGATAATGTATCGAGGAAATTTAAGTGGGTTTATTTAGGAAATGGAATTGCTAAATAGATCCTGGCAGTGAAGGATGTATCATATATCGGCATTGACTTTTGCGGAATATAATTGTAATTATTATTTCTTAGTGTAGCAGTTTTATTGATGACTACTAAACTTCATCTCATGCCTCAATGGTTGATAATTATTTTTTTTTTTCTGTTGTGTTTACTGTTGAGTAACTTACTGAAACTATTAAATTGAATAAGTTCTTACTTATCATAGCCATACATCTGCAGGAAAAGATGGACGTGGATACTGATGAAAATGAAGATGGAAGTGATGATAGTTCTGAGGAAAGTGATGATGAGCCTCAACCTCAGAAAAAGACTAAAGTTGTATGTTTTTATGCTCAACAACAGACGCAGTGAATCTTATGGACATAATTTACGGAGTAATTTGACAACATAGTGAATGTTAATAACTATGATGATTTGTTTTTGCAAATAGGATTCTGATGTCAAAATGGTCGATGCTTTGTCACCAAAGACAACTCTTAAGCAGGTTGCTGTAAAATCAAAGGACACGGTAATGTTACATTTATTTTGTTGTTTTTGTGATCCCTTCTTTCAGCTATTTTATATTAATCCATTGAATATTTATACAGCCCAAAACTTCGGCAACGCCTCAAGGTGAAAGTAAATTGAACACGCTTTTTGTTGGCAACCTCTCATTCAATGTTGAAAAAACTGACATGTATGTGTCTTTACGTTTGTTTTCTTGTATTTATATTCTATGTTGTAACGCCCCAAATTCTATATTCCCAATTTTAAATCCTAATTTGAAAATCTTAAATTTTTTTCCAATTTGATTTTATAAATCAGATTTAATTTCGAGCATTATAACCATAATTTCTAAAATTTAAAAAAACTTGAATGAAAATATTAAATGCGCGGAAGCTTAAAGCAATGTTCAATCGTTAAATAACTTTGGTCAAAATTGAAATAATTGCAGAATTAAAACCATCCATAAAACTTTTATAAATGATGAAGTCAACATAAATCATTCAAAATTTCAATTGAAATAATTTATGAAATATTCTCGAAAACTAAAACATATTAATTTAAATTCCTTCATCTTAAAAAAAAACATTGACTTCTTCTGTATGTTTCTTGCTTTTGGAAAGTTTACAGTCAATTCTTCCTCAAATAGAAACTCACCTACATCATAAAACTATAAACTATGAGAATAACTCAGTAAACAAAAACACGTGCAGGTGCAAAATTAACATTATATTTTATCGAATCTTGACTTAACAGTTACATACTGGTTGAAACTCATTTTTCAACTTTCGTTCAGACTTAGTCATCTAATTGTTGTTCAGGCTTTGTCATCTCATTTTTGTTCAGGCATAACCATCTCATTGCCGTTCAGGTGTAGTCATCTCATTGTCGTTCAGGTGTAGTCATCTCATTTTCATTCACATAGTCCATCTCATTGTCGTCCAGGCGTAGGTTATCACATATTTTTCGTCAATTCCATCATATTCATACACATATAAAATGTCTTACCAATTTTATCTTTATGCAATTCTATATCAATGTCTAAACATGCGTAGTTAAATATCGGAATCATGTCATAAAATAATTATAAGAAAATAATATAGATTTTGAGATGTAAGGCGGAAGCCAAAATGTTAAAAACATGGTATTTTCATTTACCTAGATTCCGAGAGTTTAGGTTTATTGGAATTTTTCCAAGATTAAAAATAATATCTTGTGTGAATAAAATAATTGGTATTAAATTCTACTTAAATAAATTCAATTTTCAAAAGATTGTGGGTAAGATTTCTTACGTGTACACTTGGTCGGATAGAGTCGAATTTGATCGATTCAGACGACTTTAAGGATTTTTTCTGCCTAAATTAAATATTTGGTATTAATTTCTCACTTTAATAAATTATTTCAAAAAGATTTAGGTAGAAATTCTTTACTGGTTTATTCTTAGATCGGTTCGGTCGGATTCAGATCGTTTCAGATATCTTTTGGTCGAATTTGACGGTATGGAAGCAATTTGGTTTGGTCTGAGCGATTCTGGTCGAAATTGGGTCGGGTTCGGTTCAGTTGGACCGGATCTGATTCGGTTGGATCGGTTCTGGTTCAGCTGAGCCGGTTCGGTTTGTATCGGTTCGGTTGGACCTTCTTAAGTGGACCGATTCAGTAGTTAAACGGCGTCAGCTTGACCGAGAGCAGTTCGTCTGAGCTCGGTTGCTCGAGTGGAGCTTGTGGCTGCGATTGGGCAACGCTCGGAGATCGGAGGTCGAAGGTAAGACTTCTGACCAAGAGAGAGAGAGAGAGAACTTCCTGAGTGAAGTCGAGAAAGTGCTCTGGTGTGCTCTTCACCATCATTCAGCCTCTCAATTTATAGAGAAGGTTCGTGTTAGGAATACCCGCACCGCACTTCACTCGGTGGCACTTCACTCGGTTAATCTGCCGAATTCAGTCGGAACTCCGGTCAGAATCCTCAGCTGGTCAGAACCCTCGGCCGAGTATTCCCAACATGGTGGGTCCCTATTCTCCACCCGCAACAAGATTTAATCCTCAATAATTTCACCATGGGGGGATTTGAACTCTGCACCTCTATCTTGGAGGTAGAGGTCCTTTAACCAAGTGTGCTATGTCCTGTTGCTGGTGGGGAATGAGACCCACCATGTTAGGAATACTCGGCCGAGGGTTCTGACCGGCGGAGGGTTCCGACCGATTCAGCAGATTGGCCGAGTGAAGTGTCACCGAGTGAAGTGCGGTGCGGGTAATTCTAACAGTTCGTAACAATTTCTTCCCTCAAATCGAAGATCCATTCGGATTTTCTACTGAGCATCATCAACTATTTGGGTTTTCTGCTGAGTCTCAGCATATCTGAATCCAAACGGATTTTCTACCCACATAACAGCAAATCCGATTCCCAGTCAGATTTGCAGAGAACATTTGATTTAAACTATTTTTTAGGGGTTTTTCAAAATGAGATTGTAGATTAGGATTGACTTTGGATTTGACGTCGGGAATTCTTAATTTGAATTTAGAATTTGAAACCCTAAATTGCTACCCATGTTCTTTTATATGATAAATTGTTATTTTTCAGTGAAAACTTCTTTAAAGATGCCGGTACAGTTGTTGACATACGCTTTGCTTCTGATCCGGAGGGGAGGTTTAGAGGTTTTGGACATGTTGAATTTGAGACCCCTGAAGCAGCCCAAAAGGTACTTATTCAGATCTTTAATGAAGTACACTACTCTGAGAATTATCACCCAACTTTTGGGAGACAAATTCATAATATATCATCAATTTAATTTGTGCCTGATGATATTATGTCAAAATGTTATTAAAGTAACACATTTTAATGGATTTCACTTATTTATGATTACATTGTTTAATATTTGAAACTTTTTTGTTCCAGTAGTTTGTGCTTGGAACTCATATGGAAACAATGTTCTAACATTATTCATCTCTAATCTTTTTTGATTAATCGCCACCTTGCTGCTTAGCTCTCCTTTTTAGCTTAAATTTGTTTATTATCCTGATCTAGAATTTCTGGTTTTCTTTAAAGGCATTAGCATTAAATGGTGAGTTGCTTTTAAATCGTGAAGTGAGACTTGATTTAGCACGGGAGAGGGGTTCATATACCCCACATGACAGGTAATTCTTTTATTTGAAGTTTTTTATGTGCTTAACATGACAGATACTTGTAACTATCTTTATACGTGCTTATTCTGCTCTGCTATTGAGTAGCTTCTGTTTCACATCTTTCTGGCTTGTTAAATATTTGTAGCGGAGATAGAAGCTCCTTCCAGAAAGGTAGACGATCCCAGACAGTCTATGTTAGGGGTTTTGATAGATCCCTTGGAGAGGATGAGGTAAATACTGGTGTTAAATATATCGCCTTTTTTTGCTGATACATGTTTCTGAAATGGTTAATTCGGAACTGTTCAGGCAAGGAATCTTTTGCAAGAGCATTTTGGTGCTTGTGGTGAGATCACCAGAATGTCCCTTCCAAAAGACTTTGAGACCGGCTCTACTAAGGGGTTCGACATATTAATTATATTTTCTTATTTTTTTTAAAGATGTCTACCATACATATGGCATGTCAAATGCAAAAAATTGTCTCTTCCTCCCTCAATCCTTCGATGGATTATGTGGTAAAGAACCAGCCTAATGTTGCAAAGCTCTGGATTATTCTTTGTTTTGAGTTTGAAACTTTTGAGACTTTGAAAAATTGGGTTTTTATGCTTATGAAAATGACCTTAATTTCGTGTATTTTTTGATGCAGGTATGCCTACATCGACTACCAGGATGGGAACAGTTTTAGTCAAGCACTTGAACTTAATGGATCCCAACTTGGAGATGCGTACCTGACAGTAGAAGAGGCAAAACCACGAGGGGAAGGCGATAGTGGTAGAGGAAGAGGAAGAGGAAGAGGGGACGAGGTGATCGTGGCCGTGGAGACCGTGGCCGTTTTGGGGACCGTGGGGGGCGTTTTAGTGGTAGAGGCAATAGCGGCAGAGGTAGAGGTCGGGGATTTAATAAATCGAGCTTCACTTCTTCTGGTAATATCTTTTAATTGCCTGTAGTAATTAGTCTCTTTCTTGTGCTTAAACTATTTCCTGGAAGTCAATTTATACACATTGTTTAATTGCAGGGAAGAAGACAACTTTTAATGATGAGTAATTCCTCTGTTATCCCTGAACGAGGTGATTTTTTGGATCTGATTGGGAGCCTTGCTAGGTTTGTTTTTTGTGATGTTAGTATATATTTATGAAGTTATTGTTGGGTTTAATTTTGACAAATTTAACATTAAACATGTATTTCTGCAGTTTGATTGCTATTTTAGAGTTATGTTATTATTATTTTGCTTATTGATGAATTAATCTTTTGAATGGGCATGGGCAAATGGCAATTGAGGTTGAATTTTATTAACTTTATAGCATAATTAGCCTTTAATTCGAAGTATTTTAGTTGATCCAAGTTTTAAATTATCAGAAAAATATTTAGGATGGATTATAAATAAGAGTAATATTCGTTGATGTAATAAATAATGATTGGTGTAATTAATGTAATAAATAAAATATTTTTAATTTATAATATCATTTTTAATCTAATTGCTCTAATCGTTATTTGACTCGTCATTGAGTATATGAAGAGAGTAGAATAAGAGGTTAAAAGTAAAATTATCCATAAAGTATATAGTTGAATGTATTATTGTGTCGTAGAAATATTGTCAATGTTTCGTTTTTATGCATTCAGAATGACTACAATTTTCTGCTTTTAAAAAAAGGCCATTCAGGTGCACTTAGTTATGGCATTAACGATGTGTAAATCAAACCCTTTACATTATTAAACACTTGGGAATTTATAAAATTTTAGTATCGATTCTGTTGTTTTTCATGATTTTACTATCTCAGCTTTTCCACATCCAATAATTAGTAGAAATCAGACAACTTTGTAATTGTCAAACTAAGTCAATATCTTGCACATCTTCATAGTTTTGAGTAATGTTTTTTAAAAAGGGTGGGTGAAAAATTCATACGAGTGTTGAATCCAGCAGTCTGAAAAGGCAAACATCGTAGTGAAAATAAGTTAAAAGCATATATTTACAAATAAATTGATAAAATGAAAAAACAATTCAAATGTAATAAGAAAATAAAAATATGGTTATCAAAATTCACTTTAGAATCCGTAAATTTAAAATTCATAAAAAATTATGACTCTTAAATAATATCATAATTAATTCAAAATTTTGATGGAGATGCGGGGTATCGATCCCCGTACCTCTCGCATGCTAAGCGAGCGCTCTACCATCTGAGCTACATCCCCGTTATGACTACTACGTCTTTCTTTATATAAATATTTACACTATTAGTTTCCAGGGGTAGGAAAGGTGCATTGTGGGGAAGCCTAAAATATTGTTGTTTACTTCTGATGCTGGGGAAAGCTGGGAACGTATGTATACCGTTGAGTGCTCAGCTTCCTGGAGATACGGTAGGCTTCTAAATGAGAAAAGTACCATGGAAATGTAATCAAACATCTGTTATAGTGTGAATCTCTCTCTCTTAAGGATTTTATGATACATATAAAATCTCTCTTTTCTGGATAGCACTATCATCAAGTATATTGCTTATCTAATAAAATGCAGGTCTATATGAAGGCAACTGGAGAAAAGAGTGCTGAGATTGTGACTGACCAAGGTGCCATATATGTTAGAGCGAACAAGGGATACAAAGGGAAGGCTGCAGTTCAGGAAACTGTGTCCGCCACTCTTAATAGGCATGCTTCTATTGAAAAAAAAATTGATTATCTTCAACACCTTTTATATTTGCTTAAAATAATCTTTTTTTACATTGTTCAACTTATATAATTTCTTCTCTAGTTTCTGCTCCGCTTGGAGCAAAAGGTTTTTTCTTATATTTAGTGTCATGATGGATGGGAGTGGGAACAAGCGAGTATGATGAATTTGTGAATTTGCATTTATAGCTAGATTGTTCTCTTCATGCAATTCTATCTTGTATTGATTATATTGCCTTCTAGGAGTTCTTGGAATAATTATTAATTTTAGGAAAATTATCAATTTTAATCCTGTACTATACACGTTTTTTCAATTCGGCCCCTGTACTGGCAAACTGAACCCTGCACTTTGATTCTATTATCAGTTTTGACCTTCTATCAACAATTTCATTAAACCCTCATTGAAAAAACTAACAAACGATCTTGGATTCAGTTGAAAGTTTTACCACATGCTCACTATTTAATGAGAAGATAATCTGAAAATTTTCGTGATTTTTTAATACATGTACGATTTATTAAAATTTTATTTATGAATTTTATAAAAATATTATAGTAAATCATACAAATTTTAGAAAATCACGAAACTTTTTCTATTATCTACCCATAAGAGGTTGAACATGTGGAAAAGTTTTCAAATAAATTAATTGTTGTTTGGTATTTTTTTCAAAATTAATTTATAAAGTAAAGAAGAAACTGAGATTAATTTAAAAGAATACCAAAACATATTAGATTTATTTGAAACTTTTTTCAGATGTTTACCATATTATGAGTAGATAATAAAAAAAAATTTCGTAATTTTTTAAAACTTATATGATTTATTATAATATTTTTAAAAAATACTAAAATAAAATTACAATAAATCGTACATATGTTAAAAAATCACGAAAAATTCTAGATTATCTTCTCATTAAGTAGTGAGCATGTGGTAAAAATTTCAATTGAATTCAAGATTGTTTGTTAGTTTTTTCAATGAGTGTTTAATGAAATTGTTGATAGAAGGTCAAAACTGATAACAGAATCAAAGTACAGGGGCCGAATTGAAACAACGTGTATAGTACAGGGTTAAAATTGATAATTTTCATAAATTTTATCATGGTAGGCAATGATTAGTTTTAAGCTTATGGTCCCTAAACTGTCAAGTTGACGGGAAAAAGATTCAAAGGCTTTTATGGGAAAGAAATACGAACTTTTCTATAAATTTTTTCAAGACTTTATTTAATGTTTGTATTCTTTAATTTCATGGAGAAGTAAAATTACACATTTCCATGGCTCTTGCAGAACGGTTTCTAGCGGAATTAGTGGTGCAAGCTACTATACTGAAACTGTTAAATCGGAATTTGGTAAAAGTAATGTTAATTTTGCACTTGCATATGTTTTCGCTTACTAAATTATTCTCATAGTTTATAATTTTGTGATGTAGGTGAGTTTTTATTGTTAGAATTTTGGGGCACTTATATAATTAAATGAATGTATATAGTCATCAAATATATTAAGTCATTATTATGTGATCTATTTTGAAATAAAGAATTGACTTAAGGACATAATTGTCATGAATATTATTGTGGATACCATATGCAGTATTTCTAATTTGATGAGGGGCCAAATTAGAAATATGCGAAAGGTTGTAACTGTTGAAGATTGCAACGGTTACAAAACAGTTATTGGGTTATGGTCCCCATTTGTAGAAAGAAGAATCTCTATTTTGTATCCCCATCAACAGAGAGAATAAAGAACTTAAAGAAATTCTACATTTGGAAGATCAAAACCAAAGACCATGGCTAAAGATTCAGGTACGCTTCCGCACTCAATTGAATGTTTAAGTTAAGAACAAGATTACAGATTCTGTTTCATAAGGATAAGAGAAACTAAAATTTTTATCAACATTTATCTGATGAAGAAATGATTGTGATCGAGACCCTTCCAAGATGGCATATAAAAGAAGAAAATGCTTTTGGTTTGAAGGACGAGATTTAAACTAGTATGTTCAGTGTTTCGAAGATATTTCATGTTTTTATTTAGGTTGAAACTTTGAATAAAATGTGTTGAATTTTATCGTTAAATAAAGTTTTATGAAGTGTTTTAATTCTGTATTTATTTTCAATGTTGACCAAATATTTAATGTTTCAAATTTTGTTTAAAGTTTCTGCGCATTTAAAGTTTTAGTTATTATTTAAAGAGGTTTTCAACGTTATGAAAATTAAGGTTTTAACGCTCGGAATTTAACTTAAATCAATTTAGAATTTTTTTTTAGGATTTTCAAATTAGAGTTTCAAATCGGTGAAAATAAATTGAGAATTTAAAATTTGAGGCGTTACAGTTCAGGCCAAAGGATATTTAGTAAAGTTAATCTAGATTACATTAAAAGTTCTTCTTTCCGAGAAACACTTTGTTTTATTGGCTCTGAGATGCAAATGATGTGGGATTTCCTGGAGAAATAAAATAGATTGGAATGAGAAGGAAAGATAGTGAGAATGTGAAGGGGACATGGAAGAGATGAAGAAAAGAGGAGAGGAAGAAACATTCCGAATTGTATTCAATTGTGGAAAAACCAAGCCTGATGTGTTTGTAGAGATTTAGTTAATTTCCAGGCTAATTACATGCAATTTAGAAATAAGAAGCTAATAAGAGGAAATAAGAAACTAATAATACGAAGCGACAATCGAAAACTAGGGAATTTTCTATAATCAAGGTAGAAAACTATCCCAAATTTATTTCTAGACATACCCCAATGATAAATTATGAATCTTGGCTGATTATCTAAGCCAGTAAATCTTATCATTTTTATACGATCTTCTTATACAAATTAATGATTTGCTTCGTGTATAATTTTTCGGGATGAGGCGTGGGTAGCTGGAGGAAGTGGCATTTTGTTAAGAACTACTAATGGTGGCAAGTCATGGTCACGCAACAAAGCTGCTGATGATATTGCTGCAAATCTGTACTCAGTAAAGTAAGTTAAAGTACTACGCTTGTAAATCTGGTATCAATTTTTACTATATGACCATTTCTTATTTTTATATCTGGAACCCAAAAAAAAAAAACCAATGCAACAAAATAACACCTCTAATTCATACTCATTACAGTGAAAAGAACTTGAAAAATTATGTTTTCAAAGAAAATTGCAAAGAAGTAGTTGGACTGTAGATAGTAGATGTTTAAGTGATCAAGGATTTAGATCTCTTTAGCTTATATACTGATCCTTTTCTATGCAAGTTTATTAATGACAATAAAGGATTTGTTCTTGGAAACAATGGAGTCTTACTTCGGTACCTTGGATAAATATGTAATTTACATGAGGTAATTGATTTAAATCTCTTGTTGAAGTTGTTACCTAGATTAGGGACTTATAACTATGCATGAAGTTAGGCGCCAAATTAATAGGTAACAATTGCAAACAAATTTTCCAGTGATGTAAAAAAAGTTTTCCTCGGCCGGGATTACAATTTTACACTCTGTAAACAAGGCCAAGAGTGGCTTCCTTTAATCTTGTTGGGGTTGCCATCAAGTAAGGTGTCGAGGTAATTTGTTGGATTCGCTCTAAACGGTGATAAAGCCGCGAGTGATAGAAATTGTTGCATTGTTGGAGAGGATGATTGTAAGAGTTCAAAGCATCTTTCTTTTAGCTGTCTGTGGCCCTTGTATTACCTTCCATGGGATACTAGATGATAGGACTAGTGAAGACTGTCTGTGGTTCTTATATTTAGGGTTGTTGGTTGTGAGAATTTCATCCTTGTCACTGAGATTGTTGTTATGACGGTGATTATGGGGTAAACACACGTTTGATGGAGCTATCCTAGTCTTTATTGTACTTCACGATGAACTTGCACGGCCGGAAAGAACACTAATATGACATTCAAGTTTGACTACTCTCTGACGAAAATTACCATCAAAACATGCAAAGTCTCAGGAGCGCTGGTTTACCTATGACTCTTGAACGTTGAAATATGCCTTCTATTTTACCTTTGAACTATAACTTTTTTAAGTTCGTGTAGCAATCAATGTGTTCGACTGTACCTACTCATTTTAGCATGTCTCTTCTATTAGCTTCATATGTAGGATGTTTTTTTTTCAATATTTTTACAGATAGGATGGCTCTAAAGAAACCATTATTTGCAGCGTGCGATCAGATCCATTCAACTCATTTCAGTCACAGAAATTGAAGTCTCGGCGGAATGTTTCCCAGGCCATCAATTCATTACAAGGTTATTATGGGCTACAACAAGCTGAGACTAGCGAAGTTTGTGAACTATATGCTTAGGTAGGACAGGAGCAGCTGAATGGGATGTTTCCCACCTGGGTTTCTTTCTAGTAGAGAAACTTTTTCTTATTTTGGCATATTAAAGTGTTGTAAACTCTAAGCACAAATCAATTCACAGAAAATAAAATATCTATCTGTAATTAAATTAGAAACAAAGCTTTACAATGAGACAAAATAGGAAACAAACAATTCATGTTTTTACTTGTGCTAATAACGTGGTAAATGACTAAGGAAATTGTCAGACTCTACCTACATATTCTAAATAATAGGATTTATTAATTGAATGAACTTTGACAACTTCAACTATAATTCTAATGACCCCAACAATTTCTTCCCTAAACTGATTGCAGTAATGCTTTCAGTTTATTCGTGGTACCACATACACGCATTAACTCACGTAGCTTCAATAATATATCCAACTTAAGTGGTTTTGTCATAATGTCTGCAACTTGTTCTTGTGTGACACACGGCTTTAGCCCAACAACTCTAGTTCTAGTCAAATCACGCAAGAAATGAAACCTTACATCAATGTATTTGCTGTGTCCATATATGACTTGGTTCTTGGATAACTTAATGGTAGAACTGTTGTCACATAACACAGTAGTACACTTGCTTTGAGAATAACCAAGCTTCTCCAATACTCTCCTCATCCACACCCCTTTACAAGCACAAGATGTAGCTGCCATAAACTCTACTTCAGTAGTGGACAGAGTAACTACAGCAGGTTGTTTTTTTTTAGGACCAGGACACAGCTCCTTCACTGAGTAGAAACACAACCAGAAGTGATTTTTCCGTCATCTACATCTCCTGCATAATCACTATCTGTATATGCCATCAATTATCCACTTACAAATGCAACTCAGTTGGACTTGTCATGAATCTGTTAATGAGACACACCACATACATCAAGTCTGGCCTTGTCGCAGTTAGATACATAAGACTTCCAACCAATTGTTTGTACATGGTAGCTTTCACCTTGGCTCCTTTTGCATTCTTCATTAGTCTAACACCAGGAACAATGGTATTCTTCACACTATTACTCTTCTCCATCCTAAACCTTTCCAAAACTTCTTTTGCGTACTTTCTTTGATTGATATAAATGCCTTCAGGATTTTGTAAAACTTATACACTGAGAAAATATTTCATCTTTCCCAAATCAGTCCTATCAAATTCAAGTTTCATAGAATTCTTGAACTTAACAAACATACTCTCATCATTACCAATAAAAATTAAATCATCAACATATAAGCTAGCAATCAAAATTTTACCTCCATCTCCTGGTTTTATGAATAAGGTGTGTTCACAGCTGCACCTCTCAAATTCTTCTTTGATAAAGTATGCTTCTGTAACACATCAAGATTTTATTCCTAAATTAAAGAAATCAATTTCTTTCATAATCTCACTTAAGAAAACAAATCAAACCCTAATTTACATTCATTAAGAAAATCTCCAATTTCAGTCAAACAAAACCTAATTTCAGAAATTATTTTGAAATTTTTTACACAAAATCAGAAATTTATTTTCAAACAACACTTTGATCTTGAGTGTATCACAACCTGAAGAATATAAAAAATATTTCATTCCTAATACCAAACTTCTATATACAACCATTAAGGAAATAATCACAAAGGAAATTCCTTCCTAAACTATTCGATGAATCTGATCAAATTGGGTGGTCAGATTCGTATCATCCTTCTAAGGAAAAGAATTGAGATCATTCTCTAGAATATTAAGATGCTCTGTAGAAAGGAGAAATCACACTCAGGAACACAACAAATCTTTTTCTCATTCTGTAAACCAGAGAGAAACCAAAGAACACCCCTACCTTGCAAAAGCGTCGTACTCAACCTCCGATCACCGTAAGTTGATCCGACCCAGCCGAAATCCTCGGAGGAAGCATCAACTGTAACGCCCCAATTTAAAAATCCCCAATTTTGAAAACCCTAAAATTTTCCCCAAATTGATTTTCTTAAAATCGAGCGTTAAATCAAACTTTTAAAATTTAAAACATATTAATTGAAAACTTAAATATCACGGAAGCTTTGATAATTAATTTGTTAAAATCTTGAAACCAAAACATTTAATGAAACTTTATTAAATAATAAAGTCAACAATTATTTTAAATCTTAAATAAAACATTAAATATTGTTTTAAATACTAAAGCATACTAATTTAAATCATTTTCTTCGAAATCCACAATATGATCTTCATCTGTATGCTCGCTTGCCACTGGAGGATTCTCAATTGCAGCAATTTCTTCCTCAGACAAAAACTCACCTACATCACAAGTTAAAACAAAAATGTGAGAAAATCTCAGTAAGTGAGAATACGTGCATTTTATAAAACTTTTACTTTTACTTTTACTTTTACCGAATCCTGTTAAGACTTAGCCATCTCATTGTCGTTCAGGCATCGTCATCTTTTACTTTTAATTTTAACGATCAAGCTCACCATCTCACTGTCGTTCAGGCTTTTGCTATCACGTTAAAACATATGCTCAAGCTCACCATCTCACTGTCGTTCAGGCTTTTGCTATCGCATTTTCTTTTACTTTTTCATACACATGCAAATAACCTATAAATTTTATCTTTTAAACTATTCTATGTCGATATTCTAACATACGTGCTCAACCATTAAAAACGTGTAACTGAAAATAAAATAATCTTGTGATGTAGGGCCGTAGCCAAAACTTGTATTTCACTTACCTGGATTCCGAGCAATTTAATGTCTATCGGGATTTTCCAAAATTTTCAGAACAATATCCTGCTCAATTAAAATCTTTGATATTAAAATCCTACTAAATAAATCCAATTTTCCAAAGTAAATTGAGCAGAATTTCCTTACGTCGTGTTATCGGGTCGGACCGGGTCGGTTGAGTCGATTTGGATCGTATCGGACGGTTCTAAAATATTTTCTGCCTAATTCGAATATCAAAATTAAAATCCCACTTAATTTAATCCAACTTTAAAAGAATTTGGGCAGAAATTCTTACCGGATAATTTTTCGATCGGTTCGGTTGGATTCGGGTCGAAAATCGGGTCGGGTCCGGTTCGGTGAACAGTGCCGGTTCGGGTCGGGTGAACAGTACTCGGGTCGGGTCACTGTTGGGTCGGGTCGGTTCGGTGCTGGTCCGGTTCGGGTCAACTTAAGTGAACCGGTTCGGGTTGGTTTGCTGCTGGTCTGGTTCAGGTTTTTAAAACAAAACCAATCCTTCCTTTCTCCTTCTTCTTCGATCGCGATTTCTGCAGAGTGAGAGGGAGAGTGTGAGACAGAGAGGAAAACGGAGAGGGAGGGAGAGAGCACGATCGGAGAAAACTTACGCCGGTCGAAAGTTCTTTCGGGTGAAGAGCTGCGGTGGTCGGAGAAGATTCGGCCGAGAGGTTTCTTCTCGTCAGAGGAAGATTCGTCGCGTCGGAGAGTTCGGCTGTTTCCTCAGAACGTCGTCGGTGACTGAAGAGAGGGAGAGAGCTTCGTCGGAGTTTCTGTCGGGGAAGGATTTCCGTCGGAGGCTGAACAGTGGTCGAAGCTCGCTGATTGCTATTTCAGAAGGCCGAGGTAAGTTCTTCTTCTCTGAAGGACTGAGAGGGATATGAGAGCTGGGGGTGAAATCCTTCAATACCCGAGCCCTCAATTTATAGGGGAGGAACAGCTCCCGCTCCTTCCACAAAATCCGGCTGAAATCGGATTTTCCGAGCTGAAACTCAATCAGCTCGGATTTTCAGCTATTTCCTTTCTGATCTCTCCAATGTATCTGGACGTTTTTCTTGACTTTATGCAATTGGTTTAGCATCGGATTTCCAGAGAGAAATCCGATGATTGCTAAAAATCCGATTATGCCCATATTTTGCTACACTGAAATTTCGGATTCCTTTTTTTTTTTTTTGTTTTTGGTCAGATTATGGGCTGGGTTCATTCCGAATTTGATTGATTGCAATCTGATTTGAAAATTTTCAATTTTTAAACCCTAGAATCGAATTTGGGAATTTGAATTGAATTGGGAAATTTTGAATTAAATTTCTAATTGTTACAATCTTCCCTCCTTAAAAGAAATTTCGTCCTCGAAATTTAAAACAATTACCTAAATAACTCGGGATAAATCTTCATCATTTCTTCTTCTCGTTCCCAAGTTGCTTCTTCAATGTTTCGGTTTTTCCAAAGCACTCTGACAAGTGTGACCTTCTTATTCCTTAGTTCTCTTTCTTCGACGTTTATGATTTGGGTCGGCCTTTCTTCATATGACAGGTCAGGGTTGATTGTGAAGTCAAGAGATCTCGATGGTAAGACATGCGAGGGGTCTGGAACATACTTCTTTAACATCGAGATATGAAAGACGTTGTGCACGTGCTTGAATGAATCTGGTAAGTCCAACTGGTAAGCAACTTCTCCTATCCTTCTTGTGATCTCAAATGGGCCTGTGAATCTTGGGCTCAACTTCCCTTTCTTTCCAAAACGCATAACACCTCTCATAGGAGAGATTTTTAAGAAAACTTGATCTCCCACAGCAAACTCTAACTTTCTTCGTCTCCCATCAGCGTAACTCTTCTGTCTACTCTGAGCCGTCAGAATTCTCTTCCTGATTAATGTAACGATCTCAGCGGTCTGTCTCAAAATATCTGGTCCAACTAACACTCCTTCGCCCACTTCGTCCCAATGTACGGGAGATCTGCATTTTCTACCATAAAGAGCTTCATAAGGTGCCATCCCAATCGAAGCTTGATAACTGTTGTTGTAGGCGAACTCCACTAATGGCAAATTCTTACTCCAATTTCCTTGAAAGTCGATAGCACATGCCCGTAACATATCCTCCAGGGTTTGAATCGTCCTTTCCGATTGACCATCCGTCTGAGGGTGGAAAGCTGTACTGAAGTTCAACTGAGTACCCATAGCCTTCTGCATACTCTTCCAAAATTTTGAGGTAAAGCGAGGATCTCGATCAGAAACAATAGAAACAGGCGTACCATGAAGTCTGATAATCTCCTGAACATAAAGCTGAGCATACTGATCCATCGTATAGGTAGTCTTCACAGGAAGGAAGTGTGCTGATTTAGTCAATCGATCCACTATCACCCAAATAGAGTCGTGGCTCTTAAACGTCTTAGGAAGTCCCACAACAAAGTCCATAGTAATATGCTCCCACTTCCATTGAGGCACCATAAGTGGTTGCAAAGTACCAGCAGGTCTTTGATGTTCCGCTTTGACTTGTTGACAGGTAAGACACTTCTCCACAAATTTGGCTACATCCACTTTCATCCCACGCCACCAATAGTGTTGTTTCAAATCTCGATACATTTTTGTTGATCGAGGATGTACCGAGTAAGGGGTTGAATGTGCTTCCTTCAATATAGCCTCCTTTAAATCTACATCGTCTGGTACACACCATCTCTTCTTGAACTGAATAATTCCATTATCAGATACAGAAAATTCAGAAACTTTTCCTGCCTCCAAATCACTTCTAACTTTGCAAATATAAGCATCTCCTCGTTGTTTCTCCTTTATCTGCTCAAGCAAACTTGGCTGAAGTGTCATAGCAGACAATCTCTCAAGTAGCCCAAACGGCACAACTTCAATGTTAGATCTATGCATCTCCTCGGTTAACTGTTCTGGAATCAGTCGAAATGAAGAAATTTGAGATGATGCTCTCCTACTCAAAGCATCAGCTACGACGTTAGCTTTACCAGGGTGATAAATAATTTCACAGTCATAATCCTTAACCAATTCTAACCATCTGCGCTGCCTCATGTTAAGATCCTTCTGAGTTAGAAAGTATTTTAAGCTCTTGTGATCCGTATAAATCTCGCACCTTTCTCCATAAAGATAATGCCTCCAAATCTTTAATGCATGAATTACCGCTGCAAGCTCCAAATCATGAGTTGGGTAATTCTTCTCGTGTTCCTTCAACTGTCTTGAGGCATAGGCGACCACCTTTCCTTCTTGCATAAGGACACATCCCAAACCATACTTCGAAGCGTCACTGTAAACCACAAACTTTCCTGATCCAGATGGAATAGTAAGTATGGGTGCTGAAACTAACCTCTTCTTCAGCTCTTGAAAACTTTGCTCGCAATCATCAGTCCATAAATACTTGGCTCCTTTCTTGGTTAGCTTCGTAAGCGGGTTGGCCAAAGTTGAAAAACCTTCTACGAATCTCCGATAATAACCCGCAAGACCAAGGAAACTTCTTATTTCAGATGCATTCTTTGGTTGAGGCCATTTACTCACAGCTTCAATCTTTGTTGGGTCCACTGCTACGCCCTCCTTTGAAATAATGTGGCCAAGAAAAGCTACATTCTCCATCCAGAATTCACACTTGGAGAACTTTGCATACAACTTCTCGCGTCTCAACGTAGATAGGATAATCCTTAAATGTTCTTCGTGCTCATTCTTGCTCTTCGAGTAGATAAGGATGTCGTCAATGAAGACTATAACGAAGTCATCCAAAAATGTCTTGAAAGTCCGATTCATCAGATCTATAAATGCGGCTGGTGCATTACTTAATCCGAACGGCATGACTCGAAATTCAAAGTGACCATATCTTGTACGAAACGCCGTTTTGAACACGTCGTCCTCCTTAATTCTCAGTTGATGATATCCAGACCTTAGATCAATCTTCGAGAAAACTGCTGCTCCCTTCAATTGATCAAATAAATCATCGATTCTTGGCAGTGGATACTTATTCTTGATAGTGACTTTGTTGAGCTCTCTGTAGTCGATACACATTCTCATCGATCCGTCCTTTTTCTTCACAAATAAAATCGGAGCTCCCCAAGGTGAGAAACTCGGTTGGATAAATCCTTTCTCCAGTAGATCGTCAAGTTGAGTCTTTAATTCTTTCAATTCGCTTGGCGCCATTCTATAAGGAGCTTTAGAGATCGGCGCCGTTCCAGGTAGCAGCTCAATACTGAATTCCACATCTCTCGCAGGTGGCAATATCGTCAGGTCATCGGGAAAGACATCAGAAAATTCATTAACTATCGGCACCATATCCAATGTCATCGCTCCGTCATGTTCAGTACATATAACGCTGGCAAGAATTCCAACGCATCCAGAATTTAATAAGCTCCGAGCTCGCATAGCTGAAATTACTGGAACTCTTGAACCCTTAGAATTCCCATAAAAGAAAAATGGCTTTACTCCAGGTAGCTGAAACTTCACCATTCTCCTTCGACAATCGATGGTTGCATAATGATTGGTAAGCCAATCCATTCCAAGAATAACATCGTAATCATACATTGCCAAGATAATTAAATCAACTTCTAGTTGATTTTTCCCAATACACACTCGGCACCTTCTAATAATAGAATCGGCAAACATAACTTTGCCTGAAGGTGTAGCTACTCCCATATTATGTTCTAGAGACTCTACTTTAATATCAAACTTCTTAGCATGCTCAAGGGATACAAATGAATGCGTAGCTCCAGAATCAATTAATATGCTAGAAGAAATGCCAGAAATAAATATCGAACCTGTCACCACAGATGCATTTCCTTCAGCTTCATCTTTAGTCATGGCAAATACTCTTGCAGTTGTCTTGGGTTGCTCCCGAGCATTCTTTGGGCAATTGTTAATGTAGTGTCCAGGTTGACCGCATTTAAAACATGTGTTGGCTTGAACACGACACTCTCCGAAATGTGGCTTCTTGCATGTGGGACACAAAGGTGCATTTGTTGTCGTTGGTTCCTTCTTCACAAACTTGGAAGGTCCTCCAGCAAATTTAGAAGGTCCTCCAGCAGGTCCACTGTTCGTAGGTCGCTTAAATCCAGTTGTTTGCTGTGGTGGAATTCTACCTCGTACAGCTTGAGTCGCATGGCTGTATCTCCTTCGCAATTCCTGGGCCTTGATAACATCTTTTTCTCCTTGTTCTGCAGCCAGTGATTTCTCCACAACAAACGCGAATGAAGAATTCTTGGAAGTAATCAGTCGAATGTCCTTAAGTATCTCCGCCCTTAGTCCTTGGATAAACCGCTTCACCTTCATGGTCTCATTACCAGCAATGTGAGGGACGTAACGAGACAATTGCTCAAATTTATGTAAATACTCCATAACGCTTCCCGTCTGCTTAAGAGTCATAAATTCCTCAGCTTTGGCATCCAACATAGAGTCTGTGAAATACTTCTCATTGAATAACTCTTTGAATTTCCCCCAAGTCATGGTAGCAACCGTATGCATCGCTTTCACAGAGTCCCACCAATAACGTGCATCCATCCGAAACATAGAAGATGCACAAATAACTTTCTCTTCCTCAGCAATCTTGGCATGCTCAAATATTTCCTCAATGGTCCTTATCCAATCATCCGCTGCTGCCATATCAGCTAAATTGCCGTAGAAACTTGGAGGGTCCAAACGTCGAAATCTGTCGAAATCCATATCTCCATGTCGAGGCCTATTAGGAACTTGGGCCTGCATATTTGCTGCCTGAGCTGCAGCAGTGGCTGCCTGAGCTGCCGCATTAGCTGCTTGCGACAGTTGTTCATTTTGTCTGGCTTGCATCTCCATCATATCCATCATTCGATCGAGTAAAGCATCCCGATCATTTCTATCTCCTCTACGATTTGCCATAGTCTACATCACAATGATCTTATTTTAAGAAAATCTATCTTATATAAAAGTACTACAATATTACCTATCATATTTTTATCAAAATATAAAATTTTAATACTGACTTACTTGCTGATTGACAATCTTCCAGGTGCACGTGAGCATACAGAGTAGTTTACAGAATCGTTTTATAAACCTTGTTGCTCTGATACCAAATTGTAACGCCCCAATTTAAAAATCCCCAATTTTGAAAACCCTAAAATTTTCCCCAAATTGATTTTCTTAAAATCGAGCGTTAAATCAAACTTTTAAAATTTAAAACATATTAATTGAAAACTTAAATATCACGGAAGCTTTGATAATTAATTTGTTAAAATCTTGAAACCAAAACATTTAATGAAACTTTATTAAATAATAAAGTCAACAATTATTTTAAATCTTAAATAAAACATTAAATATTGTTTTAAATACTAAAGCATACTAATTTAAATCATTTTCTTCGAAATCCACAATATGATCTTCATCTGTATGCTCGCTTGCCACTGGAGGATTCTCAATTGCAGCAATTTCTTCCTCAGACAAAAACTCACCTACATCACAAGTTAAAACAAAAATGTGAGAAAATCTCAGTAAGTGAGAATACGTGCATTTTATAAAACTTTACTTTTACTTTTACTTTTACCGAATCCTGTTAAGACTTAGCCATCTCATTGTCGTTCAGGCATCGTCATCTTTTACTTTTAATTTTAACGATCAAGCTCACCATCTCACTGTCGTTCAGGCTTTTGCTATCACGTTAAAACATATGCTCAAGCTCACCATCTCACTGTCGTTCAGGCTTTTGCTATCGCATTTTCTTTTACTTTTTCATACACATGCAAATAACCTATAAATTTTATCTTTTAAACTATTCTATGTCGATATTCTAACATACGTACTCAACCATTAAAAACGTGTAACTGAAAATAAAATAATCTTGTGATGTAGGGCCGTAGCCAAAACTTGTATTTCACTTACCTGGATTCCGAGCAATTTAATATCTATCGGGATTTTCCAAAATTTTCAGAACAATATCCTGCTCAATTAAAATCTTTGATATTAAAATCCTACTAAATAAATCCAATTTTCCAAAGTAAATTGAGCAGAATTTCCTTACGTCGTGTTATCGGGTCGGACCGGGTCGGTTGAGTCGATTTGGATCGTATCGGACGGTTCTAAAATATTTTCTGCCTAATTCGAATATCAAAATTAAAATCCCACTTAATTTAATCCAACTTTAAAAGAATTTGGGCAGAAATTCTTACCGGATAATTTTTCGATCGGTTCGGTTGGATTCGGGTCGAAAATCGGGTCGGGTCCGGTTCGGTGAACAGTGCCGGTTCGGGTCGGGTGAACAGTACTCGGGTCGGGTCACTGTTGGGTCGGGTCGGTTCGGTGCTGGTCCGGTTCGGGTCAACTTAAGTGAACCGGTTCGGGTTGGTTTGCTGCTGGTCTGGTTCAGGTTTTTAAAACAAAACCAATCCTTCCTTTCTCCTTCTTCTTCGATCGCGATTTCTGCAGAGTGAGAGGGAGAGTGTGAGACAGAGAGGAAAACGGAGAGGGAGGGAGAGAGCACGATCGGAGAAAACTTACGCCGGTCGAAAGTTCTTTCGGGTGAAGAGCTGCGGTGGTCGGAGAAGATTCGGCCGAGAGGTTTCTTCTCGTCAGAGGAAGATTCGTCGCGTCGGAGAGTTCGGCTGTTTCCTCAGAACGTCGTCGGTGACTGAAGAGAGGGAGAGAGCTTCGTCGGAGTTTCTGTCGGGGAAGGATTTCCGTCGGAGGCTGAACAGTGGTCGAAGCTCGCTGATTGCTATTTCAGAAGGCCGAGGTAAGTTCTTCTTCTCTGAAGGACTGAGAGGGATATGAGAGCTGGGGGTGAAATCCTTCAATACCCGAGCCCTCAATTTATAGGGGAGGAACAGCTCCCGCTCCTTCCACAAAATCCGGCTGAAATCGGATTTTCCGAGCTGAAACTCAATCAGCTCGGATTTTCAGCTATTTCCTTTCTGATCTCTCCAATGTATCTGGACGTTTTTCTTGACTTTATGCAATTGGTTTAGCATCGGATTTCCAGAGAGAAATCCGATGATTGCTAAAAATCCGATTATGCCCATATTTTGCTACACTGAAATTTCGAATTCCTTTTTTTTTTTTTTTGTTTTTGGTCAGATTATGGGCTGGGTTCATTCCGAATTTGATTGATTGCAATCTGATTTGAAAATTTTCAATTTTTAAACCCTAGAATCGAATTTGGGAATTTGAATTGAATTGGGAAATTTTGAATTAAATTTCTAATTGTTACATCAACCTCGCTCTGAACGGCTGAACGTTCCTCCGACGAATTTTCCCTTTCTCGGCCGAAGTCATTTTTGTGTCAACGCAAATTTCCTCTCTCGGCCGAACCTTTCTTCCCGTGAACTGACTCCTCTAGGTCGAACCATTCTTCGTGTAAGTAGATCTCTCTCTCTCTGTTTTGCTAACTCTCTCTCTCTCTGTATCTCATACACTCTCTCGACAGAACGCAACACAGCGAAGGAAAAAGAACAAAAAAAAAAAAAACATTGGTTCATATTTTAATTCTGAACCAAACCAAACCGGCCCAATTGACCAAAACCGATCCAAACCCAAAATCTTTCAACTGAATATTTTGGATCTTTAAGGACGCCCAAAATCGATATGAAAATCCAACGCTAGGATTTTTATTGGTAAAGAAATTTTTACCTATATTAATTTCAATAATTGTTTTAAGATGAACATAAGAGTTGAAGTCTCCCTAATTTTTAAGCATGAAAATTATTAGAACGCTCAGGGAAACACCTAAAACTTTATTCTCTCTCTCTTTCTCGGAATCCAAGTAAATGAAAATATCACGTTTTTCAACGTTTTGGCTATGGCCCTACATCACAAAATCTATATTATTTTATTACTGTTTTATTTCATATTTATGATATTTGAGCACACATGTTTAGATATTGTCATAAAATTGTTTAAAAGCTAAAATTGATAGGACATTTGTATGTGTATGAAAACGATGAAATTGACAGAAAGTACGTGATAGCAATAGCAAAAGTCTAAACGACAATGAGATGGTGAACTTGAACGAAAGTTGGAACAAGTTCTAACCAGTATGTGATATCTGAACGAAGGTTGGAACAAGTTCTAATTAGATGTGATATTTGACCGAAAGTTGGAACAAGTTCTAACTAGAATGTAACTGATAAGACAGGATTCAGAAAAAAGTAAATATTGACACTTGCACATATTTTCACTAACTAAGTTTTCTTATACTTTTTAATTTTGTGATGTAGGTGCGTTTTTATCTGAGGAAGAACTAGTTGTGATCGAGAATCCTCCAGAGGCAGACGAGCATACAGAGGAGGATGTGATCGTCGGTTTTGAATAAAAATTTAAAGTTATGTTTTTATATCATTTTAAAAATATATTTTTATATTTAGTTGCATTTAAATTTATTTTTTTTTAAGTTTGAATAATTTATTGCATCAACTATTGAATTTTTATTAAGTACACTATTGTTTTTAAAAAATTTATGAAGGAAGTTTTATTTAATGTTTGTTTAGCATTTAATTTTCTAAACATTTATTGATATTAATTTCAAAGTTTCCGCTTATTAAATGATTTTTGTTATTTTCAATGATTTTGAATTAAGAAAATTAGAGATTTAACCTAATTTGCAAATCAATTTAGGAAAATTTTTTAGAGTTTTTAAATTGGGGAAAAATTGAAATTAAATTTTGGAGCCGTTACAGCTTCAATCCTGCTGTAGCATGTACGAGGGGCTTGTTTAAGGCCATACAATGTCTTCTTTAATTTGTACACCTTATACTCCTCACCTTTCTTCTCATAACCCTGTGGTTGCTCGACAAACACTGCTTCATTTAGCTCTCCATGTAAGAAAGCGCTTTTGACGTCAAGCTGATACACGCTCCAACTATTTCGAGCTGCTAAAGCAATTACCATTCGAATCATATCCCACCAAGCCATAGCCGCAAACACCTCAGTATAATCTATGCCATACTGCTGTGCATACCCTTTCGCCACCAATCAAGCCTTACACTTATTAACCTCGCCATTTTCATTTAGTTTGGTTTTGAAAACCCATTTTACTCCGATTTTTTCATTCCTTTAGGCAAATCTATCAACTCTCAAGTCCCATTTCTTTCAATTGCTTCTATTTCCAAGTCCATGGTAGCTCTCCACTTGGAACTCTGAACAACTTCTTCAAATGTAGTCGACTCTGCAGTTGAGATAAACAGAACGAAATTGTTTTGCTCAGTTTCTTCTTCTGAAAATTTTCTCCCACTCACATAATCTTCTATCCAAAATGATACTCTTATGTTCCTCCCTTCTGGCGAGATTTCTTCAGATGTTAGAGAATTCTCTCCAGGTGACTCATCTGAAGACAAGCTAACCTCTCCTCTTTCTTCATATTCTTCTTCACTTTGATCATGTTCACTTCCTTCTTCATTACTATCTCCCCACTCGAGGATATCAAGTCTTGCTTCTTCCTTACTTCTCCCCCAATTCCAGCACTCATTTTCTTCAAAAACCACATCTCTGCTTACAACTATCTTCTTGGACGCTGGATCATAAAGTCTATATGCTTTAAACTCTTCACTCATCCCTAGAAGAACAACACTAAAAACTCTTATCATTTTCTTTTTACTGTCTGGCACATGAACATGGCCAATGCATCCAAAAATCCGAAAATAATCAACATTGGGTTTGACACCACTCCAAGCCTCTTCAAGAATCATATCTTTCACTGCCAATGTAGGACTTCAATTGAGCACATGTGCTGTCCAATTTACTGCTTCTGGCCAGAAATTTTTCGAAACTTGCTTCTCCAATAACATACTTCTAACCATGTTCATGATTGTCCTTTTCTTGCGCTCAGCTACTCCATTTTGTTGGGGAGTGTAGGCTGCAGTGAGCTGCTTGCTAATACCATTAGCTTTGCAAAAGACATTGAACTCATGAGATGTGAACTCTCCACCCCTATCTGTGCGTAGACAACAAGTAAAAGCTCATGTCTCTTTTTCAACAAGGTTTTTGCAACTCTTGAAGATAGTAAAAGCTTTAGATTTTTCAGTGGGAAAATATATCCACATCTTCCGACTGTAATCATCAATAAAGCTTATGAAATACCTCTTCTTACTATTGGAGATAGGTTTGATGGGTCCGCATATGTCAGCATGTACCAACTGCAATCTTTGCGATGCTCTCCATGAACTCCTCTTTGGAATTGCATCCTTGTGTTGCTTTCCCACCGTGCAATCAGTGCATATTTTGGATGGTGCCTTCAATTGTGGTAACCCTCTCACCATTTTCTTATATTGTAATGTTCTTTGACCCTTGAAACTTAGATGCCCATATCTGCAGTGCCAAAGGTGAGTGTTGTCTTTGAGAATTGTTTGGAAGCAAGTGGGTGCTTTCGGTAGAATTCTTGCAAGCAATATGAACATCCTATTTGCAGACATTGCTGTTTGCATAATAAGCCCTTTCTTGAGATGATAGACTCTACATACTCCATGTTGTATCAAAATAGCTACACTTCTTTCTTGCAATTGTTCAACACTTAATAAATTATTTTTCAACTCCGGTATATAGAAAACATTAGTTATTACTTGAGTAACTCCAACAATTTGCATCCTTATGTTACCCTTTTCCAACACAGCCATCTTGGAATTATTCCTGAGCGTTACGGATTGTCGAAATTCCTCATCAATATCCGAGAACCACTGCTTATTTGCACACATATGATTGCTGCACCCTGAGTCAAGGAACCAGACATCTTCTCTCCTTGATTGATTAAGTTCCTTGATTGATTAAGTTCCACATATGACATCAACAACATTTCTTCTTTCTTCTTAAACTCAGCATAATTCGCTTCCTTCTCCCATTTAGGACACTCATATTGAAAGTGCCCTAATTGATGACACTTATAACACTCAACTATAGCCTGGTTGAATGCTTGTCTGCCTCTTCCTTTGCCTTTCCTCGAGAAACAACACGAGCTCGATCGCCTCCTCTTCCACCAACTCTATTATCATAGGTAACCTTTAATGCCTGCTCATCTCCTCCATGCCCGTTCATCCTCTGCTCATGTACCAGCAAGCTACTATGTAACTCATCAATAGTTAAGATGTCTAAGTTATTAGACTCTTCAATTGAACACACAACATAGTCGAACCTTGATGTCATTGATCTTAGGATCTTTTCAATGATCACCACTTGCTCCATGTTTTCACCATGAATCTTCATCTTGTTTGCTATGATGAGTGTTCGAGTGAAGTAAGCATCAACACTTTCACCTTATTTCATCTGTAGAATCTCAAACTCCTTCCGAAGAGCTTGGAGCTGTGCTCTTTTGACTCTTGTAGAACCCTGGTACTTCTGCTTCATAAAGTCCCAGATATGCTTGACAGTGTCTCTGTTGAGGATTGTCTCCATAATGGTTCGATCTGTAAATGCAAAGATATTGCATATATGTTGGCATTGATTTTTTGGCAATATATTTCTATGGAGATAATATTTTATTCTATTATTTTCTAAAATGATAATTTATTTCTTGGTGATCAAGAAATATTATATTCAGTTTATGGATGGATACATATTGCAATCATGAAGATTCTGTGGAAGAGAAAAATAAGGAAACAAGAATAATAGAAAAGTTATTGAAAGAGCTAAAGGCACTTGCTTTTTGGAAAACTTTATTTTGGTAAGCCGATTTGATGGAGATTTGGTGAAATTTGTTAGGCTTCGAGATAACATGAATTGTGGGATGCTTACCTAAATTTTCGGAGCCATATCAAGGAAGTTAGAGATACTTTCCTAAAGTGTCACACGGTGTGTCACTCAACCAAATTTGTTAAGATTTGTTTTCCTTAATTCTTGCGGCATTAATTCTGTTTTGGTAACTGAATTAAATTGAAGATATGGTTGTTACCTATTATATTTAAGCCTTCATTTTTCTGAAGAAGGCTGCTGAAGCCATTAGTATTGAGAGCTAAAAGTTTTTATTCTTTGAGGCGATTTTATTCTACACCGACGATTGTGTGCGTCCAGCAATTGTTAATCCTTTCATTCACACTTACTGTGAGTCGTCGGTGATTGTTCTTCAGCAGACGGATTTTAGATTTACACGAGAGAAGGTTTCTTCATTTTTCCAAGTCGTCGCTTTTCTTTCACTCCCTACGTTTCTTCGTATGGGTCTGTGATTGTTTTACACACTCTTCTTATGCTGTGGATTTCATCGTTCTATTGAGTGTGTTGAGTATTGTGTCCGAAGACAACGACTTGGTGTTCCAGGAGATGTCCCAGGAGGTAATATTTTTTGTTCTTCATTGAAGCTCAGTCTCGGGAGGAGGCTGCATCCGAACTCGGGAGGTGTTTTGTTTTTAGACAAGGGGAGCTTGTCGATTTAATCGTGGGTGAGGGGATCTTATCATAACACGGGTTCCGGGAGGAATCAACAACAAGGGGATCTTGTTGTTTTCTAGATCTCGGGAGAGGTCATTCTAAAGTCGATGGGATCTCGTAAAAACAGTTTCCTTGGGGAAGTTAGCTAGAGGCGGCGACAAAGATAAGATGGAGTCTTTATTTGTATAAGTCCAATTGTCTTGTAACTTTGGGAACTCAAAGAAATATTTTTATATCTGAGCGTGGCCCCGCAGACGTAGGCTAGTTGCCGAACTGCGTTACCAACCTCCTGTGTCATTTATTTCCGTATTTTTATATTGTCCATTATTGCATTCATTATCGGTGTCACACGTAACACCCTGTGTGACACCGCAGAACTAATCGTAATCTTACAATTGGTATCAGAGAGGGTCGCTTCTGTTTCTTAAGCAAGATCAGCGGGACAAGATTATAGTTCGTGTGCGATGGACTCTATGAAAGAAGGAGGTTCTACAATGCGTCCGACATTGTTGGATGGAAGTAATTATGCTTATTAGAAAGCAAGGATGAGGGCATTCATTAGAGCTATTGACGAGAAGGCATGGAGATCGATTTTAACAGGTTGGAATCACCCTGTGAACACCGATGCAGAAGGTAATATATCTCCAAAACCCGAAGAGAATTGGAACGTAAATGAAGATGCTTTGGCACTTAGCAATTCAAAGGCTCTAAATGCTATTTTTAATGGTGTGGATCCAATTCAGTTCAGACTCATCTCCACATGCGAATCTGCAAAAAGGGCATGGGATATTCTTCAAACCACCTATGAAGGAACATCTACGGTCCAAAATGCAAATGTTAACCACTTGATTTGAGAATCTAAAGATGCAGGAAGATGAGACTATTGGCGAGTTCAACGCCAAACTATGTGACATAGCAAATGAAGCGTTTGCTCTCGATGAGATGATTTCCGAAGAAAAACTTGTGCGAAAAACTCTACGGTCTTTGCCACAAAGATTTGCCTATAAAGTAACTGCCATTGAAGAAGCCAAAGATGTGTCTAAAATGAAGCTAGAAGAGTTGATGGGATCTCTCAGAACTTTCGAAATGAATCTTGGAGGAGAGACCGAAATTAAGAAGGCAAAGGGAGTTGCTTTTAAAACAGAGGTACATAATTACAGCGAGCATGATGAAGATGACCTGGAGGAATCACTAGCCCTGCTTTCTAAGAATTTCAGCAGAGTTATGAAGAGATTTGAAAGAAATACTCGTGGTGTCAAGCAGGGCGTCACAAACTTCAAAAATGGTTCTTCAAGCAACACGAAGCACAGAGAAGAAACTTATGTGTCTGATCAACCATTCAAGAACAAAGGCATTCAGTGCAGCGAGTGTGAAGGCTTTGGACATATACAAGCAGAATGTGCTAATACCTTGAAGAAAAAGAAAAATTCTCTGAATGCAACCTGGAGTGAGGATGAGTCAGAAAAGGAAGATGAATTTCAGAGCGATCATGTGGCTCTCGTTGGAAAGGCAGAACGTGAAGAAAATGGTGGTGTTATACAGGGTGTCCCAGACAGTTTTTCCAATAGTAGCAATGAAGCCGAAGAACCAGTCACAGAAGAAGATCTTATTGGAGAATATAAGTTTCTGCATGAGAAATGGACCGAACTTGTTAAAGTAAATCAGCTTCTACACGTACAGATTAGAAATTTGAAAGATGAGAAGAACAATCTTCAAAATGTTATTGATGATTTGGAGTCAAAGCTGAAAACAAGTCAGGATGAAGCTAATGATCTAACCAATGAGATAAGCCTCATGAAGAAGAATGTCAAAATGTTAAATTCGGGTTCTTCTAAACTAGAAGATATTCTAAACGTCAGCAAATCAGGTGGAATTTGATCTGGATTGGGTTTTAAAGGTGAAAGCTCTGTTGCACAGACTGTTGCAGTAAAAGAAAATCGCTCTGTGATGAAATTCGTAAGGGCAAGTTCGGTGTCACAGCCGGTGTTAGACAAGGGATTTGATTACAAAGGAAAACAAGTTGCAAATAGAATGCCAAGAACTGACAGAAAATCAAATTCCTATAACTTCTATCATGCTGCAAGTAGAAAAGCTAACATATATGGTTCTGTGTGTCACTATTGCCAACGCCGTGGTCATATTCGCCCTAAATGTTTTACTTATCTTGCTCACTTAAGATTGGGTATTGTTAGAAATGCTTCTTCTTACAGATTTCCTTATAAAAAATGGGTGAAAAAATCAAGCTTGAAGTGTAATGTTACACATCTTTCACAAAAGGCAATCGCAACCAATGCATGGTATTTTGATAGCGGATGTTCTAGACACATGATAGGCGAAGATAAATATTTGAAGGATATTATACCCGAATTCGTGGGAAAAGTAACATTTGGCAACGGTGTCTCAACGGATGTCATTGGAAGGGGAACACTAAATGTACCTGGTCTACCAAAGTTAAGTAATGTTCTTTTGGTGAATGGTCTGAAATCTAATCTAATCAGTATTAGCCAGCTGTGCGATCAAGATCTGAATGTGCAATTCACGTGTGAAAAATGTGTAGTGTCCGATCAAAACAACAAGTGTGTTATTGAAGGAGTTAGATCATCCGATAATTGCTATCTTATTACTTCATCATCTGTCTTCTTTCGATCGAGTATGGAATAAACTATTTTATGGCATAGAAAGTTGGGGCATGTTAATTTCAGAATGCTGGAAAAGATTATTTCAAAAGATGTTGTCCGAGGAGTTCCTGTATTAAAGTTTGATGAAGAGAAATTATGTGGAACATGTCAGATCAGAAAGCAAACCAATGTGTCACACCCGATGTCACAGGCATCTACAACTACCCGTGTGATTGAACTGCTCCATATGGATCTGATGGTGCCAATGTCTGTTGAAAGTATTGCAGAAAAACGGTATGTTTTTGTTACTGTTGATGATTTCTCACGCTATACATGGGTGAAGTTTCTTAGAGAAAAGTCTGACACATTCAAAGCTTTTAAATCAATGTGCACTCGACTTCAACGGGAAAAGGACTGTGTTATCATGAAAATTATTTGCATCCGCAGTGACCATAACAGAGAGTTTGAAAATTCTGAATTCTCGAATTTCTGTAAACACCTTAGGATTGCTCATGAATTCTCGGCACCTAAGACTCCTTAACAAAACGGAGTCGTTGAAAGAAAGAACCATACATTGGCAGAAATAACTCGAGTTATGTTACATGAAAGGGATGTTCCTCAAAAGTTCTGGGCTGAAGCTATGAATACAGCTTGTGATACCATAAATCGGGTGTATCTCCGTGGCAAAACTTCTATGACACCCTATGAGATATGGAAAGGTAGAACTCCGAATCTTAATTATTTTCATCCGTTTGGCAGCATTTGTTTTGTGTTGAATGACAGAGAACACAGAGGAAAACTTGATCTCAAGAGTGATGAGGCTATCTTTCTCGGTTATGCTACAAATAGCTGTGCTTATCGAGTTTACAACAAAAGAACTCGAACTGTTATCGAATCTGCAAACGTTCAAGTAGACGACTCTCTGGACACAGCATATAATCCAAAGGAAGATGAAAACCAGATTTCAAATACTGAAGACACTAGTGTTCCAATCGGTGTCACAGAGGGTATCTCAGGTGGTGTCACTGATCAAACAGAGACAGTTGATGAAATAGAAGTGCCTACCTCACACAACAGGCAACCATCTACACGTGTTCAGAAGAATCATCCTGCAGATAAGGTTATTGGTGATCTGAATGATGGTATACAAACCAGAGATAAGCCAAGGGTAAATTATCGAGAAATGATTCAAATGACATGTTTTACATCAACCATTGAGCCCAAGAATGCAAATCTGGTGGGTTATTGTGATGCTGACTGGGCAGGTAGTTCTGATGATCGAAAAAGCACTTCGGGTGGATGTTTTTATGTTGGACACAACTTGGTATCATGGTTTAGCAAGAAGCAAAATTCTATTTCTCTGTCTACTGCCGAGGCAGAATATATATTGCAGCAGGTAGCAGCTATACTCAGCTTCTTTGGATGAAACAAATGAAAAACTATGGTGTCACACAGGGTGTCATGACCCTCTATTGTGATAATTTGAGCGCTATCAATATTTCTAAAAATCCTGTTCAGCATTCACGGCCAAAACATATTGATATACGATATCATTTTATTCGATCTCTAGTGGAGGACAAAGTTATTAATTTGGAGCATATGGTGTGATGACCCGAATATGCACGTATGGGTACGATGGCTGCACGAACCGGAACCCGGATGACGGTATGTCCGCGCGGGCGAACCGGAAGGTGACAGGTCGTAAAAAGGGGGTCGTCACAATCCCATATCGCTTGGGGAAGTATGTGGAAATGAAACATATGTAAAGAGACCCTTCCAACATAGCAAGACGCGTTTTGGAGCACGATTGACAACGGATCCCATAAGAACTCCGAAGTTAAAAGTGCTTCGGCGAGAGCAATCCCAAGTTGGGTGACCTTCTAGGAAGTTCTCGCCAACAAAGCCGTGAGGGGAGGATATTGTGCTATGGCTCAATCCCCAGATCGGACAATATCTTGCGGGAAACGAGTCGTTACAAATGGTTTCAGAGCCTGTACCCACCGGAATGTGGCCAACGAGGACGTTGGGCCCTCGAGGGGGGGTGGTGATTGTGATGACCCGAATATGCACGTATGGGTAGTGGCTTGCATGACGGAACCCAATGGCGGTACGTACGCACGGGCGAATCGAAGGTGACAGGTCATAAAAAGGGGGTCATCACAATCCCACATCGCTTGGAGAAGTATGTGGAAATGAAACATATGTAAAGAGACCCTTCCAACATAGCAAGACCGTTTTGGAGCACGATTGACAACGGATCCCATAAGAACTCCGAAGTTAAAAGTGCTTCGGCGAGAGTAATCCCAGTTGGGTGACCTTCCGGGAAATTCTCGCCAAACAAAGCCGTGAGGGGAGGATATTGTGCTATGGCTCAATCCCCAGATCGGACAATATCTTGCTGGGAAACGAAGTCGTTACAAATGGTTTCAGAGCCTGTACCCAACCGGAAATGTGGCCAACGAGGACGTTGGGCCCTCGAGGGGGGGTGGTGATTGTGATGACCCGAATATGCACGTATGGGTACGATGGCTGCATGAACCGGAACCCAGATGGCGGTACGTACGCACGGGCGAATCGGAAGGTGACAGGTCATAAAAAGGGGGTCATCACAATCCCACATCGCTTGGAGAAGTATGTGGAAATGAAACATATGTAAAGAGACCCTTCCAACATATCAAGACGCGTTTTGGAGCACGATTGGCAACGGATCCCATAAGAACTCCGAAGTTAAAAGTGCTTCGGCGAGAGTAATCCCAAGTTGGGTGACCTTCTAGGAAGTTCTCGCCAAACAAAGCCGTGAGGGGAGGATATTGTGCTATGGCCCAATCCCCAGAGTGGACAATATCTTGCTGGGAAACGTGGTCGTTACATATGGTGACCGAAAAATAAATTGTCGATATTTTTACCAAAGCTTTGGATGGCGTGAGATTTGAAGAATTGAGATCTGCCTTAGGCCTATGTGTCATGTGAAGAGGTTCTTCTGTGTTGTAAGTTTTTTTTTTTTTTTTGCTTTAAAAAAAAAAGGAAAAGAAAAAAAAAAGAAGATATTTCTTTTATTGTTAATATTTCTTTTGAGATTTTTGGTCTGTAACTTCCTGCATGACACGAGGGGTTCTATGAAGCTTTCGGCGATTTTTATGGAATTTGGAGTTATTCGCAAATGTATTGATGGAGATTGTTATGAGATTTGATTGCGGTTATATCTTTGAGTTTGTTTCCCAACTTATTTGAAGACTTTGGATTTATTTTCCAAACTGTATGGGAAGGAGGAGATATTTTGTGGAATCTTGAATTTATTTTCCAATTTGAGTGAGTATTTATTTATGATTTATTTCCATAAACTCAAATGACTATTTTCTATTCATCTCTCTCGACTAGTTCAAGGGTTATTTGTTAGAGTTTTTCCCTATTGTGATCAACACACATATGTGCTGCCACTATGTTGATTCTGTGAATTTTTTTCCAATTTTATCAAGATAATTACTAATGTCACTGAGGATGTCACTGAAGGAGCAGGGGAGGATGCTTCTGTATTTCATGTTGAAGGAGAATATGTCCAAGGTAAATGATACTAGTGAACGGTTGCCATCAACTACAATCGGGTTGGTCTTTCTTCTGATGATCTTTCCACTTAATGATGGATGTCTTATGAACTTTTAAAATGTTCCCGTGTTTTGGCTATTTCATTATGGTACTTATCTGACGATTCTGATGTTTCTCTGGATATTATATTTTATGTATCTCCCTATGGTGATCATATGGTGATTATGGCGATTATTTGATGATTCTGGTATTCATATGTGCTTATGATGGTAATTGATCTTCTTCTATATTTAATTTTTTTGTCTTTTTATGGCAAAAAAGGAGAGTATTTTGGAAGAGTAGTTTGATGATGTTTTGAAGCCATCAATCTAGGGGGAGAAAATTCAGGGGAAGTTATTGGTGTTATTGATTTTGCCAAAAAATACCAAAGGGGGAGATTGTAAATGCAAAGATATTGCATATATGTTGGCATTGATTTTTTGACAATATATTTCTATGGAGATAATATTTTATTCCATTATTTTCCCAATTGATAATTTATTTCTTGGTGATTAAGAAATATTATATTCAGTTTATGGATGGATACATATTGTAATCATGAAGATTCTGTGGAAGAGAAAAATAAGAAAACAAGAATAATAGGAAAGTTATTGAAAAAGCTAAAGGCACTTGCTTTTTGGAAAACTTTATTTTGGTAAGCCGATTTGATGAAGATTTGGGCAATACGCCGGTAAATGCTATAATTGTTTAGAAGCAGGTCATATTTCCCGTGATTGTCCAAAGCCGAAGGTTTTCAGATGCTTTAAATGCAACCAGACAGGGCACGTATCCAGTGATTGTCCTACCTCAAAGCCAGGACCAGCTAGAGCTACTCCGAGGATTTTTGCTATGATCGAGCCTGATAGTGAGGACCGTCCTGCAGTAATTTCAGGTACTGTAATTGTCAATTCAGTACCAGCGTTTACATTGATAGATTCAGGGGCGTCCCATTCTTTCGTAGCAGTAGCATTTGTGGCGAAAGTACAGTTAGAGGTAGAGCCGACTGAAAGTGCGTATATTGTGCAATTACCATCCGGCGAGTATATGCATTCTGCGCAAGTAGTGCCTAACAGTATGGTGATGGTCGGAAGGAAGGCTTTACCCGCTGATTTGATCGTTATGGGGATCACTGGGTATGACGTAATACTCGGTATGGACTGGTTATTTCGGCACCATGCGACGATTGATTGCAGAGCAGGGACTGTAAATTTCCAACCTCTGAGTGGTGAAAAGTTTTCTTTTCAAGCTTTGAAGAACATAAAGAGACTCTCAGTTATGGCACCCATGGACGCTCGTAAATCTGTTATTGGTGAGTTTACGTGTTTTCTTGCCACTATTGTAGATTCTCAGTCATTGGTAGAAGTTAAGCTTCAGGAGATAGATATTGTTCGTGATTTTCCTGAAGTGTTTTTAGAGGATTTGCCTGGTCTACCTCTGGACCCGGAAATCGAGTTCGTTATTGACACTTATCCTGGAGCAGAGCTGGTGTCGAAGAATCCTTACAGGTTGGCTCCACCTGAATTAAAAGAACTGAAAAAGCAATTGGAGGAATTGGTCGATAAGGGCTTTATACGCCCTAGTTTTTCGCCATGAGGAGCGCCCGTGTTATTTGTAAAAAAGAAGGACGGGTCGCTTCGAATATGCATCGATTACCGGGAGTTGAACAAACTAACGGTGAAAAACAAATATCCATTGCCAATGATAGATGACCTATTTGATCAGTTGCAAGGAGCTAGAATATTTTCTAATTGATTTGAGATCGGGATACTACCAATTGAAAGTTAGAGCACAGGATATTCCGAAAACGGCTTTCAGGACTCGGTATGGACACTATGAGTTCCTGGTTATGTCGTTTGGTTTGACGAATGCTCCAGCCGCCTTTATGAATTTAATGAATCGTGTATTCCGAGAATACCTCGATAAGTTTGTGATTGTATTTATTGATGATATTTTGGTTTATTCCCGTGATAAAGAGGAACATAAGGAGCATTTGAGGATAGTTCTGAAAATTTTAAAGCAGCAACAACTATATGCTAAGTTTTCGAAGTGTGACTTTTGGTTAACCAAGGTGCATTTTCTTGGTCACGTTATTTCTAGTGGTGGAATATCAGTGGATCCAGCTAAGATTCAGTCGATTAATGAATGGCCTCAACCGAAGAATGTCAGCGAGATTCGGAGTTTCCTAGGATTGGCGGGCTATTACAGAAGATTTATTGAAGGGTTTTCGAAAATAGCAGCACCTATGACTCGACTGACACGAAAAGATGTGAAGTATGAATGGTCTGAAGAGTGTGAGCTCAGCTTCCAGACATTGAAGCAAAAGTTGACGACAGCTCCGATTCTGACGTTACCAGTGGCCGAAGAGAAATTTTGTATTTACTGTGATGCCTCTCGGATTGGGTTGGGTTGTGTGCTGATGCAGGAGAATAAAGTGATTGCCTATGCTTCAAGGCAGCTTAAGCCTTATGAAAAGAACTATCTGACCCATGACCTGGAGTTAGCAGCGGTGGTTTTTGCTTTAAAGATCTGGAGGCATTACCTTTATGGTCAACAGTGTGAGGTATATTCAAACCATAAAAGTCTGAAGTACATCTTCACTCAAAAGGAGCTTAATATGAGGCAGCGGCGGTGGTTAGAGTTCGTAAAAGATTATGATTTGGAAATCAAGTATCACCCCGGTAAAGCCAATGTGGTTGCAGATGCTTTAAGCCGAGTATCGACTTCAGTTTCAGCTTTGGAGGCTGATATGTCTGGACATTTGCGATATGAGGTTCAAAAATTCGATTTAGAGTTGGTTTTAAACTTGGCTGCAGTATTATCAGATTTATCTCTAAAGCCTACGATTTTGGAGAAGAACAAAGAAGCTCAGCAAGATGATTTGGAGTGTAATAAGTTTAAGCTGAGTATGGTGTCTGATGAGCGGACTGAGTTTAGCTACTCGGATGATGGTATTTTGAAATTTCGTAATCAGTGGTATGTTCCGAACAACGAGCAACTTAGGAAGGAAATTTTGGTTGAAGCTCATTCGTCGAGGTTTTCTGTTCACCCGGGGAGTACCAAGATGTACAGAGACCTCAAGCAACATTATTGGTGGCCTGGTATGAAGAAGTCAGTGGCTGAATTTGTAGAGACATGTTTGATTTGTCAGCAGGTGAAGGCAGAGCATCAGAGACCTGCTGGGAAGTTGCAGCCATTGCTAGTTCCTGAATGGAAGTGGGATCAGACTTCGATGGACTTCGTTGTTGGATTGCCTAGGACGACGCAAGGATTTGATGGCATATGGGTGATCGTTGATCGTTTAACGAAGTCAGCCCATTTTCTGCCGGTGAAGATGACGTATAGTATGGATCAGTTTGCTGAACTTTATATTCAGGAGATTGTTAGATTACATGGTGTGCCGACTTCGATTGTATCAGATAGGGACCCGAGGTTCACTTCAAAATTTTGGAAGAGTCTACATAAAGCGATGGGGACTCGATTGAATTTCAGCACTGCTTTTCATCCTCAGACGGACGGACAATCTGAACGGACTATTCAGACTCTTGAGGATATGCTCCGAGCGTGTGTGCTTGAATTTCAGGGTTCCTAGAGTAGATACATACCTTTGGTGGAGTTCTCGTATAACAATAGTTATCAGGATACTATTGGAATGGCTCCATATGAGGCTCTATACGGAAGGAAATGCAGATCTCCTCTTTATTGGGACGAGGTAGGAGAATCTAGTTTGATTGGTCCAGAGATCGTGCAGCAAACTACAGATAAAATCCAATTCATTCGGCAACGTATTCTGACAGCTCAGAGCAGACAAAAGAGCTATGCCGATGGTAGGAGACGAGAGCTGGAATTTGAGGTAGGCGATGAGGTTTTCTTGAAGATCTCGCCATTTAAGGGTGTCATGCGATTCGGGAAGCGAGGTAAGCTGAACCCGAGATTTGTTGGTCCATTCCCTATTGTGAAACGTGTGGGCAAGACAGCGTATCAGTTGGAGTTGCCTGCTTCAATGGAGGGAGTGCATAATGTATTCCATGTGTCGATGCTTCGGAAGTGTCTGAGGGATCCATCGCACGTGGTGGTACAGCAGGAGGTCGAAGTGCAACCTACATTGTCTTATGAGGAGAAACCAGTGGAAATATTAGATTATGCAGTGAAGAAATTGCGCAACAAGGACATTCCATTGGTAAAAGTACTGTGGCGCAACCACAACATTGAGGAAGCAACGTGGGAGCGTCAACAAGACATGATGGCGCGTTATCCAGAATTGTTCAGGTACGCGAATTTTGAGGACAAAATTTTTGTAAGGAGGGTGGATTGTAACACCCGAGAATTTTCTATTACGTGCGTCGCCTACAATTTGACGTGTTAGGAGAGTTTAATTATATAAGTTTGATGTTATGCATTGAGGAGAAAAGAGAGAAGAAAAGAGTTGAAATTTCAAACCAAAGGGTTTGAAAAGTCAAACCTATGAACCAATGAAATGCAAAGGAATTTATATGCATTAAATTGAATGGAAAGTGATGAATTTTGAAGTGGCTTTCACGTTGGCTTTTGAAGGAAGAAAAGGTGTGGTAGATTTGTAATTTTAAATAGTTAAATGGAGGAAAATTAAAAGTAAATGAAAGTTATGGTTTAAAGTTAGGTTTTCATTTCTTTTTCTTCATCTTCATCGAGCTTCTCTCCTTCTCCTCCATAGCCATCGATCCCCTTCCTCCTTTCTTCATCTATTGAAGACTTTTCAAGGTAATTTCTCTTGGGTTTTGGTTTGTGTACATTTAGATGGAGTTTAGAAGTGTTTTTATGTATTTTGGTTGAGTTTGGTGAAATTTAGGAAACCCTAGGTTAGGGATTCCGAAAAATTGAGTTTAGATGTTAGATTTCTTTCCTATTTGGTAGTTTAGTTGTTGAATGGAGTGATTTAGATTGTTAGAGGGGTTAGATGGAAGATTGAAAGAGTGTTACACAAAAACGGTTTAAGAACACTTTAGGGCCGATTCTGTCTTGGGAATTTCGGGCTGGCCAAAGTATTTGTTTGGTTAATTTGAGTGATGCAATGGATAGTAGACGTGTAGAGGTTTCCGAGTTGGGGTGGCACGTCGAAATCCGTTGAAGAACGAGAAAGTTATGACCGTTTGGAGTTGGACGGTCAATTTTGGTGTCAAAATCGGGGTTGGAGTTAAGTTGTGGGTTTAGGTTAAATGTGTGATTAGTTTAGTTAGCAAAAATCGTTATAATTTACTTAGTTTGTTATTAAGTGAATTTTCGTTATTTGTTAGGTGATCGAACGTGTGATTTAGTTGGACGAAGTGAACGTATCGAGCAACCAGGTAAGTAGTGGGTGCTTTCTTTCGCCTTCGGGCCTACACCACAGGACGGTAGGGCTATTAGTTATTGTTTCGCTCCATATTGCATTGTGTTATTGCTTTGCATTGAGTTTAGTCGAGTTGTGGTGTGTGTGTGAATGTTAAGGCACTTCGGTGCGGGCAAATAAGGCACTTCGGTGCGGGCAAATAAGGCACTTCGGTGCGGGCAACTAAGGCACTTCGGTGCGGGCAACTAAGGCACTTCGGTGCGGGCAACTAAGGCACTTCGGTGCGGGCAAATAAGGCACTTCGGTGCGGGCAACTAAGGCACTTCGGTGCGGGCAACTAAGGCACTTCGGTGCGGGCAAATAAGGCACTTCGGTGCGGGCAACTAAGGCACTTCGGTGCGGGCAAACTGTGTGTGAAATTGTTTGTTGGTTGGTGCTTGTGTTTGGTGCGATTGTAGTGTGCATTGTGCATGTTTACATTCGTCGTTCATTACTTGCTAAGCGTAAGCTTACGTGTGTGTGTGTTCTGTGGTGTAGGTGACGGAGCGTTCTCAGGTGAGCTCGAGAGTGATGATCATGATTAGGAGGCAGTCGGAGATCCACGGAGCTCGCCGGTGCAGGTCATTTGTCGGGGCGCTTCGACCTAGTTCTCGGCAGGGGTTTGTGGTAGTGCATGTTTTGAAAACTTTGAGTTATTAGGAGTGGATTTGGAAATGTTTGGGTGTTGCTAGATTGGTCATGTTTTGAGTATTTTGAGTTGAAGTGTATAGTTATTTTGGTGTGTGATAATTGTGGTGAAATGTGCATGTTGTGGCCGGGATTGGATCTCAGAGTCATTTGGTTAAATTTTGTTTGATGTGTGTAGTTGGATTGATCTGGTCATTTGGTGGGTTAAATCGTGTTTTAAAGGTATTGTCTTTTCAGGTTTTGGATTTCAAAAATTTAGCCGTGATATTGTCGATTTTTGGTTTTCAAACCCATAATGTCGGGTTGAGTTCTCCATTGGTTTTTGTTAATTGTTTTAAGTCGGTTTTTCAAGAAACTTATGGAACATGAACTTATGGGTGTCGGAATGACGTGGTTAAAGTTTCGTGATTTTTGGAGGTGTCGGGATTGTATAAAAGTGTAGGAAAGCGGGAAAAGGTCAAAAGGGGTATTTTTGAGTGTTTTTGGTTGTGAAAAACCCGAGCCGGCCCGATTGGTCGGGCCCGGGGCACGATCAGTCGCGGTCGGGATGTTTTTGAGTGAAGAAAATCCGAGAAGGCCCGATCGATCGGGCTTTGGGCCGCGATCGGTCGCAGTGGCCAGGTTGGGGCGCCAGCGCGCGCCCAGCGCGCGCCCAGCGGCCCTTTGAGGCAAATTTTTGTTTTTTTTTTTCCGACTCCTACAATATTTTGACCCAATATTTTTCCGACATATTTTAAACATATTTTGACACGTTTTCCAACAAAAAATCGAGGGTTCGAAAAACCCGAAAACTGAGTCGAAAAATTTACGAAAATTGTTTTAAACGTCGTTTAAACACAGGATTTGTTTGCAACGTAACTCACCGGGCCCAGGGCGGGTTCGGGGTGTTACAATCGTTCTATTGAGTATGTTGAGTATTGTGTCCGAAGACAACGACTTGGTGTTCCAGGAGGTGTCCCAAGAGGCAATATTTTTTGTTCTTCATTGAAGCTCAGTCTCGGGAGGAGGCTGCATCCCAACTCGGGAGGAGTTCTGTTTTTAGACAAGAGGAGCTTGTCAATTTGATCGTGGGCGAGGGGATCTTGCCATAACACGGGTTCCGGGAGGAATCAACAACAAGAGGATCTTGTTGTTTTTTAGATCTCGGGAGAGGTCATTCTAAAGTCGAGGGGATCTCGCAAAAACAGTTTCCTTGGGAAAGTTAGCTAGAGGCGGCGACAAAGATAAGAGGGAGTCTTTATTTGTATAAGTTCGATTGTCTTGTAACTTTGGGAACTCAAAGAAATATTTTTATATCTGGGCGTGGCCCCGCAGACGTAGACTGGTTGCCGAACTGCGTTACCAACCTCCTGTGTCATTTATTTCTGTATTTTTATATTGTCTATCATTACATTCATTATCGGTGTCACACGTAACACCCTGTGTGACACCGCAGAACTAATCGTAATCTTACACGATCAATGACTTGGAACAGATAATTCTTGACCTTCAAGTCTTTCAGCTTTTGGTTTGCAATTGATTTTTGTTGTGCTTCAGTAAGCTCCACTTTTTCTGCTGCAACAAGGATTCCAGTATTCACCAAACTCCAATATTCCTTTGAGCAAAGAAAATTTTCCATAAGCATGGACCAATGATCGTAATGGCCATCAAACTTAAGAATTGCAGGTTGAACGAAGTTATTTTTAGCTGTTACACTTCGATTCTCTCTCTTCTCACTATTTCTCTTCTTAAGAAACTGTGGTTTCTTTACAATCAGGCCCCGTGATAGGGATCTGATACCAGAGTGTTGTAAACTCTAAGCACAAGTCAATTCATTGAAAATATCTGTAATTAAATTAGAAACAAGCAGTTGGCTTATATAAGCCTTACAATGAGACAAAATAGGAAACAAACAGTCCACGTTTTTACTGGTTCTAATAACGTGGTAAATGACTAAGGAAATGGTCTGACTTTACCTACATGTCCTAAATAATAGGATTTATTAACTGAATGAACTTTGATAACTTTAACCATAACTCTAATGACCCCAACATAAAGTTCAGTTATGCTACAATTTGTATAGGACTCATCTTTTAAGAGGAACATTTGTTTATACGTTAGTGATAAGTTGAGAAATCTTACGTAAATAAAAAATAATAATAATTAAAAAGAAAAAGTTGAGATAGGTGTGTTTTTTATGATTTTACCATGTCTGCAGGGGGACCCTTTTCCCAAAATATTAGAGAAGAGCTGTTTCTTTTAAAGTGTCTTCTTGCTAGACCAATATCCACTATCCAGGAGAAAAGAATGTGGCCAGTTGGGTCGAGTCAAGGGATTCTGTGGATGGATTAATTGGGCCAGAATATATTGTGTTGGCCCACGTACCATTCTGCAACTTGGGTTTCGTTTTTACCCAACCCATTCTTAAACTCTCTCCAACTCTTAAACTCAGTACTCTGTGCGTACGAAGCAGACGTCTCCTCTAGGGCATTTAAACTCACCCTTCGTCGCCGGTGCGATAGATTCCGACGACATACAATCATCGACTCCCTCTATCGCCCATCTTTCCCACTTGAAAGTATCGACGAAACGGAGCGTACTTGTCGACCGAGTAGGAATTGAAAAACGGGGGCTTAGGGCATAGATTTGCACCAGCAGCTATGGCAGCCGTCGCCTCAGCAAGCGTTATCCCAGCCAATAGGCGGCGTCCCCCCGCCGCGGCTGAAGATAAGGTGGAGTTCGAGACAACGGAGGGGGTCGAGCCGATTATGAGTTTTGATCAGATGGGTATCAAGGACGATCTGCTTCGTGGGATATACGCTTATGGCTTTGAGAAACCCTCCGCCATCCAACAGAGAGCCGTCAGGCCAATCATTGAGGGTCGGGATGTAATAGCACAGGCTCAATCTGGTACTGGCAAGACCTCCATGATTGCTCTCACCGTTTGCCAAATCGTGGATACATCAAGTAGAGAGTACGCTTCTTGCACCATAATCATTTGCTTGACTTTTATCTATTTTTTTTTAATTCGTTGGAAATTATTATGTTTTAAGTTTCCTTTTTTGTTTAGGATGTTTCCTGTGGACAATCGTATCTCCTTTTTTTAAATCTTTTAGGGGATTTTTTTACCGAATTAAAGGTTCACGGATTTTTCATTTTGAATGAAACGAATTTAGTTTCACTTCGTATATTCGATGTTTCCTTGAGTTCTCGTCATTCTCTGTCAGTTTTTCAATTTGGCTGATTCTAGTATTCGTTATTTTTATTTGTACCACTCAGAAAATGCAGCAAATTGAAAATCGAGTCTCACCTTAATAATATGGTAATTTTCAATGTTGCTTATTTGTAAAATCAGCCGCAGAATAATGCAAATGAACATTGCAGCTTTTCTGAAAGTTGTTTCCTTTAGTTGAACAAAGGATTTTTCCCTCTTTATGATTTAGTTTGGTACTCTCAAACCATGAAGATCTTTGCCTGACATGTCTATTTGTAAATGATTGGGTCATATTTACACTCTCTTATCAGTTGGTGGAGTCCAAACTTGTAACTATGATGATGCCTACTTTGCTCAAATTTCTAAACAGGGTACAAGCCTTAATATTGTCTCCTACAAGGGAATTGGCCACTCAGACGGAAAAAGTCATATTGACCGTTGGCGATTTCATAAATATACAAGTGCATTCATGTATTGGAGGGAAAAGTGTGGGCGAAGATATCAGAAAGCTAGAATATGGTGTTCATGTGGTTTCTGGAACTCCTGGAAGAGTTTGTGATATGATCAAGAGGAGAACACTGCGTACTAGAAACATTAAATTACTCGTCCTTGTAAGTTCTTATCTCTCTTTTGTGTTTTGAATATGTTAAAAAAAGGCGTAGATGCTATTTAGTTATTTTATGTGAAGAAGATAAAAGTTGCTTCCTATTTTCATTATATCCAAATCTGCTTGGTATAAGTTGTGATGTTTATTCAGGATGAATCTGATGAGATGTTGAGCAGAGGGTTCAAGGACCAAATTTATGACGTGTACAGATATCTACCGCCAGAGCTTCAGGTTCTCTCTCTCTCTCTCTCTCTCTCTCTATGTATATAGGCATATATCTCCGGTTATTTGCAAACATAGTTTTGAAAGTGAATGAGAAGCTTACTTATCATGACGGGAATCAAGTTTGGGTTCAGTTTCAATTAAAGCTTCCAAGAAAGTTGGCCTTAATAATATAGGCAATTTGTTCAGGTTGTGGATTTAAATTTTAATAAAGTCATCAATGCTCTGATTTTGTAGCTTCTTAGGCTTTCTTGTCATGCTACATTTTGTTTGCTTTTCTTTCTTTGATTATCCTGAAGAGGAGTTCTGTAGTACTGTGTGTTGGTCTATTGTTGTGATAACTCTCATTCCACACTCTCGCATACTAGGAGAAAGATAATAAAGGGCAATAGAGACAATTAACTCGATTAATAGGCCGACAGGGCAATTCAATAATCTTTTCAGTATGATTTTGTAATGGGGGGATAGGGGGACGATGATTAGTTAGGATTCTGTAAGTAGGATGTAATGGGGAGGAAAATGGTGGTTACGGAAGAAGAAAATTAGTAGAATGAAGAAAGCGAGTGCAGGTCTCTTGTAACCCTGCTTCTTTTAATTTTCTATTTGTCTTGGACTGATAGCATATTCTAATGAGAATGTTACTGCTGGAATTGCTTTGGTTGGATGTTTTTCTCTGTTTTTGAGCATTTTGCAGGTCGGATCTACCATTGTTTTTTTTTTTTTGGCGCCAGTCAATTACCATGTTGCTATTCTTCATATAATAATGGTTTGGTTTCATAAATTTGTTCTTCATGCGATGTGCAGGTTGTTTTGATTTCTGCCACTCTTCCTCATGAAATTTTGGAGATTACGAACAAGTTTATGACAGATCCTGTGAGGATACTTGTTAAACGTGATGAGTTAACTTTGGAGGTAAGTGAGGTTTTACTTATTTCGGCTGCTTTGTGTATGAATATCTGAAAATTGATACATGCTTCTTTCATTAATTTTTTTTTTTTTTTTTTATGTTGACAGGGTATTAAGCAGTTTTTCGTCGCAGTTGAAAGGGAAGAGTGGAAATTTGATACTCTATGTGATCTATATGATACTCTAACCATTACACAGGCTGTTATTTTTTGCAATACGAAGAGAAAGGTACTATAGTAGTGGAACCTTTTGTCTGATAATTAATAAAAATCTGGCTTTACCTTCTGCTGTGGAATCTATTAATCGAGTTAAATAGACTTGTTGACATGTCATAAACTACTCATTGTCTGATGAGAAAAATTGGTTTACTTGAAAAGGTTTATGTACATATAATGATTTTTGGGGTATTAATTTTTCTTTAGCAAAATCTGACTTTTCTAACAATCGTCTCTTTGATTTAGAAAAGTGGAACTTGGTAAATGCGTGATCAGTCATCTTTATCTATGTATTTATGAATAATTTTTAGTACATCGTTGACCTATAATTAAAGTATTGATTGATATCAACTAATAACGTCCTCTTTTCCTATGGTATTAATGAAAACTAACGTGTGGAACAGGTGGAATGGTTGACAGAAAAGATGCGCAGTAATAACTTCACTGTTTCTCAAATGCATGGGGACATGCCTCAAAAGGAAAGAGATGCTATTATGGGGGATTTCCGATCTGGTACAACTCGTGTTCTCATAACAACAGATGTTTGGGCTCGAGGGATTGATGTTCAGCAGGCAAGTTATTATTTTAGCTTCCTTTATTCAGCCCCTGAAAAGAAGGGAGCTAATTTTCTCTAATAAATGATAAGTGATGCAGCTGAGTACTTGGAATGGTGAAATAGTGAAGAATATTAATACGAAATGTTTCCATTTTGTAACTAATTAAGACTTGCTAAGGGAGGAAATACTGATGTTATCTAGATTACAATGATTTGAGGATTGATTTAGAGGGCCTTTGAGAACTGGCTTCTCATGTTCTGCTGACTCTGACACTTGATTGTCTTTTCTTTGGATTAAGGAAGTGATCCAAGTTTTTTTGCTTTCAAATACTGGATGCGTTAGACCATGCTGAGTATGTAGGAGAATTTATATTTAAGCATAGAAATAGTATCTGATAATTTGTTAAATGGACTTTGTTGTCCAGAGAGTATCTATTACTATTCTGGCCCTGTAATTTGATCATAATGTTTGGGTTTTCATGCATTTAACACCATCATAGCCCGGAGATATACTTTTTTAAGGAAATGAATAACCCTGAGAGATTTTACTTTAATTGTCTTGTTTATTTTATGATTCTTGTGTGTTTCTATCTGGGCAGGTTTCGTTGGTTATCAACTATGACCTTCCAAATAATCGAGAGCTTTATATTCACCGAATTGGTCGGTCTGGCCGTTTTGGACGAAAGGTATGTTTGTAACTCTTGCATCAGTAAAAGCTGGTGTGCTCTTCCTGTTTCAGGAAGATAAAACCTTTGCTGTATTCTCTTGTAAACTTGTGCTATGTTTTATTAATATAGTGGATTACTCTTGCTGTAGTTTAGAGTAAGAAAATTGTCAAACTGACATTGGACGGAATTTGGTACTGTGTGCAGGGTGTTGCAATAAACTTTGTGAAGAGTGATGACATCAAGATTCTGAGGGACATTGAGCAATATTACAGTACCCAGATAGATGAAATGCCAATGAATGTTGCTGATTTGATATAACTGTAAGTAAATAAGAAAATGTGTTTGAAGTTGGTATTTCTGTGAATTAGAAAATCGACGATATCTGATGTTTCTGGGATGGTCGTTTAAGTGGAGATATGTGTTGAATTAATTTGGCTCTGAATCTTGGAGTGAAAGGGTGTGTTAAGAGATATCTTTGGTTGAGATTTTGGATCCTCTTATCTCCTTTTTTTCTTCTATTTATAAATTCTGTGGGAATTATTTCTTTTTATAGGGAGTTATATTGATGATCATGCACTTTAAAATGAGCTTTTATTGTAAAAAAAAAAAAAGTACAACGTAAATGTAAATTCAACTTTGTTTTTATTATGATATTGTTTATATGTAAATTCAAAGTATCCTTTCTGAGGGAAGAAGATCGCTGTTATTTTGTATTATTTACTTCAAGTTTTCATTAATATAACACGAATCGTTTTCTTGATTCGAACATGATTTTAGATGAAATTTATTTAAATCAGACTAAATAACATGACATACTTTTGTATAATATAGTACATAAATGAATAAAAAATATAACAATTTACAAGAGTAGATACATCACTAAAGACTTGCCTGTATCAATGTTTATGAGTTGTAACAATACCACCATGAATTATTCAAAAAATTTACACCCAAGTGCAGGAGAGATTATATAGGTGCATGATAAAAACACTTAAAAAGAGTATTTTAAGGTTGGTTGTATTTACAGTATAAACCCAATTTTAGAATAAATACAATACACAAGAAAATTTACAGAACGGTGTTGATATGAAGTGCTTTAAGCAGAGAAGTGGCCATTTGTTTTACCAGAACCTGCCCACCAGACCGTTGTCCATCTCTTCTTTCCTCTATTAAATTCTGGAGCTTCTGCGGCAAATCATTCTCCACTATCAGTTGCTTTGGCCGCGGGTGGTGCTCGTAAACAGCCTGACACCAACAAAACAACAAATTCAGTTAAAGTAAAAGAATCAAAGTGTAAATCGACAAAAACAAGCTATAAATTTTGGGAAAAAAACGTGTTTTGGAACACTATATTGACAAGTGAGCCCATAAAAAATATCATGCAACCAAAATCATTTAGATTGCAAATTAACAAAACTATCCACCCAGATCTTCTCGTCCCGCCTACTGATTGCTCTTGATGTATTATGTATGTATAACATGAAATAGCGATAAACTAGCAGTCGTTGAAATATTTTGACCTTTATCAGTTTTAGCAGATTAAGACGGGCTATGGCGTCCTGATGGTCCAGCCTTGCAATGAGCAATGGTGTTAAACCATTGACAGCTAACGTCGTATTGATGCGGGAAGATTTGCTGCAACCAAATACACGATGTTATTAATCACAGGAATACAAGTCCAAAATGAAGCATTAAACCTAATTATGCATGGAATCTGCAATCCACTAGGAGACAAGTTACTCAATTCTCTTTTCTGGGCAAGCAAGGCCGGGGGTTAGAACTTAAGAATGTAGAAAGCAGCATGCAAAGAAGTTCTCTGTAGGCAAGGGAACATGCCTAATTCATATGAAAATAGCACTTTCTCAATCAACTGACTCTTAAAGAATTGCAAAAACGACCATCCAACATAATCAAGAGAGATCAGTGTCAAGTGTCTCATATTTTCTTCGTTAAATTATGTGCCCCAGATGCAAATTGTAGTTGATAAATAAAGTAACAGGCACTAACTTAATCGACAAGAAAGATGGCATACGTGATAATTTTTAAGAAGGGCTCCAATATGTGAACAAAATGTTGTTCTGGACAGCATTGAAAGAATTTCACCAATTTCTGAACTGCGTCTTTTTTCAGTAAAGCCTGTTCGACTTTTCGGTTGTCATTGTCATGGGCCAAACAAACGGCAAGAGAGTCCAAGGCTGTAACAGACCAAAGCTCATCCTCCAGAAGGCTCAAGTAGACATCCAATCCTCCATGAGCTCTTAACTGCTCTCTTGAATTACGAGATGCGTGAGCCATATCACATAGCAGAGGAAGGGCATATCTCTTCAGTGGGGAATCTGACATTATAAAATGCATCAAATGGGGAATGATTCCATTTTCAGCAGCATGTTCCTGTCTTCTCTTATTTATCTTGCACAACTTAAATAGTGCATTAAGAACCTTCACGAAAACAAAAATAGTGAGTATGTTATTGAACCAAGCAACTTCCAAATGACTAAGCAACAAGAAGAGAACACATTTCGAAACACAAGAAAATAATTTCCTATGAAAAATTTACTTCTATGCCTCACTTTCCATGGCAGTACCTACTTAGCACAAAACTCTTAAACATAAAAACAAATCTAGATGCAGCACACATCTCACTATATTTACTATGGGAAAACCTTACTACATGACAAAAATGATCTTAGCATGATTCAATTTCAAGGTGACTGCTCTTATATCCTAGAGGCAATGATGAAAATCAATACAAGAGAGCCAATGAAAATAACTATAAAGTGTGTGTGTGCAAACTCGCACAAGTTACCATCAAACCAGCTATAAATTTGTTGGCATTTAGGTATCCTTATTAGGGACAACTTTTTCCACATAATATGCATAAAGCTCACTCCTATGATAAAGGAAAAAGACTTAGAGCCACACCTCATGATGTATTTGAGAAACAAGAGATCCTTCTTTGAGTTCAAGGTTTGGGATTAAATATTTAATGGCATCAGCTCGCTGAAGAGACTCCAGGCAATTTGGATCAGTAGACAAATGGTTTATACATTTCAGTATCTACGAGATAGAAAAAAAAAAGAAGTGATTGGATTCAACTATGAAACACAAAAATTGCAGGAAAAAAATTCCCAAAATTAGAAATTTGTTACATACCTTCAATAGAATTGAGGGCTCTACTTTATTGAACATCTGGAGAAGACGACTGAGCAAACTTTGGCTGCACATATAGGACTTTACAGTCGTGTCAGCCAGAGAAAATTCAAGAAGAAGATCTGCCACTTTTGCCAGGTAATCCCTCGCAACATCTGCATTTAAAGTCGAAACCATATGTGCAAGCAGCCCAGAGGATGCTGCACTCCCTGGTCTAGCATTTAAAACACCTGAACCAGACAGCACACCCGATGCCGTCTGAGAAGCAACCCCTGAGGTAGAGGCTGCTACATCATTAGATGATAGTGGTCCAACCTTCTTCATTACTGTTTTATTGGAAATTCTAGCAAACGATTCAAGACTCCCATTTTCTTTTCCACGTTGAGAAACATCTGGGAAAACATCAACAAGTTAATCTTCTAGTACAAAATATACAAAATATAGAAATATTCAAACAAAAAAATGGCAGGAGCAACTACTTTTGGGTGCAAAAGAAAAAAACTAAAAATTTATTCAGATTAGTTATGTCCAGACAGATAACAAATTACTCATTAGATCACACTATGATAATCCAACCAAGACCTATTTCTAAAGCCGCAGTCACACTCCTAGCAACCCTAAAAATGTGCCTACATACAAAAAGTTACTCAAATTTACAGTCTGTACCAAATCCAACTGATCATGTAGTGTGAGAATCATCCTTATAATATAATCCAACCATTGGAATTGACAACACATTTGAAGCTCATTACCTGCAAATTCTGCCATTAGAAAATCAAGTTCACCATTTATCTTTTTTTCATTAGATGAATGCAATAGAGGTAATATGCTTTCATGTCTCTCTAATCCAGAGAGGTGGCGCATGTACTCCAGCTGACCAGAGAATTGTCGGGAAGGGGGCTCCTTCTCTAACAGACTTAAAAGGGGGCGTACTTGGTCTTGTGAAGCAGCAGCAGCAACGACAGAGCACCCATTTGTAGATTCCATTAATTTCAGTGACTTGTCAATTGAAGTCCTATTTGTTGAATTGGCAATCCGTTGCTGTCTTTGTTCACCATCTGCTCGAGAAGGGTCAACTTTCCATCTATCTAAGTTTTCTCGTTCTTTAGGGGTACTAGTAGATGGATCTTTAGATAGTAAACTTGCATCTTTAGAAATAACTGAAGCTTCAAATGTACCATTGACCGATTGAGGTCGATCAGCATCTATGGAGAGGTGTCGATGATCCAATTGATTGACGTCTATTCTTTGAGAATGTGACGATGAAGCAAATAAAGATTCTAGTATGCCAGTAGGCAAGTGACGATCAATGCTTCCATACTTAGTCTTTGTCGGATCAGCCTGATCCGATGGAGAAGATGAAGGCTCAAGCTGACTGAATATAGGATGACTAGCATCAAGTTGGCCCGAGCGTGGCCGCTGGGTTGTACCATCAACTTTGTCACCCCCAACAGAAATAGCAGCCAGACGAGTTGCCTCATTCAGACTATAAAGAGTGTTAATAAGTCTGAGCAAAATTCCATTCTTTGCTGCTATACGGCAGAAATCATTTCTAGGAGTTGATCTCTGGAGCTTAAAGATCTGCCACATGCCATCAATGGCTAAATGAATCATTTCCCTAGAAATAAAGAATTAAATAAGCATAATTCTTTTAATAAAAAAAAAAAAAAAAATTTAAGTAAGATAAACCTCTAATGAATGTATGGTTTAAATGTGGATGGATGGCATTCCTGTCATGTACTCCTGTTTATGTCCATGTTTGTGGCATGTACTCCTGTGCGCCAGCTCCTCGCCCACTTTACTTCCTGGCCAGTTAAACGTAATGTACTTTAAATGTAATGTTCATGTAAT